>JAQNBH010000005.1:45450725-45909746 GCA_028752905.1 Cladorhizidae sp. MBARI D1340-BT2 | reverse complement strand
AGCCCTAGCCCTAGCCCCTAGCGCCTAGCCCTAGCCCTAGCCTAGCCCCTAGCCTAGCCCTAGCCCTAGCCCTAGCCCTAGCCCTAGCCCTAGCCCTAGCCCTAGCCCTAGCCCTAGCCCTAGCCCTAGCCCTAGCCCTAGCCCTAGCCCTAGCCCTAGCCCTAGCCCTAGCCCTAGCCCTAGCCCTAGCCCTAGCCCTAGCCCTAGCCCTAGCCCTAGCCCTAGCCCTAGCCCTAGCCCTAGCCCTAGCCCTAGCCCTAGCCCTAGCCCTAGCCCTAGCCCTAGCCCTAGCCCTAGCCCTAGCCCTAGCCCTAGCCCTAGCCCTAGCCCTAGCCCTAGCCCTAGCCCTAGCCCTAGCCCTAGCCCTAGCCCTAGCCCTAGCCCTAGCCCTAGCCCTAGCCCTAGCCCTAGCCCTAGCCCTAGCCCTAGCCCTAGCCCTAGCCCTAGCCCTAGCCCTAGCCCTAGCCCTAGCCCTAGCCCTAGCCCTAGCCCTAGCCCTAGCCCTAGCCCTAGCCCTAGCCCTAGCCCTAGCCCTAGCCCTAGCCCTAGCCCTAGCCCTAGCCCTAGCCCTAGCCCTAGCCCTAGCCCTAGCCCTAGCCCTAGCCCTAGCCCTAGCCCTAGCCCTAGCCCTAGCCCTAGCCCTAGCCCTAGCCCTAGCCCTAGCCCTAGCCCTAGCCCTAGCCCTAGCCCTAGCCCTAGCCCTAGCCCTAGCCCTAGCCCTAGCCCTAGCCCTAGCCCTAGCCCTAGCCCTAGCCCTAGCCCTAGCCCTAGCCCTAGCCCTAGCCCTAGCCCTAGCCCTAGCCCTAGCCCTAGCCCTAGCCCTAGCCCTAGCCCTAGCCCTAGCCCTAGCCCTAGCCCTAGCCCTAGCCCTAGCCCTAGCCCTAGCCCTAGCCCTAGCCCTAGCCCTAGCCCTAGCCCTAGCCCTAGCCCTAGCCCTAGCCCTAGCCCTAGCCCTAGCCCTAGCCCTAGCCCTAGCCCTAGCCCTAGCCCTAGCCCTAGCCCTAGCCCTAGCCCTAGCCCTAGCCCTAGCCCTAGCCCTAGCCCTAGCCCTAGCCCTAGCCCTAGCCCTAGCCCTAGCCCTAGCCCTAGCCCTAGCCCTAGCCCTAGCCCTAGCCCTAGCCCTAGCCCTAGCCCTAGCCCTAGCCCTAGCCCTAGCCCTAGCCCTAGCCCTAGCCCTAGCCCTAGCCCTAGCCCTAGCCCTAGCCCTAGCCCTAGCCCTAGCCCTAGCCCTAGCCCTAGCCCTAGCCCTAGCCCTAGCCCTAGCCCTAGCCCTAGCCCTAGCCCTAGCCCTAGCCCTAGCCCTAGCCCTAGCCCTAGCCCTAGCCCTAGCCCTAGCCCTAGCCCTAGCCCTAGCCCTAGCCCTAGCCCTAGCCCTAGCCCTAGCCCTAGCCCTAGCCCTAGCCCTAGCCCTAGCCCTAGCCCTAGCCCTAGCCCTAGCCCTAGCCCTAGCCCTAGCCCTAGCCCTAGCCCTAGCCCTAGCCCTAGCCCTAGCCCTAGCCCTAGCCCTAGCCCTAGCCCTAGCCCTAGCCCTAGCCCTAGCCCTAGCCCTAGCCCTAGCCCTAGCCCTAGCCCTAGCCCTAGCCCTAGCCCTAGCCCTAGCCCTAGCCCTAGCCCTAGCCCTAGCCCTAGCCCTAGCCCTAGCCCTAGCCCTAGCCCTAGCCCTAGCCCTAGCCCTAGCCCTAGCCCTAGCCCTAGCCCTAGCCCTAGCCCTAGCCCTAGCCCTAGCCCTAGCCCTAGCCCTAGCCCTAGCCCTAGCCCTAGCCCTAGCCCTAGCCCTAGCCCTAGCCCTAGCCCTAGCCCTAGCCCTAGCCCTAGCCCTAGCCCTAGCCCTAGCCCTAGCCCTAGCCCTAGCCCTAGCCCTAGCCCTAGCCCTAGCCCTAGCCCTAGCCCTAGCCCTAGCCCTAGCCCTAGCCCTAGCCCTAGCCCTAGCCCTAGCCCTAGCCCTAGCCCTAGCCCTAGCCCTAGCCCTAGCCCTAGCCCTAGCCCTAGCCCTAGCCCTAGCCCTAGCCCTAGCCCTAGCCCTAGCCCTAGCCCTAGCCCTAGCCCTAGCCCTAGCCCTAGCCCTAGCCCTAGCCCTAGCCCTAGCCCTAGCCCTAGCCCTAGCCCTAGCCCTAGCCCTAGCCCTAGCCCTAGCCCTAGCCCTAGCCCTAGCCCTAGCCCTAGCCCTAGCCCTAGCCCTAGCCCTAGCCCTAGCCCTAACCCCAGCTCTAGCCCTAGCCCTAGCCCCAGCCCTAGCCCTAGCCCTAGCCCTAGCCCTAGCCCTAGCCCTAGCCCTAGCCCTAGCCCTAGCCCTAGCAGGAATCCATCCAGCCACTCCTGTGGAAAAGATACATTGACGACATACTGGTCGTCTGGCCGGGTCCCAAGACCAACTGGATAAATCCTGCTCGACATCAACACTGCCCACACTTCAATCAAATTCACTCACCAGTATTCATCAAAAGAAGTCACCTTCCTTGACTTCACCATCTACAAGTCCGAAAGATTCCTCTCCGAAGGTATACTGGATGTAAGACCACACTTGAAAACAACCAACGCATTCCAGTACCTTCGTTACTCATCAGCCCATCCAAGATCAACCTTCAGGGGCATAGTGAGAGGAGAGCTCACCAGAATCCTCACAGCCTGCAGCAGCCAGAAGGAGTTCACTCTGAACAAACGGATGCTGCACAGAAAATTCAGGGACAGAGGCTATCCCAACAGACTCCTGATAGAGTAGGAAGCTACAATCGACTACGCAGCAAGACCATCGCTGTTGCTTTCGGGTAATAGCCCATCCCAGGAACAAGACAAACCAAGAAGGCCGCCTTCATCTCCAACTATAATGACACCATCCCGACAGCCGAGCTCAGACTGGCTCTGGAAACACCGCAAATAACACCACAACCGCTCATCTGCTTCCGCAGGAACAAGACCATCGCCCACTCACTTGTCAGGGCCAGATTGCCAGACACAAGGAAGCCATTCCCTTCGTCAGCATCCGTCTCCATTCGCCACAAACCATCTTTCCAGGCAAGCTCCTCACCCTGCGCTACTGCTCTGTGCCGCACGTGCGGCATGATGTCGAAAAAAGAATCAATCTTTTCGGGGGAAGGCAGACCATTCAAGCTACCCCCCAATACCAACTGTGGCAGTAGACGAGTAATATATCTCCTCCAGTATAAGCTGTGCTCTAGCAGAGGCAGATATGTTGGGCAGACAGCCAGAACTGTCAGAGGCAGGATGGCTGGACATCGAGCCGTCCACAAGCAAAAGAACATGCCATTGTACAGGCACCTAAAGAAACCAAAGCACGACTTATCCGTCCTTACAGTCACCATCCTACAACACCTACCGAGCACCACAGAGCCACAACTACTCGAGGCAGAGCTGCAATGGATCGACAAGCTCAACACCCGATTGCCCCATGGACTCAACTCTCTCTATGCATAAATGCACAAACACTTTCTCTTAAATAAAAAAAATTTCTTCACAAACTATCCCAATCACCATTTGTAAATCACATTAAACTTAATGTTCATCGACAAATTCCCCATGATTTTTATCCCAAAATCCACAAGTATATAATTCACCATTACAAAATTCTTTCCACTTCTTTCCAATTACTTATGGTTTGTTATTGTTATTCTTTGTAACCACCGTATCATATTCATGCAATACCCACCGCACCTGTCCTCATAACCACAACCTTATAAGTCACCCTCAATGCACACATCTCACTCTTTGAAAAAGCAGCTCCGACCTGCGAAACGTCGAGTGATAATAAAAAATTTCCGAACTCAATATAACAGCTACTTGAACTTGAACTACAAACAAACAAGCCAAATACCGCCGCAAAACAGCTAACAGCCACTTCAAATTTCCAGATAATCAAACACCACCAACAACAAGAGAACAGGTCATGAACGATCCAGAAACATCAGTCTGCAGGTCAGACAGGCCTTCATTAGCAGAACCTGCAGAAATAGATAAACATAACAATCAGTCTCCATACCTTGCAAATTCACCAACAACCTCTGAATTACTTGAATACATGGTCAACACCCCTCCATCAGATAGTGAAAATCATAATTAAACAGGACTACAAAGCAATCACAATGGCATTGGGCGCACTCTTGCAGGCCCCAGCCCTGCCCCAACCCCAGCTCTAGCCCTAGCCCTAGGGGGAAAGAAGGCTGCGTATCGCGTAGTCTGATATAAAGAACCATATCTTTGCTCACATTCACTATAGTCTCCCGATTTATATATCAAATTATAGCTTGTAGTCTGTGCTTTCTAATGGTTAGTCTCTTTCGTTATTTTGTTTCGCCATAATTTTTTCCTAGCTCATTATAGGCTCTGCCAGTGCGGATCGTAAGCCGTTAAGTAAACCTCGTTGCAGTAACGACCTTTGCGAGGCTCTTATTCGGTCTATTAGTCAATCATAATGAGTACTACAAACTGCGCGTCTTGAAATTTGGGAAAAAAGTTTTTTGGTTGCATTTTCTGAACATAGCTTTATGACATCACGTTACATTTTCATCTATAGGTATTTTTTAGTAATCCTATCAAACAAAAACTCTCACGCAAGTTGTAGAATATAAAATTTGCTTTCAAATGAAATAATTATTTTTATGAAAGGATAAAACATATTCAAGTTATCATTTGAACGGTTTTTCAAAAATCACTTCAGAGATATTGAGCCTTGAAGTCCAAGCAGTTTGTAATCACATCCCAGCTGCCAGAAACACCCCCTGCTTCACTAGAATATATCCCCTCATTATTAGAATTGTGTGTATACAAACAAAATGTTGAAAGCAACCAATTGACTTTCAGTCCTTTATTTTTTCAACAACAGCAGTATCCTACATCCTAACTACAACCTGAAAACCAACAATAATTATATATATATACATACACATAAATTAAAGATGCATCAGACTTGTTACGTTGCTTTGCTAATATTGAATTAGCAAACATAAACACGTCATCATTTGCAGGGCTCCCATGCCCAGGTCCATCCATCGTCACCCTCCACACATGTCTTCCGACACCCTCCAGTAATCCCTGAAAAACAATAGAACACAAACAAAAGTCATCCTCCAGTAATTCCTAAGCTTGAAAAATATACATAAACAAAAGTATCTACCAGTAATCTTTGTTTGAAATCTCTGTTTGACAATAGAAAGCAAGACACATAAACAATACAAAAATGTTACAGGTCCCCCATGCCAGGACCATACAATGCTCCGCCCTCCATTGAAACTCTGCTGCCTCTCGACGGCAAGCCTGACACTTGTTGCACTCCCGTTTATGTGCATTTGTATACCCATCACTAATTAATGTGTGTGTACCTAAGCTTCAGTCTCTCCACTGAACGCTAAAAAAGTTTTTGTGTTCCTACAACTTCCATAGAAACCGAAGAGCCTTCAAAATTGGCTTCACAATTTACCTTGTGACCCTCAAACCATTTTGTGTAACTTGCTTCTGTTTCATCTTCAGGTCTTCGCGCACAAGCTTGACAGAACTTAGACATAAGATAATAATCTAAAACCTCTCCAGTGTCCCAAGACATCACCGCAACCAAGCCATAATTTGATTTGTGGCCCTGTCTAAGCCATGTGCCGTCAACAGTAATACTAACATCAATGATGTCTTCATGCCTAACCCTATAAAAATCATGTAACCTATGAGCGGCATCCAACATAATACTCTGTTACTGTATTTGCGTCACTCCCTATTGACCTAGTATATTTTAAAAAACAAGTGGAACTAAGAGGGGGCAACATATCAATGACTGCAGTGATGTCTTCCAGACCAGAATGACTAATTCCAGCAATGCGAGGAGCACCCAGTACTGACTGGATGTTCAAAGAATGCTTCTACAGATACAGGGTTTGAGATGTCTTGAGTGTTACTACAATTTGAACAAAAAGTAAAAATGAGACACCATGCCTGCCCTACGGCCTTCAGCTGCAAGGGAGCTCAGTTACCAAATTGAATACACTTATTACACCTTTCTATGACCTCTCTAAGCTTATCTAAGTTTATTATACGATTACCCTTACCTAGTTCTCCAACACCACCCGAGTCCAAAGAGGTAGAGCCAGTAGATCCAGTAGCAACAGCCACAGAAGCAGCTGAACGATCCATGAGAGCCAACTTCTTCCTGGTCATAGTCACTGGTCATAGTCACCAATGGAACTGGCCTCTCTTCAGACATTTGCAATTGATTGCAAGGTAAGTGAAGGTTCACAGAAGGCGCTACCCCACCTACAGGATCCAAGAGACTCATTAACAAAGGAAGGAAACAGCTAGTAACTTTTTAGTACGGAGATAAACATAAAAACTTGCCTGGCGCGACTACTGTGACAGGCTCAACAACTGCCGCCTGTAGGGCTTTCTTCTTCTTGTCATCACTCTTCTTGAATCCTTGGCCTTTCTCTTTAAAATGCTTCTCTGTTCTCTTCCCTATAACTCAACAGTGTGAAAGTTTCAAGTGATTCTGGCGAACTGACTAAAAAAACACATGACCTAAAAAAAAAGTGCTCGGCTTAGCGGTTGCGCACTACCCCCCCCCCCCCCCCTGCCTGGCCAATTCATTGCGCAAACGACTGGTAAGGATCTCCATGAAATTGCCAACATTTTTATATATAAAAAATGTATTTTGGGTTGGCGATCATCGCCGACCGCCCGATTGTAGCCAGGTAAGACTGGGTGAGAACCTCTTCCAATGTGAAGTGAAATGAAATGAAATGGAATAATAATGCACTGTATAAAAATGGCTATATCTTCTGATGCAAGTATTCACTTGCTCTGAAACTTGAAATTCAAACTCCAGACATATTATGAACCCTTTTGTTCCCCCCCCAAAAAAATTGAAAAAATATGTGTTTTCAGCCCTCTTCCCCCCTTAAATAATTCTTTTCCTTCACAAATTATCCCAATCACCATTTGTAATTCACCTTAAATTAAATGTTCATCGACATATTCACCATCAGTTTTTATCCCTAAATCCAAAAGTATATAAATCACCATCACTAAATTATTTCCACTTTTTTCCCCCAATTACTCATGGTTTGTGATTGTTATTCTTTGTAACCACCGAATCATATTCAAATACCCACCGCACTTGTCTTCCTAACCACATCCTTATAAATCACCTTCACTGCATGCATCTCACTCTCTGAAAAAGCAGCTCCAACCTGCGCAACGTCGAGTGATAATTAAAAAAAATTCCGAACTTGAACTTGAACTATATAAAAGAAACAAGACAAATACCACCGCAAAACAGCTAACAACCACTTGAAATTTCCAACCAAAAGATAATCAAACACCATCAACAACAAGAGAACAGGTCATAAATGAGCCAAAAACATCAGTCTGCAGGTCAGACAGGCCTTCATTGGCAGAACCTGCAGAAATAGATAAAAATCACAATCAGACTCCATACCTTGCAGATTCACCAACAACCTCTGAATTACTTGAGTACATGGTCCACACCCCTCAATCAGATAGTGAAAATGATAATCAAATAGGACTACAAAGCAATCAAAATGGCATTGGGCGCACTCTTGCAGGCCCCAGCCCTGCCCCAACCCCAGCTCTAGCCCTAGCCCTAGCCCTAGCCCATGTTTAGGAAATGTTGTTTCAGAATTAAGATAGAGCTTAATGAGGAGTAGGCCTGATATAGTAATTGTTGGCGAAGTGTCAGATTTTCATGGTTACTAAACTCAGGTCACAAAGGCTTCTGCTGTACCATCCATGCTAATATATAGTCCTGAGCTTGCCATAAATGGTGCCTTTCCACAAAATGTTCAATTAGCAGGGCTTGATTCTAACAATATATCAAATTGGCTAAATCAAATGCTAGATATTTTTATTCAGTTGCAGTCAACTACAGAGGGTAAGCAGGTATCAGAGATATATTAACCTACCAAAGACAAGCAAAGCTCTGTTAAAATGAAGCTTGTCCAGACAGGCATTAATTAAGGAAACTATGAGCATGCAAAAAAAAACAATTAAAAGTTTTAAATCAAGTGGGTTATATTAAAACTCAAATGGAAGAATTAGTTTTGAAGTTAGAAGAAATTGATTGTTTTGATGGTGCTACAGAACTAGCAAATATGATTGAAGGATATGCAGTTTTTAGATAATTTAGCAAAAACGTTAAAGAAAATGAGTGAGAAATTTTTTTTACTAACAAAACAAGAGACAATCAATCAAATAACTAATATAGATGGGTTGTATAAAAATGTTGTCTCCCATGTCAATAATGCTAGTTCTAATGTTGTTAGATCTATTAATACTGAAAATGGTTAATGGTTGACGAAACTTATTTCCAACAATTAAGTGTGCATAATTATATTAGAGAAATATCTTGAATTACTCCTTGTTTTTTCCCCTTAAACTGCTGTAAAGGAATATAAATACAATTGGGACATAAGTTAGTAGTCGCCTCAATTACGCTCGTTTCATGGGTATTGTAAATATATTATGCGAATAATTCTTGAAACTACCGGGCAGATTATATTTGCTGGCCTGATAATATTGCAGAGACAGATTGCGTTGTTGAGGATGCAGCAGATTTTGCATTAACATACCAAACCGCATCACCTAAAAAAATTGCAAACGATGGAAACCTAATATTATCAATTTCTCCCTAAAATAGTTCTAAGAGGCATCTCATCAAATATGACAATTATAACTGGTTTTGACGCATCAGTATTATTCGTATTGATTTTAGCTAAATTACTAACGAAATCATAAAAAATTTCGCTGTAGAGTTGATAAACTAATCCTAAATGGAATATTAATGTGAATAGTATTGAGAACTTAAATAGTTTTATTCCTATTTTTTTATTAAAACAATAATGGGTGCCTACAACCCCGAAGAATGAGGACTTAAATCTAAACCAAATGAGGTTGTTGAAATTCAAAAATACGACTCAACTTTATATTTATTATAAGAGAGCATGCTGCATAAAGAATAAGAGGAACTAATAAATCAATTGATATAATTTTTAGAGTCATCTGTAAAGGAGATATCTGCCAAACAGAAAAGAAAGTCAAGTCTTGTCCCAAGACACTAAATAGCGGACTTGCAACCACTGAACTCGATAAAACAAATATAATATAAAATATATGCCTCACTCTATTTATATGCCTCAAAGTATCTCAAAAATAGTTTCTATTCATCCGTATTTTGTAAAGCATGTACATTGAATACTGTAAACCCAGAAAAGTTAGCAGGCCATTAATGTTAGCGAATTTAGCGATGGGTAAAAATCAGTTAATAAGCAACCTACATTTGTGGCAATATAAGTACAAAGTTCAAAAACACACGCGCATGCTAGCTGTCAGCTAGCACGAGGTCGTCACCGATTAGCACGAGGTCGTCACTGATTAGGAGCTTTCGAGTTTTGATCGAGCAACTGCGAACTCAGTTTGTTTACCAGAAGGAGACGGAGCAACAGCTGCAGCCAACAAATTATCATTCCATATGTCACTACTACTAGAGCAAGACTGGATTTGGCTAATGATCAGCCTGCATTGGCAATATTCGATGTGTTTGCAGCTCATCGCTGTAGTTCTGTTCTTAAAAAGCTTCAAGACAACAATATCCACCAAGTGTTTGTTCCTGCAAGCTGCACAGGGGAGTTGCAGCCACTTGATGTGTGCGTAAATGAAGAATTTAAGGCTTTAATGAAGGACTCCTTCACGACGTATGCTAATGAAATCCATGAAGCACTGAATGGCGGGAAAGAGATATCAGCTGTTAAAGTGAATCTTCTTGCATCATTGATCAAGCCCCTGCATGCAAACTGGTTAATCAACAGTCTTAGCAATCTTTCATGAAATACTGAAAGACATTCAAAAACCTGGAATCATGGACTTTATTAATGATTAATGTACTGTTCTTATTTTCACAAGGATTTCACCTTGTTTTTCATGCTATAAAACGTTAACATTAATGGTCGCTAAAATGTGCATGATATCAATAACTCTAAATAAAATGGTCGCCAACTTTTCTGGGTTTACAGTAATTAGTAGTCGCGCATATTTGAGTCAGGCATGGATAACCGCGCAAAAGAGCAATCTATTTAAGTGATCAATAATTTCAGCATAGCCAATAACAGCCTTCTTCTCATTACGGCTCACAACATACTGGGCTGAATAGTTTACATTTGCTAAATTAACTTCTCTTGCATCCTCTACAGTTAAGATGCGTTTACGCTTACCCACAGTCTGAAGTAATGCATTCAAAAAACTTGTCTTACCTGAGCTCTTGCCCTCTGATATTAAACAATTACATCCTAGGTTCACAAGCCTCTTTAATTAATTTTGTTCTGCTCTTCTTTTGTTAAACCAAAATCTGCTAGCTTTCTAGTAATTTTTTTTTAATGCGAATAGATATAGATATTTTTCTATCAACATCTATTCGCGTAAAAAGAAAATTAACTAGAAAGCTAGCAGATTTTTACAAGTGCATTCTAATATTATCGTAACTATATTCCACAGTTAAATGTAACCATGAGTTTATGGAGTACTTGGTTAGCCATGCATGGTTGTTTTTGCTTGATCTCTGAAAAAATTATAATAACAAAAATATATATCTAGCGGTATGTCTTCCGTAGGCATGCCACCAAATTCAACATCTAATCCATGTAGTGGGATTGCAACTAATTTATTGTCAACTTTTGAAAATGCCCCAGCCCTAGCCCTAGCCCTAGCCCTAGCCCTAGCCCTGGCAGTAATTGCAAATTCACCAACAAATAATGAAAAAGTGAGAGAGAACAGTAATAGAAGGCACAAGAGTCGTCAACTCACAAGGGAAAAAATTGCCCAACACAAGAAATATAATGCCAAATCATACAGTCAATCTCTCATGCCACAACTTAATGGATCCACAGATCCAAACGCTCACCAAAGGCTTAGGCTTTGCAACTTCTCTGAAAAGGCCCCACAATTATGCTGAAGCCCTGCCAGGAGCTATATACAGGCTGCAGTAATATGTGCGGAGCAAGTCAGACGAGTGGAAACAATATGTATCGCCATTTCCACACAGGCACAAAAGCAATTGGGCACCGCTAAAAGCCACCTCAGAGGTCGAACAATACCTGCAGCAATTGCCACACAAATTTTCCAACATCCAACTCAAAACGTTTACCCCAAACATGAACCATCGGGAAAGAATGGCAATGGCAGAACTCGCCAACAACAATGACATAGTCATAAAAAAGGCAGACAAAGGTTCCTGCATTGTCGTCGAGTATACCATCTTCATTGGCACCGTGCAACACCAAAGGCTGCAGATGCTGCCAGGTCATGTCCAACAAGGACTAAATCTTCTCCACCTCTATAGGAGCATTCTTCAGACTGCCACGCAATACCAACTGCAAAACAACAAATGCCATCTACCTGCTTGAGTGCAAGCAGTGCAACAGAAGAGCCCAATACGTGGGACAGACAGCCAGAACCATCGGCAAAAGAATGTCGGGCCACAGAGCTGCCATGCAGGAAGGAAAAAAGATGCCACTCTACCAGCACTACCGCAAGCAGCAACACCCGCTCTGTTGGCAGCTCTCCATCCTGGAAGTCGTCACCGACACCAGCCAACTGATACCCAGAGAAGATCACTGGATGATCAAACTCAATACTCGGCTGCCTCATGGCCTGAACTCTTTGTACTCTTAATTAATTAATTGACTTTGCATAATTAATTTAATTAGTTGAGTTGCACACTCTTGACTCTAATTTTTTTCAAATGCACGCACTCACTTAACTTAATTTAATTAGCTGCACTCCATACACTCGTTTCTCTCTCATGGTTTTAATACACTTTACCCACTTAAGATTACGCACTATTATGGCACACTCCAAATTTTGCCTATTTTAAACCACTCTCTTCTGCTGGGTGCTTCTCTCTCATTTCACTGAGGAAGCCCTGCCAGATCGGGGTGAAATATATGAATGAGAAAGTTTATTGAAGCATGAAATTACCACTCTGCCAAAAAATAAGGAAAAAGAAAAAAAGAAAACATCCATCAAACAACCAGCAGAAAACACAGACTCTTTTATGAGCATCAGAACTAGGTCCATGGCGAGAACCGGATCGGACTTCAGTTTCCCCAGTAATGATAACACAATGCAGACTGTTGGTGCTGCTCCGGCAGGGCCCAGAACCCTGAGGCCTAGCCCTAACCAGCTCTAGCCCTAGCCCGGGCTTTAACAATGACTCGAGTTAGTGCTTGGACGACTAGGATTAGTGCTTTTTATTGACTAGGGGGGGGAAAGAAGGCTGCGTATCGCGTAGTCTCATATAAAGTACCATATCTTTGCTCGCATTCACTCTAGTTTCCCGATTTATATATCAAATTATAGCTTGCAGTCTGTGCTTTCTAATGGTAAGTCTCTTTTGTTATTTTGTTTCGCCATAATTTTTTCCTAGCTCATTATAGGCTCTTCCAGTGCGGACCGTAAGCCACGTTGCAGTAACGACCTTTGCTAGGCTCTTATTCGGTCTTATTCATAACGAGCACTACAAACTGCGCGTCTTGAAATTTTGAATTTTTTTTTTTGGTCTCATTTTCTGAACATAGCTTTATGACATCACGTTACATTTTCATCTATAGGTCTTTTTTAGTAATGCTATCAAACAAAAACTCTCGCGCAAGTTGTAGAATATAAAAATTGCTTTCAAATAATATATATTTTTTTATGAAAGGATAAAAAATATTCAAGTTATCATTTGAACTGTTTTTCAAAAATCACTTCAGAGATATTGAGCCTTGAAGTCCAAGCAGTTTGTAATCACATCCCAGCTGCCAGAAACACCCCATTCACCAGAATACATCCCCTCATTACTAGAATTGTGTGTGTACAAACAAAATGTTTGACTTTTCAGTCCTTTATTTTTTCAACAACAGCAGTATCCTACATCCTAACTACAATCTGAAAACCAACAATATATATATAATATATATATATATATACACATACACATAAATTAAAGACGCATCAGACTTGTTACATGTATGTTGCTTTGCTAATATTGAATTAGCAAACATAAACACGTTCATTTGCAGGGCTCCCATGCCCAGGTCCATCCATCGTCACCCTCCACACATGTCTTCCGACACCCTCCAGTAATCCCTGAAAAACAATAGAACACAAACAAGTCATCCTCCACTAATTCCTAAGCTTGACAAAAAGACACATAAACAAAAGTATCTTCCAGTAATCTCTGTTTGACAATAGAAAGCAAAAGATACATAAACAAAATAAAAATGTTACAGGTCCCCCATGCCAGGACCATACAATGCTCTGCCCTCCATTGAACTCTGCTGCCTCTCGACAGCAAGCCTGACACTTGTTGCACTCATATGTTCTGTCTTACCCGCTCTACTCCACACAACAGAATTAAACTCATTTTGGTTGTGTATAACCACCTAAACATTTGCACAAAAGATCCTCGGACATTAATTTATCAAAAACCTCCTAACATACATAGCCTTGTCCAGAGGAATCATAGGCCTATCGGTACTGGTGGTACCTCACCTTTAGCACAAGCTGGATTAAACTCACACCAACTCAAAACTCCTGTAGGACAATACTCGTGTTGGGATGTTCCCTAGTTGACTAAGAGTGATAAAAAATCGCTTTCACATCGCAAATCATCCCCTCTAGGTTGTCCTTTCTAATTGCTCTCCTATAGTAGGTTTGCATTTTAACTATAGACACACGACTAACCCCACTAGCACCACCCAAAGACACTAGGACCATAAGGCTCGACTTCCAACAACCGTTTATGTGCATTTGTATACCCATGCATCACTAATTTATGTGTGTGCAGGGGTGTATTTAGGGGGGGGGCGGGGGGGGGCATTCGCCCCCCCTTGTATCATTCTCGCCCCCCCCCCTTGAAATTAGACACCACCCTTATACATTACATACACCATCATTGTATCATTCTCGCCCCCCCTTATTTTTCCATATCTCAAGTTCGCCCCCCCTTGGCAAAATTTCTGTATACAGCCCTGGTGTGTACCTAAGCTTCAGTCTCTCCACTGAACGCTAAAAAAGTTTGTGTTCCTACAACTTCCATAGAACCCGAAGAGCCTTCAAAATTGGCTTCACATTTTTTTACCTTGTGACCCTCAAACCATTCTGTGTAACTTCTTCTGTTTCATCTTCAGGTCTTCGCGCACAAGCTTGACAGAACTTAGACATAAGATAATAATCTAAAACTTCTCCAGTGTCCCAAGACATCACCGCAACCAAGCCATAATTTGATTTGTGGCCCTGTCTAAGCCATGTGCTGTCAACAGTAATACTAACATCAATGATGTCTTCATGCCTAACCCTATAAAAATCATGTAACCTATGAGCGGCATCCAACATAATACTCTGTTACTGCATTTGCGTCACTCCCTATTGACCTAGTATATTTTTAAAAAACAAGTGGAACCAAGAGGGGGCAACATATCCATGACTGCAGTGATATCTTCTATCTTCCAGACCAGAATGACTAATTCCAGCAATGCGTGCACCCAGTACTGACTGGATGTTCAAAGAATGCTTCTACAGATACAGGGTTTGAGATGTCTCGAGTGTTACTACAATTTGAACAAAAAGTAAAAATTAGACACCATGCCTGCCCTACGGGCTTCAGTTGCAAGGGAGCTCAGTTACCACATTGAATACACTTATTACACCTTTCTATGACCTCTCTAAGCTTATCTAAGTTTATTATACGATTACCCTTACCTAGTTCTCCAACACCACCCGAATCCAAAGAGGTAGAGCCAGTAGATCCAGTAGCAACAGCCACAGAAGCAGCTGAACGATCCATGTGAGCCAACTTCTTCCTGGTCATAGTCACAAATGGAACTGGCCTCTCTTCAAACATTTGCAATTGATTGCAAGGTAAGTGAAGGTTCACAGAAGGCGCTACCCCACCTACAGGATCCAAGAGACTCACTAACAAAGGAAGGAAACAGCTAGTAAACTTTTTAGTAAACATTAAAACTTGCCTGGCTCGGCTACTGTGACAGGCTCAACAACAGCCGCCTGTAGGGCTTTCTTCTTCTTGTCGTCACTCTTCTTGAATCCTTGGCCTTTCTGTTTAAAATGCTTCTCTGTTCTCTTCCCCATAACTCAACAGTGTGAAAGTTTCAAGCGAACTGACTAAAAAACACGTGGTCGTCTTAGAGGTTGCGCACAACCCCCCCCCCCCCCCCCCCCGCCTGGCCAATTCATTGCGCAAACGACTGGTAAGGGTCTCCATGAAATTGGCAACATTTTGATATATAAAAACTGTATTTTGGGTAGGCGATCATCGCCGACCGCCCGATTGTAGCCAGGTAAGACTGGGAGAGAACCTCTTCCAATGTGAAGTGAAATGAAATGAAATGGAATAATAATGCACTGTATAAAAATGGCTATATCTTCTGATGCAAGTATTCACTTGCTCTGAAACTTGAAACTCATACTCCAGACATACTATGAACCCTTTTGGGCCAAAAAAAAATTATTTGAAAAAATATGTGTTTTCAGCCCTCTTCCCCACTTAATGGTGAGGGTTAGGGCTCGGACCATGACCTGGGTTATGCCTTGGACAAAATGATTAGAGGTTAGGGTGTAAAGAAACAAAGCTCCCTGAGCATGTAGCCAGGAAGGTAGGCTGGTAAAGAAACAAAGCTGCTGCTTCAGTTATACAGTAGCTACATGTACCAACTGTTAGTCATTCCCCAAGTACATACACTATCTAGTCTGCAAGTAAAACTATTTTAGCAGCTGGCATTGAGGAATTTACAAGATCTGCTAAGGAGTATGTAATTCACTAGGTTCCTTTCTGTGTGCTACATGTATCCCTTTTGGGGAAGAACTGGTGAATATGAATCATCATCCCCTGCTGTAAACTCTAGTAGGGCATCTGTGGAGTGGGGAAGTTAGATGCAGCAATGTTTGGCTACACTTAACTAGAGCAGCTGGGGATGGCAAGACTTTGGGAAGTGTGTTCCTGTTAGGGCTTGTGTAGGACCTAGTTTAGGGCTTGGACAATGTCTAGGGTGAGGGGTTGGACAGTAACTAGGGTTTGTGCTTGGAGAATGTCTAAGGTTAGTGCTTGGACAATGACTAGGGTTAGGGCTTGGATAATGTGTAGGTTAGGAGTTGGACATTGACCAGGGTTAGAGCTTTGGTTAGGGTTAGGGCTTGGGCCACAACTATGTTTGTGCTTGGACCATTACTAGGGTTAGGGTTTGGACAATGCTTGGACAATGACTAGGGTTAGTGCTTGGACAATGACTAGGTTTAGTGCTTGGAAAATGGTTAGTGTTAGAGCTTGGACAATGACTAGGGTTAGGGCTTGGGATCGTGACTAGGATTAGGCTTGGACCATGACTTGGGTTAGGGTTTGGACAATGATTCGAGTTAGTGCTTGAACAATGACTACGGTTAGTGCTTGGACAATGACTAGGGTCATTGCTTGGACAATGACTAGGGTTGGTGCTTGGACAATGACTAGGGTTAGTGCTTGGACAATGACTGGGGTTAGGGCGTGGACCATGACTAGGGTTAGGACTTGGACAACTACTATGGTTAAGGGTTGGAGATTGACCAGGATCAGGGGTTGGACAATGACTAGAGTTAGTGCTTTGATAATTACTTAGCATTAAGGGTTGGACATTGACCATTGTTAGGGCTTGGACCAAGTCAAGGCTAGGTTTAGTGGTTGGACATTGACCAGGGTAAGGGCTTGGACAAAGGATAGGGTTAGTGGTTGGACAATGGTTAGGGTTAGTGCTTGGACAATGATTATGGTTAGGGATTGGACATTGACCACGGTTAGGGCTTGGACAAAGGCTAAGATTAAGGGTTTAACATTGACCAGGGTTTGGGCTTGGACAAAGGCTAGGGTTAGGTGTTGGACATTGACCAGGGTTAGGTCATGGACAAAGGCTAGGTTTAAGGGTTAGACATTACTGTACTCTCTTGGACAAATGTTAGGGTTATCGATTGGACATTGACTAGGGTTAGGGATTTGACAATGACTCGAGGTAGTTCTTGGACAATGACTTGTACAGGTTAGGGCTTGGACCATGACTAGGATTAGGCTTGAACCATGACTAGGGTTAGTGCTTGGACAATAACTAGTTAGTACTTGGAAAATGACTAGGGTTAGTGCTTGAACCAAAGATAGGTTTAGTACCTACCATGAATAGGGTTAGGGTTAGGGTTGGACAAAGGCTAGGTTTAGTGGTTGGAAATTGACCATGGTTGGTTTTGAAGAAAGGCTAGGTTTAGGGGTTGGACGACCAGGGTTAGTGCTTGGACAAATGCTACAGGGTAAGGTTAGGACTATAACTAGGGTTAGCGCTTGGACAAAGGCCAGGGTTAGGGGTTGGACATTGACTGGGGTTAGGGTTTGGACAAAAGCTACAGGGTAAGGGTTTGGACAAAAACCAGGATTAAGGCTCGGACAAAGGCTATGGTTAGGGGTTGGACATTGACATGGGTTACTGTAGGTCTTGGACAAAGGTTACGGTTATGGGTTGGGTTGGACATTGAATAGGGTTAGGGCTTTGACCATGACTAGGAATAGTTTTGGACCATGACTAGGGTTAGGGCTTGGACAATAACTAGGGTTTGTAATTGGACAATGACTAGGGTTAGTGCTTGGACAATGACTAGGGTTAGTGCTTGGACAATGACTACTGTTAGTGCTTGGACAATGGTTATGGGTAGGGCTTCGACCAGGTCTAGGGTTAGGATTTGGTCAATGACTCGAGTTAGTACTTGGACAATGGCTAGGGTTATTGCTTGGACAATGACTAGGGTTAGTACGGTTAGGGTTTGATATTGAGCAGGTTTAGGGCTTGGATAAAGGCTAGGGTTAGGGAATGGACCATAACTAGTGTTACGGTTTGGACAATGACTAAGATTAGTGCTTGGACAAAGGCTACGGTTAGGGCATGGATATTGACCCAGATTAGTGGTTGGACCAAGGCTAGGGTTATGGGTTGGGCACTGACCAGGGTTAGAGATTGGCGAAAGGCTTGGGTTAGGTCTTGGACCATGACTAGTGTTAGGGTTTGGACAATGACTATATTTAGGTGTCGGACCTATGTAGACCAGGGTTAGGGCTTGGACAAAAGCTGGGGTTAGGGGTTGGTCATTGACCAGGGTGAGTCATTGTACAAAGGCTAGGGTTAGGGTTTGGTCATTTTCCAGGGTTATGGCGCTAGAGTTAGGGGTTGGACCATAACTAGGTTTACGGTTTGGATAATGATTCTGGTTGTGCTTGGACATTGACCAGGGTTAGGGCTTGGACAAAGGCTGGAATTGACCAGGGTTAGGGCTTGGAGAAAGGCTAGGGTTAGGGGTTGGACATTGACCAGGGTAAGGGCATGGACAAAGGCTAGGGTTAGGAATGGGACATTGACCAGGGTAAGAGCTTGGACAAATTCTAGGGTTATGGGTTGGACATTGACCAGGGTTAGGGCTTGGACAAAGGCTAGGGTTAGGGGTTGGACCATACATGTAACTAGTGTTACGGTTTGGACAATGACTCTGGTTAGTTCTTGGACATTGACTTGGGTTATGGCTTGGATAAAGGCTAGGATTAGGGGTTGGACATTGACTAGGGTTAGGGCTTGGACCATGACGACTAGCGTTAGATCTTGGACCATGACTAGGGTTATTTGTTGGACAATGACTAGGGTTAGTGCTTGGAAAATGACTATGGTTAAGGGTTTGATATTGACCAGGGTAAGGGCTTAGATAAAGGCTAGGGTTAGTGGTTGGACATTGACTAGGGTTAGGGATTAGACCATGACTAGGGTTAGGGCTTGGACAATGACTATGGTTAAGTAATGGACATTGACCAGGATTAGGACAATGACTAGGGTTAGGGCTTGGACCATGACTTTGGACCACCACTAGGTTTAGGGTTTGGACAATGATTCCAGTTTGTCCTTGAACAATGACTACAGTTAGTGCTTGGATAATGACTAAGGTTAGTGCTTGGACAATGACTAGGTTTAGTTCTTGGACAATGACTAGGGTTAGTGCTTGGACAATGACTAGGGATAATGCTTGGACAATGTCTAGGGTTAGGGGGTAGACATTGACCAGGGTTAGAGCTTTGGTTAAGGTTAGGGCTTGGACCACGACTATGTTTGTGCTTGGACCATTACTAGGGTTAGTGTTTGGACAACAATGACTAGGGTTAGTGCTTGGAAAATGGTTAGTGTTAGAGCTTGGACAATGACTAGGGTTAGGGCTTGGGATCATGACTAGGATTAGGCTTGGACCACGACTTGGGTTAGGGTTTGGACAATGATTCGAGTTAGTGCTTGAACAATGACTTCGGTTAGTGCTTGGACAATGACTAGGGTTAGTGCTTCGACAACTAGGGTTAGTGCTTGGACAATGACTAGGGTTAGGGCTTGGACCATGACTAGGGTTAGTGGTTGGACATTGACCAAGTTTAGGGCTTGGACAAAGGCTACGGTTAGGTGGTGGACATTGACCAGGGTAAGGGATTGGACAGTGGCTTGGGTTAGGTCTTGGACCATGACTGGTGTTAAGGCTTGGACCATGTCTAGTAGGGTTAGGGTTTGGTCAATGAGTCGAGTTATTCTTGGACAATGACTAGGATTAGCGGTTGGACATAGACCAAGGTTAGGACTTGTACAAAGGATTGGTTAGGGGTTGGACATTGACCAGGGTTAGGGCTTGTACAATGGCTAGGGTTAGTAGTTGAACATTGAACAGGGTTAGGGCTTGGACAAAGGCCAGGATTAGGGCATGGATATTGACCAGGGTTAGGGCTTGTACAAAGGATTGGTTAGGGGTCAGACATTGACCAGGGTTAGGACAACGACTATGAGGGTTTGGACATTAACCAAGTTTAGGGCTTGGATAAAGGCTAGGGTTAGGGGTTGGACATTTACAAAGTTTAGGGCTTGGACAATGTCTAGGGTTAGTGCTAGCACAATGACTGGGTTAAGGCTTGAACAATGTCTAGGGTTAGTGCTTGGACAATGACTAGTGTTAGTTCTGCGACAATGACTGAGGTTAATGCTTGGACAATGGTTAGGGTTATAGCTTGGAAAATGACTATGGTTAGGGCTGGAACAATACATGTAACTTTGATTAGGGTTTGGACATTGACCAAAGTTAGAGCTTGGACAAAGGCTAGGATTAGGGGTTGGACATTGACCATGGTTAAGCCTTGAAGGCTGGGGTTACATGTAGGTTTTGGACATTGACTAGGGTTAGGGCTTGGACAAAGGCTAGGGTTAGGGGTTGGACATTGACCAGGGTAAGAGCTTGGACAAAGCCTAGGGTTAGGGTTTGGACATTGACCATGGTTAGGGCTTGGACAAAGGCTAGGGTTAGGGGTTGGACATTGACCAGGGTAAGAGCTTGGACAAAGCCTAGGGTTAGGGGTTGGACATTGACCAGGGTTAGGGCTTGGACAAAGGCTAGGTTTAGGGGTTGGACATTGACCAGGGTTAGGGTTTGGACAAAGGCTAGGTTTAGGGGTTGGACATTGACCAGGGTTAGAGCTTGGACAAAGGCTAGGTTTAGGTTTAGGGGTTGGACATTGACCAGGGTTAAGGTTTTGACAAAGGCTAGGGTTAGGGGTTGGACATTGAATAGGGTTAGGGTTTTAACAATGACTCGAGTTAGTTCTTGGACAACAATGACTAGGATTAGTGCTTGTATAATGACTAGGGTTAATGGTTAGGGTTAGGGCTCGGACCATGACCTAGGTTATGGTTTGGACAATGACAATAGTTAGAGGTTAGGGTGAAAAGAAACAAAGCTGCCTGAGCATGTAGCCAAGAAGGTAGGCTGGTAAAGAAACAGAGCTGCTGCTTCGGTTATATTAGCTACATGTACCAACTGTCAGGTACATACACATCTAGTCTGCAAGTAAAACTATTTTAGCAGCTGACATTGAGGAATTTACAAGATCTGTTAAGGAGTATGTAATTCACTAGGTTCCTTTCTGTGTGCTACATGCATCCCTTTTAGGGAAGAACTGGTGAATATGAATCTTCATCCCTGCTGTAAACTCTAGTAGGGCATCTGTGGAGTGGGGAAGTTAGATGCAGCAATGTTTGGCTACACTTAACTAGAGCAGCTGGGGAGTGCAAGACCTTGGGAAGTGTGTTCCTGTTAGGGCTTGTTTAGGACCTAGTTTAGGGCTTGAACAATGTCTAGGGTGAGGGTTGGAGAGTAACTAGGGTTTGTGCTTGGAGAATATCTAGGGTTAGTGCTTGGACAATGACCAGGGTTAGGGGTTGGACATTGACTAGGGTAAGAGCTTGGACAAAGCCTAGGGTTAGGGGTTGGACATTGACCAGGGTTAGGGCTTGGACAAAGGCTAGGTTTAGGGGTTGGACATTGACCAGGGTTAGAGCTTGGACAAAGGCTAGGTTTAGGTTTAGGGGTTGGACATTGACCAGGGTTAAGGTTTTGACAAAGGCTAGGGTTAGGGGTTGGACATTGACTAGGGTTAGGGTTTTAACAATGACTCGACTTAGTGCTTGGACAACAATGACTAGGATTAGTGCTTGTATAATGACTAGGGTTAATGGTTAGGGTTAGGGCTCGGACCATGACCTAGGTTATGGTTTGGATAATGACAATAGTTAGAGGTTAGGGTGAAAAGAAACAAAGCTGCCTGAGCATGTAGCCAGGAAGGTAGGCTGGTAAAGAAACAGAGCTGCTGCTTCGGTTATATTAGCTACATGTACCAACTGTCAGGTACATACACTATCTAGTCTGCAAGTAAAACTATTTTAGCAGCTGGCATTGAGGAATTTACAAGATCTGTTAAGGAGTATGTAATTCACTAGGTTCCTTTCTGTGTGCTACATGCATCTCTTTTAGGGAAGAACTGGTGAATATGAATCTTCATCCCTGCTGTAAACTCTAGTAGGGCATCTGTGGAGTGGGGAAGTTAGATGCAGCAATGTTTGGCTACACTTAACTAGAGCAGCTGGGGAGTGCAAGACCTTGGGAAGTGTGTTCCTGTTAGGGCTTGTTTAGTAACTAGTTTAGGGCTTGGACAATGTCTAGGGTGAGGGGTTGGACAGTAACTAGGGTTTGTGCTTGGAGAATATCTAGGGTTAGTGCTTGGACAATGACTAGGGTTAGTGCTTGGACAATGATTAGGGGATAGTGCTTGGACAATGACTAGGGTTAGTGCTTAGACAATGTCTAGGGTTAGGGCTTGGATAATGTGTAGGTTAGGGGTTGGACATTGACCAGGGTTAGAGCTTTGGTTAGGGTTAGGGCTTGGACCACAACTATCTTTGTGCTTGGACCGTTACTAGGGTTAGGGTTTGGACCACAACTATCTTTGTGCTTGGACCGTTACTAGGGCTAGGGTTTGGATAATGCAGGTTTAGTGCTTGGAAAATGGTTAGTGTTAGAGCTTGGACAATGATTAGGGTTAGGGCTTGGGATCATGACTAGGATTAGGCTTGGACCACGACTTGGGTTAGGGTTTGGACAATGATTCGAGTTAGTGCTTGAACAATGACTAGGGTTGGTGCTTGGACAATGACTAGGGTTAGTGCTTCGACAATGACTAGGGTTAGTGCTTGGACAATGACTAGGGTTAGGGCTTGGACCATGACTAGGGTTAGGGCTTGGACCATAACTAGGGCTAGGGCTTGCTATGGTTAAGGGTTGGACATTGACCAGGATCAGGGGTTGGACAATGACTAGAGTAGTGCTTGGATAATTACTTAGCATTAGGGGTTGGACATTGACCACTGTTAGGGCTTGGACCAAGGCTAGGTTTAGGAGTTGGACGTTGACCAGGGTTAGGGCTTGGACAAAGGCTAGGTTTAAGGGTTAGACTTTACTGTACTCTCTTGGACAAATGTTAGGGTTATCGATTGGGGTTAGGGATTCAATGACTCGAGTTAGTGCTTGGACAATGACTTGTACAGGTTAGGGCTTGGACCATGACTAGAATTAGGCTTGGACCATGACTTAGTGCTTGGACATAAACTAGTTAGTACTTGAAAGATGACTAGGGTTAGTGCTTGAACAAAGGATAGGTTTAGTACTTACCATGACTAGGGGTTGGAGAAAGGCTAGGTTTAGGGGTTGTACATTGACCATGGTTGGGCTTGAAGAAAGGCTAGGTTTAGGGGTTGGATATTGACCAGGGTTGACAAATGCTACAGGGTAAGGTTTGGACAATAACTAGGGTTAGCAGATCCCAGCCCTGACTGGCTGAAGACAGCTCTGAGAAACTGGGAACATCAAACACTAAGAAGCCCTAATGGCTAATATTAATAAACATGCTACAATGACTTGTTCATCACATCACAATAGACTCATAAACACATATCTTCTAATCACATTACAATAAACTCATCAACACCTATTCATCTTCTTCTCAATTGTCTATACATTCATCACCTTTCTTGTAAGGTGTAAGGGCGGGATTGCAAGGGTATTTAAACCTCTCTGCAATCCCAACTCAGGAGTTCCCTTCTGCTACTACATTTCAGTCTACTTTTGTTTAGTTTGACTTGATTAAAGTTAACTTAAGGCCTAAGAACCTTACTGTTTAGCTTGTGCTAGAATTGATAGGGAACTCTGGTGGCAGGAGAACAATACCTGCTGGAGAGTATAGTGGGTATACTGTTCTCACTGTTGTGCCTCGGTGGCTGGGGCATTAACAGCTTGGACAAAGGCCATGGTTAGGGGTTGGACATTGACCGGGGTTAGGGTTTGGACAAAAACTAGGGTTAGGACTCGGACAAAGGCTATGGTTAGTGGTTGGACATTGACCTGGGTTACTGTAGTTCTTGGACAAAGGTTACAGTTATGGATTGGGTCGAAAATTGAATAGGGTTAGGGCTTGGACCATGACTAGGAATAGTTTTGGACCATGACTAGGGTTAGGGCGTGGACAATAACTAGGGTTTGTAATTGGACAATGACTAGACCAGGGTTAGTGTTTGGACAATGACTAGGGTTTGTGCTTGGACAATGACGTACTGTTAGTGGTTCGACAATGACTAGGATTAGGGGTTGGACATTGACCAAGGTTAGGGCTTGTAGAAAGGATTGTTTAGGGGTCGGACAGTGACAAGGGGCTTGGACAAATGCTAGGGTTAGGGGTTGGACATTGACCAGGGTTACGGCTTGGATAAAGGCTAGGGTTAGGGGATGGACCATAACTATAGTGTTACGGTTTGGACAATGACTAAGATTAGTGCTGGACAAAGGCTACGGTTAAGGCATGGATATTGACCTGGATTAGGGGTTGGACAAAGGCTAGGGTAATGGGTTGGGCACTGACCAGGGTTAGAGATTGGCTGGGTTAGGTTTTGGACCATGACTAGTGTTAGGGTTTGGACAATGACGGTGTCGGACCTATGTAGACCAGGGTTAGGGCTTGGACAAAAGCTGGGGTTAGGGGTTGGTCATTGACCCAGGGTGAGTGATTGGACAAAGGCTAGGGTTAGATGTTGGTCATTTTCCAGGGTTATGGCTTGGACAAAGGCTAGAGTTATGGGTTGGACCATAACTGGTTACGGTTTGGACAATGACTCTGGTTAGTGCTTGCACATTGACCAGGGTTAATGCTTGGAAAAACGCTAGGGTTAGGGTTTGGAGATTGACCAGAGTTAGGGCTTGATTAGGTGTTGGACAATGACTCGGTTAGTGCTTGTAAAAACAACTAATGGTTAGGGCTAGGAGCATGACTACGGTTGGTGGTTGGACAAAGGATTTGATTAGGGGTTGGACATTGACCAAGATTAGGGCTTTGAAGGCTAGGTTAGGAATTGGACATTGACCAGGGTTAGGGCATGGACTATCACTAGGATTAGGCTTGGACCACGACTAGGGTTAGGGTTTGGACAATGACTCGACTGTAGTGCTTGAACAATGACTACGATTAGTGCTTGGACAATGACTAAGGATAGTGCTCGGACATTGACTAGGGTTAGTACCTAGGCAATTACTTAGGGTTAGGGGTTGACATTGACCACGGTAAGGGCTTGGACAAAGACTAGGTTTAGGGGGCTGGACATTCACTACTGTTAGGACCTGCACAATCTAGAGTTAGGGCTTGGACAATGACTAGGGTTAGGGATTGGACATTGTTAGGGCTTGGTCAAAGGCTAGGGTTAGGGCTTGGACATTTACCATATGGTTAGTCCTTGGACAATGACTAGGATTAGTGCTTGGACAATGATGGGATTGGACAATGTCTAGAGATAGTACTTGGAAAATAACAGGGTTGGAGAGTGACCAGGGTTATGGCTTAAACAAGGGCTAGTCTTAGGGGGTGGACATTGACCAGGGTTAGGGCTTGGACAAAGGCTAGGGTTAGGGCTTGGATATTAGCCAGGGTTAGTTCTTGGACAAAGGCTAGGGTTAGTGCTGGACAATGACTAGGGTTAGTGTTTGGATAATGACTAGGGTTAGTGCTTGGACAATGACTAGGGTTAGTGCTTGGACAATGACTAGGGTTAGTGCTTGGATAAAGGCCTAGGATTAGGGGTTGGACAATGATTATGGTTAGGGCTTGGACATTGACTAGGGTTAGTGCTCAGACAATGACTAGGGTTATTGCTCTAGTGTCAGTGCTTGGACAATGGTTAGGGTTAGGGCTTGGACCATAACTAGAGTTAGGGCTTGGACGATGACTAGGGATATAGTTTAGACAATGACTTGAGTTAATGCTTAGAAAAAGACTAGAGTTAGCGCTTGAACAATGACTAGGGTTAGTACTAGTATAATGACTGTGGTTAGTGCTTGGATAATGACTAGGGTTAGGGATTGTAGTGTTATGGCTTGGACAAAGGCTAAGTTTAGAGGTTGGAGCATGACTATGGTTAGCATTTGCACAATGATTCAAGTTAGTGAGATGGCCACCTACAACAACCTGCCTCCACCCAGTGTGGTGTTGGTCCAGTGTGTTTCCCCATAGAGCTATGGCCACCTACAACCTGCCTCCACCCAGTGTGGTGTTGATCCAGTGTGTGTTCCCATAGAGCTATGGCCACCTACATGTACTTCAACTGCCTCTACCCAGTGTGGTGTTGGTCCAGTGTGTGTCCCTATAAAGCTATGGCCACCTACTTTCAACCTGCCTCCACCCAGTGTGGTGTTGGTCCAGTGTGTGTCCCCATAGAGCTATGGCCACCTACTTCAACCTGCCTCTACCCAGCTGGAGCTTCATTGAGCATGCGTTAGCATGGTGTGCTCCATGTGGGAGAGCTCAGGTGCTTGTTGATGTGCGGAGGTGTGTCTATGAATAATCTTCTAGTGAGGGCATGATGGGTGTGTCTAGTGAATAATCTTCTAGTGAGGGCATGGTGGGTATGTCTAGTGAATAATCTTCTAGTGAGGGCATGATGGGTGTGTCTGTGAATAATCTTCTAGTGAGGGCATGATGGGTGTGACTAGTGAATAATCTTCTAGTGAGGGCATGATGGGTTTGTCTAGTGAATAATCTTCTAGTGAGGGCATGGTGGGTGTGTCTAGTGAATAATCTTCTAGTGAGGGCATGATGGGTGTGTCTAGTGAATAATCTTCTAGTGAGGGCATGGTGGGTGTGTCTATTGAATAATCTTCTAGTGAGGGCATGATGGGTGTGTCTAGTGAATAATCTTCTAGTGAGGACATGATGGGTGTGTCTAGTGAATAATCTTCTAGTGAGGACATGATGGGTGTGTCTAGTGAATAATCTTCTATTGAGGGCATGGTGGGTGTGTCTATTGAATAATCTTCTAGTGAGGGCATGATGGGTGTGTCTAGTGAATAATCTTCTAGTGAGGACATGATGGGTGTGTCTGTGAATAATCTTCTAATGAGGGCATGATGGGTGTGACTAGTGAATAATCTTCTAGTGAGGGCATGATGGGTTTGTCTAGTGAATAATCTTCTAGTGAGGGCATGGTGGGTGTGTCTAGTGAATAATCTTCTAGTGAGGGCATGATGGGTGTGTCTAGTGAATAATCTTCTAGTGAGGGCATGGTGGGTGTGTCTATTGAATAATCTTCTAGTGAGGGCATGATGGGTGTGTCTAGTGAATAATCTTCTAGTGAGGACATGATGGGTGTGTCTAGTGAATAATCTTCTAGTGAGGACATGATGGGTGTGTCTAGTGAATAATCTTCTATTGAGGGCATGGTGGGTGTGTCTATTGAATAATCTTCTAGTGAGGGCATGATGGGTGTGTCTAGTGAATAATCTTCTAGTGAGGACATGATGGGTGTGTCTAGTGAATAATCTTCTAGTGAGGGCATGATGGGTGTGTCTAGTGAATAATCTTCTAGTGAGGACATGATGGGTGTGTCTAGTGAATAATCTTCTAGTGAGGGCATGATGGGTGTGTCTAGTGACCCTTTAGAAGACCAGTGGCATACAGAGAAACCTACTTGACCCGTTATATCCCTCACTTCCTACCGGAATATAAGAGACAATCGATCAGGTCTCTAGCAGGCTAGCTAGCACACTGGCACAAGCCAAACCCAGAGCATGTGACCTGCACACACAAGCACAAGGCAAGACAGGCACACACAAGCACAAGGCAAGACATGCACACACAAGCACAAGGCAGACATGCACACACAAGCACAAGGAAAGACATGCACACACAAGCACAAGGCAAGACATGCACACACAAGCACAAGGCAATACATGTACACACAAGCACAAGGCAAGACATGCACACACAAGCACAAGGCAAGACATATCCAAGAAAAACCAGCAGAACCTACAACAAAAATCAATATCTTTGATGTGAAGAATTATTTACTTTCACTTTCTCCTGCTCAGCTATCTCTGGTATCAAATGTCAAATGCCTTATGCAGCTCATATTAGTTATGCCTGCCACAAATGCATCTTCGGAAAGGTCTTTCAGTGCAGATTGAAAACCTATCTTTGGGAAACTATGAAGCAGGATCGTCTCAACTACCTTATGCTTCTTCATGTGCATAAAGATAAAACAGATGAACTGGACCTCAAACCTCTCATTAATGAATTTATAAATTCAGATCACAGATTAAATATCTTTGCTAAATTGGAATAATTATCTCGTGTTCCACATCGCACTATTAATCTTGTATATAATTGTAATAATTTCATTGCACACAAATTAAGGATTATATATATAGCTACATTTTGAATAATAAGCATGATACAATTACACAGAATGAAGAGCAGAGTTGCTTTTAAGCAAAACAAAGTGAACAAGACAGTCGTTATAAGATAGAAATTAAGCATATATAGCTAGCTACAAGATGACAAAATCAGCACAAACAATCATATCAGGATACGATGCTTACAAAAATTATTGAACTCAATTTATACATGACAATTAAAAACAGGAGACGAAAAACATCTATGTAAAGATAATATAAGTAACCACATCCGGCCACAGGCACACCCATTTAAAACCACACCCACTTCCTGGCCGGACCATTCGAAATTTGCTTGCTACGGGCCTAGGAACATTATAAATAATTGCTGAGTAACAGAGTGGTGAAGACAGGGGGAGTGGTTTAGTATTGGTGAAATATGCAGCACATTGTCTTGAGTGTTAGGAGGTTCACTTGTAGATAATAAAGACTCAGGGTGGAGGTATTATACCTACTTTAGCCTGAGGCGATCACACTTGAGTTTATTTAAAGCAGACCGACCTTTAGCACCAATCCGGTCACCATCGAGCCCGAGTTGGTGTAGATTATTACAGGTCTTGAGTGAACCTGCCAGAGCCAATGCACCTCCTACACCAATATAGTTACTATGGAGCCACAGTTCTTGTAGATTATTACAAGCCTCGAGTGCACCTGCCAGAGACAGTGCACCTGCATCACCAATTCTGTTATTATCGAGCCACAGATGTCGTAGTTTATTACAAGTCTTGAGTGCATCTGCCAGAGCCATTGCACCTTCCTCACCAATACTGTTACGAACAAGCCCCAGTTGTTGTAGATTATTACAAGTCTTGAGTGCACCTGCCAGAGCCACTGCACCTTTGTCACCAATGTTGTTATTATTGAGCCACAGATGTTGTAGATTATTACAAGTCTTGAGTGCACCTGCCAGAGCCACTGCACCTTCTCCGCCAATATTGCCATTTTCGAGCCCCAGTCGTTGTAGATTTTTACAACTCTTGAGTGCACATGCCAGAGCTACTGCACCTTCTACACCAATTTTGTTATTATTGAGCCCCAGTTTTTGTAGATTATTACAAGTCTTGAGTGCACCTGCCAGAGCCACTGCACCTTCTACACCAATTTTGTTATTATAGAGCCACAGTTGTTGTAGATTATTACAAGTCTTGAGTGCACCTGCCAGAGTCACTGCACCTTCGTCACCAATTTTGTTATCAGAGAAACTTAATCTTTGTATAGATTTTAGCTTGTCGAGGCTTACATTTCTCAGTAGTGCTGTAACATTTGCAGCATGTAAGAGACAACTATACATAGATAGGCTTGTAACAGAATGTGAAGCAGTGGTGATGACATAGCCCACAGCAGTCATGTCAGAAGTTGTGAGAGAAGAGCCATCAAAGACAAGCTCGCCAGCTCTTCCCTCTACTAAGTTGTCACAGAGAAGACGTTGTTGAGACATAAATGCACAGTGGACCTCATACAAGATATCTTGTGATCTCTTCCTATCTTCAGGCCACCATATATGCTGTATTTCTGCTAGTTTGTCTTCAGTCTTGACCATGCTGCAGTAAAACTTCCATAATACACGCATGTGCTTCGCTGCTGCATATTGTTTGGCAATCTTCTTTTGTTCTTTATTTTGAAGTTGGGCTAAGTGGAGTCCTGCCAGATATTCCTGGAAGGTGAGGTGGAGAAAGGTGTAGGTATTGGCCAGTTGGTCTAGTTTAGCTGTTCTGTCCACCGTCAGCAAGCCGAGGGTAGGCGTATCATCCAGGCCAGTACAAAGGGAAAGTGGAACGTCGGTATCACTCTGGCGAACAGTTTGTGAGGAGTTGGCGGTCATATTAAAGGCGAGTCTGCAAATCTTGCTGAAACATTCCTTGTCCCTTCCTCGTAAATCTTTCAGTGAAGGGAGTGTAGCTGCTGCATTAGCACGCTTTAGATGGCGCAAGACAATCAATTTTGTAAAATTTTCGTAAATATCTGTCTCATTTGCTGGAATCCCTCGCTCATGCTCATAGAGGAAGCATATCATGGCAGCATGCACTGGCAGATAGCACATGTCAAGTAGGCTGGGATGGGAATTTAGATGTGATTTCAGTTGAGCTGGTGAGCTACTATTGGGTGGGTGTGAAGTGAAGGGGTATTTGTCCACATATTCAAGGATTTTCTCAGGACTGAAGCCCAGCACTTCAACACGTCTGTTAAGATCAGAAGCACACCTTAGTTTCTCAGTGGCCACTGGTCGCGATGCCACGACGATCATTGACTTAGGAAGTAATTTCTCATAGAGTAATTGATGGATAACCGACTTGGTTTTCTTCTTAGGATGGAACTCGTCTAATCCATCAAGTATAAAACAGACACCCTCGCCTTTAGATTGCTTAATGTATTGGACCACCTTCTCACATTCTCCTCTGTCCTGGTAGAGAAGGCCGAGAACATCTGACAAATTTTCAGTGGTTCTATTAGCTAGGTCTCGGAGAGGAACATGAAAGGTCAGTTTTGCACCTTTCAGTACGTCCCCACTTGTGGACCAATCCCGGGAGACCTTGTGCAGCAAAGTTGTCTTGCCACTTCCCGGCCGACCCTCGATCAGCACCAGTGCCCCACTCTCATACTCGCCAAACACTGTCTCAAAGTTAATCTTTTCCTTGTGCTCTAAAACATCGTCGACGTCTCCACGAACAGAGCATTTGTAAACATCAGTAACCTCGGTGCCCTTGGTGATGAGAGCGAGATCGATGAAGGTGTTAGTCACCCTCGGAGGCCAAGAGTCTCGGGGGACTTCTCTAGTCTTGGAGTAGAGCTTGAGAAGATGTTCCTTCTCTGGAAGAAAGCTTACAGTCAATGTAACAGATTGACTAATGACTTCCTCACTGCCTCTAGTGATGTGGCAGGTGTACTTGCCTTGAGCTCCTTGCCGGGCTGGCCTGATAGCAAGGATGGGTGTGTGTGTACCTGAGTAAATCAGGCTGTCAGTTAATAAGGGCTGGCCCTCCTTCACCCACTGGTAACACACTCCCTCATTGTCACTAACTTGCACCTCCAAGAGTGCAGAGTTGCCATCAGCTACTTCAGTGTCACTAGACAGGTAGGCTACACTCAGGGGGGACTCTGACCGGGAGGGCTTTGGCACCGGTGTTGTCTGGGATGGCCTCAGACATGCTCTGAATCTCATCTCTAAGGTCTGTGCGGCACCACCTCTCCCCACTAGCTCGCTGGCCAGTGCAAGCCTGAGGCTCTTCAGAGTGTTCTGCTTATGCAAGATCCACTCACGAAGAATCTGGGTCATGCTGTGTCGATTAGTGCTGCGCTTGCAGTCATTTATGACATGATGAGGCAGCTGCAAGGCTGTGCCTAAGAGCTCCCAACTATCACTCACTTCAGCAAGAACTTCCATCAATTTATAAAGATCGGCTTCCACAAGATAGAGGTCACCTCCTACCTCCTGGCCACTGCCTGCCCCATCAGCTAGAGCCCGCCCCTCTAATGACTCCTCCCTCAGGCGGCTAGCCAGCTGTTTGGCAGGCCCTCCATACCCAGCGAGGACTTTAAGGAACCTGCAGAACACTGAGACATCCTGTTTCACTCCCTCGCACACACCTTGCAGTAAGTACCTTAGTGTAAGCTTGGGCTCCAGGGCATCGTCCAGGGAGGTAAAGACATCATGCACTTGCCGGGAGATGACCTGTGACTTGCACAACTCCTCTGAGAAATGCACGAGTTTGGTGGTTGCCACTTGAGCCAGCAAGTCATCATGGTGCTCCTGCAGGACCTGGTGCAGGACCTGGTGCTCAGGCAGCTGAGGGGCGGCAGCCGAAGCAGACATCTCAGAGACAGCGATGGGAATTTCGAGAGATGTGGCCACAAAATATGAGATGCTAACCACAAATTTCGAGAGGTTCTGACCACAAATTCGAGAGGTGCTGGTCACAAAATTCTAGGTGTTGATCACAAAATTCGAGAGGTTCTGATCACAAAATTCGAATTCAAGGTGTTGATCACAAAATTTGAGAGGTGTTGATCACAAAGTTCGAAGGGTGCTGATCACAAAATTTGAGGTGTGCTGACCACAAAATGCAAGGTGCTGACCACAAATTTTGAGAGATGCTGATCACAACTTTCGAGGGGTGTTGATCACAAAATTCGAGAGGTTCTGCACAAAATTAGAATTCGGGGTGTTGATCACAAAATTTGAGGTGTTGATGACAAAGTTCGAAAGGTGTTGATGACAAAATTTGAGATGTGCTGACCACAAAGTTCGAGAGGTCCTGAACACAAAGTTTGAGAGATACTGATCACAAAATTCAAGAGGTACTGACCACAAAGTTCAAGAGGTACTGATCACAAAATTCGAGAGGTACTGACCACAAAGTTTGAGAGGTGCTGACCACAAAATTCGAGAGGAGCTATCACAAAGGTTGAGAGATACAAAGACCAGCAAGTTTGATCTCAAGCCTATGGGAGTGTCCCTTTATACTCTAGCTCACTTCCTGCCTGACACTAACTAAGTTGGCCCTTGAGGGCTGCTCTCTTCCACACATGCCAGGCATGCAGGAAGCCACAAAACCACTAGTGCCGTGTGCAGATCTGGTGACCAACCAAACATCTGTATGTATGTGTGTGCATGTGTACAGTGCTGGAGGGGGCGTGGAATGTTTGGAGCATGTATAGTAATCATTATCTAGCTTCCTATACTTTGATAAGGCCAGTAGGTGTAAATATGGTATATAGAACAAACAAGTGACACTTCTTCTCAAGATAACATCTTGTATGCATCATGGGTCTTGGGGGCTAGAGGTGCCTTGATCCGCTGAGCCGGTGATGGTCTAGGCCTTGCTTTGAGGACAGAACTAAGCCATCATCACAGAAGCAGCTCTTGGCAATGGCAGCCATTTTGTTTGGGAGACGCACTTTCCTAGCTGTGTGTACATGCAGTGTTATAATAGGTCAGTGATGATGGCCCCTAGCAGGGGCGAATCATCCAGGATTTTATTAAGGGGGGGGGGCTTCACTTCTGGTTAAATTGAAAATAAGAATTTGCATGCTATTGCATGCTGCTTGCAGGAAGAGTTTGCATGACCACCCACACTTTCTCATGATCACTCCTTCAGTTGTGAATGATTATATCTGCAGAGGTTCATACAGGATTTACAGTTTGGGAGGGGAAACTCAAAACGTTTGGCGTTTATGTGATGGGCGTGCGTAAGCAAGTCCCAAGTAGGTGGGTCTGGGGGTATGCCCCCCCCCCCAATTTTTTTTTCTAAAATCGATGCTCTCAGATTGATTCTGAGACATTTTGAGGGTACTTTCCTATAGTTAAAGTATTAGCACATGGACAGAACATTCTAGATTATGACACAATTGCATCTTGCCACAGAATAGTTTTGTGGCAAAATCTAATTGTGTCATAATCTAGAATGTTCTGTCCATGTGCTATTATTCTGTGGTTAGCTTTCCTATTTGTATATCTTCACCTATATATTAATTTTGTTAATGCATAATTATTATTCATTATGCATGATTATAATTTTATTACTGTTGATCATCTTTGAATTTACTATTGTTTCTACGTTCCCTTCTCTGTACTGCTCTTTTTTCCGTTACTGTAATGTATTACATAAGAAATTTAAATTTTTATTGAGAAAATTATTGGGGAAGGGGGGGGGGGGATATTTTCTTCACAGGTATGGCTAACCTCAGTCCTGTGCCATCAAAAGAGCTATAAAACCTACCGACTTTCAGCAGAGTTGCCTACCATCCCGGAATGGCCGGAACAGTCCCAGAATTTTGGGCCGGTGGTGTCCTTGTCCCGGTAATGCCCCGGAATTTACAGATACGCGCACCTTGCGCTTCCACTCGCTTAGATGGCCACTGCCGTCCCAAGCATGTTCAGTTTAGTCCTTTAACACTCGTAAAGCAACCAAAAAAGAACACTTTTTAGGAGAGAAAAACTTCAGATAAACAAATTACGGGTTTGCCAGACAACCTTTGACTTTGTTTCGATTGGAGGTGTGGCACTTATGCCAACCAGTGATAATTTGCTGCAATCTCAGAAAAATGGCCAGTGTAGCAAAGAAGCAGAAGAGATAATGCAATTTTGACGGATTAAAACACTCTCACCGCCATAACAAGGCACGAACTCGACATCGCTCGCAAATGGAGCTACAGATTTAATTTTTTTACCCAGGGGGTGCGCGTAAGATAGCTAAAATTACAATCAAAGAAAAATTCCAGGTAGCACGTGATTCCGAACTGGTCACGGCAACAAAAATATATTAATTTTTTGGACAATGATGACTTTACTTGACTGTGACCGTTCCGATAGCTTCTGGATGCTCTTCTTCGGTGCTTCTGGATGCTCTTCTTCAGTGGAAAGCTGCAGAGCCATCTACTGCAGACTCGCTATCAATCAAAATCTTACGGAGTAGAGAAAAAAGTCGCTCCTGGATGGATCTCTGTTGTTAGTGACTTTTTGGATCAATTACAGTATGTGGCGGATTCAGCGCTACACGCATTTATATTAAGCAATGCGAGCGGTGGAATTAGGAATTGCGCAGGAGGGTAGAATTGCGCGGGAGAGTCTGCCCGAACATCTGATATTGGGATCGGTAGCATTCGCAGGGACCCCTGCTATTGTCAGCTTTCTGCAGAGGAAGAGGTTGCTATCTACACACAAGAAGTGTACATGTGGGTCCATGATGGGGCTGAAGGATAGGGCTGATATTAGTGATGGCTGTCCGTTGGAAATGCCCTAACTGCAAAGCTACACTGAGCATCAGAAAGGGAAGTTTTTTTGATAAATCCAAGCTATCTTTACAGAAGTGGCTTCTTTTGATTCATTGGTGGTCCAAACAGTACCCTGTGAAGGATGCCGCAGCTGATGTGGTAGTGTCTCCTGTGACTGCAGTGCAGGTATACAGCTGGATGAGGGATGTCTGTAGCCACAGACTGTGCATAGATGCGCAAATAAAACTTGGAGGTCCTGAGGTAGTTGTGGCCATTGATGAGTCTCTATTCTCACATAAACCAAAGGTATATATATGTATATATATATTATATATATATATATTGTTTATTTAATATTGTTCTTCACTTCTAGTATCATAAAGGTCGACCTTCAGAGGAACCAGCATGGGTATTTGGAATTTGTGACATAAGTAAAGAACCTGCACTTGGGTATATGGAATTAGTGGATTGTCGGGATGCTACCACACTATTACCCATTATACAGGCGCATGTGGAGCCTGGCACTATTGTGTGGTCAGATTGTTGGGCAGCATACAAAGATGTTAATCTCTTGCCTGCTGTACACAGTCACAGCACTGTGAATCATTCTGTTCAATTTGTAAATCCAAGCGGAGTGCATACTAACCACATAGAATCTTACTGGAATCGTGTAAAAGTTAAGATCAAGCGAATGAGAGGATGTCACCACTCTCAACTCACTTCATATTTAGATGAGTTCATGTGGCGGGAAAGATATGGAAAAACAAATGAAGATGTTCTGCAAAACATTTACCATGACATTGCCCTCTGGTATCCGATGTAGAAGTAGCATTCACCATGATTTATCGAAAACCATAATTAGAATTGTTGTATTTGTATTTGTATGATTTATTCAGTATGATTTATTCACTATAATTGTACTATAATTGTATTTGTATGATTTATTCAAGTGACTTTTACTTTCTCGGAGGTGGCAACGCAGCTCCGCTGAATCGCGGACCTTCGCATTGCTTAATATAAATGCGTATATCGCTGAATCCGCATACTGTAATTGATCCAATTGATCCACTTTTTTACTGTTGTAGAAATAGAGATGCATAACTTTTGTTTGCCTACTTCAATATAGCTGATTCATATACCAAGTTATAGCTCTTTCAATTTGCAATCCAATGATATGCTTTGTTTCAAAATTTAATGCTTACAAAAAAGGTATGAAATTAAAAAATTAAAATTAAAAAAAAGGTGTTGGGCTAAAGTTGGCGGTGAAAGGGAAAGAATTTCAGGCATTTCAGGGGATAGGCAAGAAAGATCGTTTTTCAAAGGTATAAATAAAACAATATAAATAAAACAAATATAATGAAATTGATTTACATAGTAAATAAGCAGGGTAAATAATAACATCATGGGCAGGGAAACGCGCATGCTATTGAGGGGGCATGGGCACATCGGAAATGTCCCTGAATTAACTTATGGAAAGTTGGCAAGTATGTTTCAGTGTCCTACCACGTTATATTTACCGTTATGTATAGCATATAGCTAGAGGGTAAATGTAAACACATATTTACCATTAAAACATTATGTATTGTAGATGGTAAATGTTATCATTATTATTACCATTAAATCATTTCATGTAGTATTGAGGGTGGATATAATCAGATTATCGTTGATGATTAAAAAAATGTTCCGTTGAATAGAGGGTAATGTAACTATAAGTGCAGAGAAACAGAAGTTTGATGCTATAAAGCAATAATCAGTGAAGTGTAGGGGTTTATAATACCAATATTTTGCGAGGTTGACTCATAACAAATTCTTCAACTACTTCTTCTGGTGTAATACTAATATTTTGTGGTATTGTAGGCATTTAGTCGCTCCTGAGACATCGTACTTCTAAGAGAAGTCTTGAGAAAATGATAGACCTTTCGTACACACAGGAAGTAACTGGTAAAGTAATTGAAATTACCAAAAGAGTACATATGTTGGGAAAATATTAAAGTTTGTCCTCGAGTATTTAGCATCAGAGCCAGTTCGCGTTCCACTTTCCACTTGCATTCCTTTACCGGTACAGTACTAGCTAAGCTAGATGTTGCAGGAGGCTAATAGCTAGCTAGCTACATAGTACAGAAACTGGAAAATTAGGCTAACTATTTCAAGATGGCTTTAGGCTTAGCGTAGCTAATCTAGTCACTTAGCTAGAGCTGACTACTTACCTTGTCCTCAAAAAGTACTCTTTTATTCCACACTGTTTAAGTCACTTTGTGGCACAGCCAGAAACATCCCAGCACGTTCTCTTACTTTCCATATAGATTGTGTGCAGCATTTTTTTTAAAAGGGAGGAGTGGGGAAATTAAAGGGATGGGCTTGGGCCCCCTTAGCTCCCCCCCCCCCTGGATCCGCCCCTGCCTAGCTGTGTGTACATGCAGTTTTATAGTAGGTCAGTGATGGTGGTCCCTAGCTGTGTGTACATGCAGTGTTATAGCAGGTCAGTGATAATGGCCCCTATCTATGTGTACATGCAGTATTATAGTAGGTCAGTGATGGTGGCCCCTAGCTGTGTGTGTACATGCACTGTTATAGTATGTCAGTGATGGTGGCCCCTAGCTGTGTGTACAGGCAGTGTTATAGCAGGTCAGTGATGGTGGCCCCTAGCTATGTGTACATGCAGTGTTATAGTACTGTAGGTCAGTGATGGTGGTCCCTAGCTGTGTGTACATGGTGTTATAGCAGGTCAGTAAAGGTGGCCCCTAACTGTGTGTACATGCAGTGTTATAGCAGGTCAGTGATGGTGGGCCCTAGCTGTGCGTACATGCAGTGTTATAGCAGGTCAGTGATGGTGGCCCCTAGCTGTGTGTACATGCAGTGTTATAGTAGGTCAGTGATGGTGGCCCCTAGCGGTGTGTACATGCAGTGTTATAGTAGGTCAGTGATGGTCGCCCCTAGCTGTGTGTACATGCAGTGTTATAGCAGGTCAGTGATGGTGGCTCCTAGCTGTGTGTACATGCAGTATTATAGTAGATCAGTGATGGTGGCCCCTAACTGTGTGTACATGCAGTGTTATAGTAGGTCAGTTATGGTGGCCCCTAGCTGTGTGTACATGCAGTGTTATAGTAGGTCAGTGATGGTGGCCCCTAGCGGTGTGTACATGCAGTGTTATAGTAGGTCAGTGATGGTCGCCCCTAGCTGTGTGTACATGCAGTGTTATAGCAGGTCAGTGATGGTGGCTCCTAGCTGTGTGTACATGCAGTGTTATAGTAGATCAGTGATGGTGGCCCCTAACTGTGTGTACATGCAGTGTTATAGTAGGTCAGTGATGGTGGCCCCTAGTTGTGTGTACATGCAGTTTTATAGTAGGTCAGTGATGGTGGCTCCTAGCTGTGTGTACATGCAGTGTTATAGTAGCTCAATGATGGTGGCCCCTAGCTGTGTGTACATGCAGTGTTATAGTAGGTCAGTGATGGTGATCCCTAGCTGTGTGTACATGCAGTATGATAGTAGGTCAGTGATGGTGGCCCCTAGAGCCAGTGTTATAGCAGGTCAGTGATGGTGGTCCCTAGCTGTGTGTACATGCAGTATTATAGCAGATCAGTTATGGTGGCCCCTAACTGTGTGTACATGCAGTGTTATAGCAGGTCAGTGATGGTGGCCCCTAACTGTGTGTACATGCAGTGTTATAGTAGGTCAGTGATGGAGGCCTCTAGCTGTGTGTACATGCAGTTTTATAGTAGGTCAGTGATGGTGGCCCCTAGCTATGTGTACATGCAGTGTTATAGCAGGTCAGTGACGATGGCCCCTAACTGTGTGTAGATGCCGTGTTATGGTAGGTCGGTGATGGTGGCCCCTAGCTGTGTGTACATGTTGTGAAATAGCAGGTCAGTGATGGTGGCCCCTAGCTGTGTGTACATGCACTAGGTAGAGGAGGCAGGCTGAAGTAGGTCGACAATAGCTCTATGGGGACAGACACTGGCCCAACACCACACTGGGTGGAGGCAGGCTGAAGTAGGTTGACAATGGCTCTATGAGGACACACACTGGACCTACACCATACTGAGTGGAGGCAATATGTCAAGACTGGCCATCAAGTCTCTAGTGCATCACTAGCTACAGGCATTCAGGCTAGACTAACTTCCCGTGCTCATCCCAGTGGTCATCTTTGTTTCCCAGAGGCTGAGCCCATGCAGGCTTGAAGAAGACTTGCTCAGAGTCTGACACACGTCAGATCAACTTGCTAGCCTTCTTCCTGGACTAGCACTAATTAAGGCCTTGAGGTGTGCCCCCTCCCTCCCACACGTATTTGTCTGGCCACAAAACACATTAAGTGAAGTGTGAATGAGCTCTAATGAAGATGTCCACAACTGCTGTACTGCACATCCAGAGTGTGTGTGTGTGTGTGTATGGGGGTGTGGCTCCTGCTGCTTTCGCTGCCAATCATGAATAATGCACACTTTCCCTTCCTTCACCCCAAACTTACCACCGAAATATAGTAACACTGACATTATGTTATAGTAACACACTGACCAACCACACCCCTTCCCCCAAGTTTTACCCCCGACATATAGTAACACTCTGACCAACCATACTCCTCCCCCCAAGTCTTACCCCCGACATATAGTAACACTCTGACTAACCACACCCCTTCACACAAGTCTTATCCCCCGACATATAGTAACAAACTCACCAACCACACCCCTTCCCCTAGTCTTACCCCCAACATAGAGTAACACACTGACAAACCACACCCCTTCACACAAGTCTTACCCACGACATATAGTAACACACTGACCAACCACACCGCTTCCCCCAAGTCTTACCCACGACATATAGTAACACACTGACAAACCACACCCCTTCACACAAGTCTTACCCCCAACAAATAGTAACACACTGACAAACCACACCCCTTCACAAGTCTTACCCACGACATATAGTAACACACTGACCAACCACACCCCTTCCCCAAGTCTTACCCACGACATATAGTAACACACTGACCAACCACACCCCTTCCCCCAAGTCTTACCCACGACATATAGTAACACACTGACAAACCACACCCCTTCACACAACTCTTACCCACGACATATAGTAACACACTGACCAACCACACCCCTTCCCCCAAGTCTTACCCACGACATATAGTAACACACTAACCAATGTGTCCCTCACTCCACATGCACGCACCCCCGCGGCACAGAATACCTGGAGGCTGAGTGTTAAAGACTTCTGGCATGTGCTCACCTGTTGTATGTGGAGTCTTCAAGAAATACCACATCCACATACATGCATGTGATTCTTGTGACATCACCTCTGACTCCCTCTCTCTCTGTGAGTGTGCATGTGTGTGAGTGTGGGTGCATGTGTGTGTGTGTGCATGTGTGTGTGTTGGTGTTTGTGCATGTGTGCATGTGTGTTGGTGTGTGGGTGTGTATGTGTGCATGTGTGTGAGTGTGGGTGGATGTGTGTGTGTGAACAAAAATAATACAGTGCCTGATTTTGCCACATAAATATCAGGTTGCTGAGTGCTAGAGAGTTGTAATTAGCACCAGTGGCTAGAGGAAGCCCTACTCTATTCAATGAGTGTTTTCATTAGGCGCTAAGACGTAAGTACGTGGTCAAGCGTGTGGGTGGATTTAAATTATGATGTGTTTATGTTTGCATATTAAGGCAACATATCAAAACAAGTCTGATGCATCTTTATAATAAATATATAAATATATACTTAGAAGGTAATTATATATATATAAATATATATATAGTTGAGCACTGGCTGTTGCTCAAAAATAGAGGAAAGTGAAACTCAATATGTTGCTTTCAACATTTTGTTTGCATGCACACAATTGTAGTAATGAAGGGATGTGTTCTAGTGATGCATGGGTTGTTTCTGACAGTGGGAATGTGGTTAAAAACAGCTTGGACTTGAAGGCTGGATATCTTGAAAGTGATTTTTCAAAAACTGTTCAAATGATAACTTCAATATTTTTTATCGTTTCATAATTTTGTTTAATATAATTTGAAAGCAAATTTTATACTCGGCAACTTCACCCTGAGTTTTTGTTTGAGAAATCCTTAAAAAGACGTATAGTAACGTGATGTCATAAAGCTATGATGTAAGATGATATCATAAAGCTGTGTGCCTGAAATCAAAAAAAAAATCCAAAATTTCAAAAAGGTCGTTTGTAGTACTCATTATGATTGACTAATAACCCGAATAAGAGCCTCGCAAAGGTTGTTGCTGGAACGTGTTTGACTAAACGGCTTACGGTCTGCACTAGAAGAGCCTACAGTGTATATAATAAATAATGAGGAAGAAAACAAGTTGGGGGGGGAAAAATTACAAAAGATAATTAACATTAGAAAGTGCAGAGTGCAAGCTATATTTTCATACATAAATAAGGACACTAGAGTGAATGCGAGCATACATAGATATGGGACTTTATATGAGGCCATGGGTATACGCAGACTTGATCCTCTCTAACTTGCAGGTGGAAGTATGAGGCACACTTTCACTAGCAATGAGCTAGTATCAAAGCATTTGCAGTCTATGCACCAGCAGTAGAATAAGCTTCCAGCCCCACACAAATGGACACCAGGAAGTGAAGATGGAGCAACGTGGCACCATTCCTATGCTTTCATCATGTTGTCATGGCAAAACACATCAGATGGTACAGGGTTTCCATATTAAATTATCACTACTCCCATAAACAAAATAAAACTCTGCTAAGTCTAACAGCTATACTAAAGCCATTGTCACCCGACTACTCTACCTCCTACCTGCTCCAAATGTTGGTGCAGCTGTACACTACAACCCCAAGCTTCTCAAGAAAACCACTTGATTTTCTTTAGACTTCAGCAGTATACTTTAGTTAGAGTAGGCATTATAACCTCTCTGGGACACTGCTGCACTAGTCAACTAGTAGAGAAGGCATTATAACCTATCTGGGACACTGCTACACTAGTCAACTAGTAGAGAAGGCATTATAACCTCTCTGGGACTCAGTGTAAATTTATGACAACTCGTTGCTGGATTACACTGCTCTCAAGCACACACCAATTGTGTCAGTTCCTGCCATAGGCTAGTACTGTAGAGGTGCAGAAGCCTTTCTTCCAGCAGCATGAGCACACTATGATGATGTCATACTCACAGCAAACCTGAGTCGACTCATTTGTTTCCCCTAACAACATTCCATATTAGGTAGTGAAGGTAAGAACACTGAAGGCATATAAAAGATGATAAAAATTGCTCCAGGTAACAGCAGGCAAGCCACTTAGGTTTGGCTTCACAAGCCCCATGGCAACCAGATGCCAGAAGGTTATCACATATAGCTAGCATATTACATGCCACTCCCACCAACTTATTATTACTACGCAACACACCAATAGTGACAGGGAGATCCTTCAAGCTGTAGCCCTTCTTGCTACTGGTGTCCACTAGCCACCCAAACAATAGTTTAGAGGTATTTTTCTTCGTCCATCTTGTCACTGGTTGTCTCTTCTGCGGGTGAAGGTGGAGGACTCTTGTGCAAGGACATCTGTGGTACATCTCTGGTGGAGCTGGAAGATGCAGCTGTTGAGAGGATATGGCAGGGAGGACTCCTACAAGAGAGGACACAAGAATACAGTACACACACATCACTTAGTGGCCAGTACACACTCAATACTAGCTAGGATGCAGGACTTGGTCTCACCTAGTGGCCAGTACCACGCACAATACTAGCTAGGATGCAGGACTTGGTCTCACCTAGTGGCCAGTATACACGCACAATACTAGCTAGGATGCAGGACTTGGTCTCACCTAGTGGCCAGTACACGCACAACACTAGCTAGGCTGCAGGACTAGGCCTCACCTAGTGGCCAGTACACACACAATACAAGCTAGGATGCAGGACTTGGTCTCACCTAGTGGCCAGTACACGCACAATACTAGCTAGGCTGCAGGACTAGGCCTCACCTAGTGGCCAGCACACACACAATACTAGCTAGGCTGCAGGACTAGGCCTCACCTAGTGGCCTGTACACACAATACTAGCTAGGCTGCAGGACTAGTGGCCAGTACACATACAATACTAGCTAGGCTGCAGGACTAGGCCTCACCTAGTGGCCTGTACACACAATACTAGCTAGGCTGCAGGACTAGGCCTCACCTAGTGGCCAGCACACACAATACTAGCTAGGCTGCAGGACTAGTGGCCAGTACACATACAATACTAGCTAGGCTGCAGGACTAGGCCTCACCTAGTGGCCTGTACACACAATACTAGCTAGGCTGCAGGACTAGGCCTCACCTAGTGGCCAGCACACACACAATACTAGCTAGGCTGCAGGACTAGGCCTCACCTAGTGGCCAGCACACACACAATACTAGCTAGGCTGCAGTACTAGTGGCCAGTACACATACAACTAGCTAGGCTGCAGGACTAGGCCTCACCTAGTGGCCAGTACACACACAATACTAGCTATGCTGCAAGGGCTCACCTAGTGGCCAGTACACACACAATACTAGCTAGGCTGCAGGACTAGGCCTCACCTAGTCAGGGGCGTATGCAGACTTTTGAAAAGGGGAGTTATGTATATATGTCGGATGTGGATCATGTGGCCGAAAGCCATGGTGAGGATAGTGCAAGAGGGAAATATATATGCCCCATCCAGCACAAATTGTGGAAATTCCAAAAATATATACAGAGATGATTTTTATTAAGCAACCTTCAAAAAATATATATATACAGACAAAATTACGGAAATAATAAGCTAGCACATTGAATTCTGCGTGGATGTTGTTCTATGTAAAGTTTTCAAACTGTATCGATATTAATATCCATTCCATAATTAATGTGTATTAATGCTAAGGCACTGAGTCTTTCCTCACTCTGTGTGGATCTCAAGTAGTTGTTTAAACATCGAAGTGCGGAAGCAGATCGTTCACAAGTACAGAAACTGAGCGGGAGTGTAGCAAAAAGCTTCAAAAGAGTATAAACATTTGGAAGGGTTTTGGGACAGCAGAGTTTAAGCGTTTCACTCAGAGTTTGAGGACGCTCATCTGGTAAACTTTGTAGCCACCTTAACTTCCAGCGATATAACTCTTCATCAAGTGTACTCACATTTGGTAGATCTTCAGAATAGAAAGTAACAGCAGGTTCAATATTAATGAAGGACAAAGTAGTGATATGGCTTGGCAAGAGGTATAGCAATGAAGTTACCTGGGTTTGGTATATATGCTTGGTGAATCTTGATGTAATATCATTAATAATGTGGTCAAGAAAAGGGATCACTCCGGTCAGCCCATTTAAAGTATTCTTCAACTGAATTAGTTTGTGTATTCAGACGATGCTGCTGTCGATGAGTTGTGTGTGTCATCGAAATAGTTATATTGGACTGCCAATCTAGAACTATGCCGAAAGATACGCTGTGAAAAATTATCAATATCTGCTCTCTCTCTTTTTAATTCATTACAACTATTGTCACTCCAGAGATAAGGTCTTGGCAATTTCCTTGTAATTTAACAACAGCTTCTGACTAGGGAATACAAAAATGCAAAGGACTCCAATGTTTTCATGTGCAAGAGCATTTTCTTATCATCAGCAGTCCAACCATCATTAAAGTTCAGAAATTCACTATTACCATAGAGGCCTATCTCACACATTTCAATTAGAAAAGGATGATATAGACAGAAATGCTCCCAGCCATTGATGTTCTCTACCCATCGAGTAATGCAAACATTGATTATTGAAGACTGCTTTGCGCCAATCTGAGACATCTTCTGAAAGATTGCTTTAAGGAGGCCCTCTCTTTTAGCTGAATACTTAATCCATAATGTGAAACCTTTTATCTGATCTACACAGTTCCTTATAGGCAGAACAGAACAGGAAATTAAGAGAGCCAGATTAATGGAATGACTTGCACAATGGGTACAATGCCTTGGGCTGCTTCTCTCGAAGTAATGCCTACACACCAGCTATCTCTCCACTCATCGTTGAGGCCCCATCATACCCTTGCCCTCGCAATTCAATCAGTGATAAGCCAAGCCCCTCCAAGGTCTGTATAATGGCATTTGCTATATCAGCTGCTCGGACTCTCTCAAGTTTTACAAATATAACAAACTCTTCTCGAATGTCCATCAACAAAATGAGGGCATATTGGCATATGCTCTACATTATGCCATGAAACTAGAACTGAAAAATATTTTGCTTCTTTTATATCTCAGATATTGTTTTGGCAAGAATCATATCTTAGCCTATAATATTAATAATTTCATTTTGAGTCCTTGGTGATAAGTGTGTTGCCTTCTTTGCCTTGGTAGAATAAAGATGCTCATATAAAATACTCTCTGTCTCAGCCAAAGATTTTAGCCGTGCTAAACAGTTGCAAGGATTCTTTGACGATGCAACATTCTCTAACTTTCCACGAAATGCAATACCCTGTTTGCCTAAGAAAACAATTGCTCGTACAATTAGCCTCAGTATTGCCTGTTTTCACTTATTTTCTTTTGAACAGCAGTGCTTATCATTACACATCTACTCGTGATGCTAGATTTTCAATTATACATTTAAATGCATCTGCTTGCTGCAAACAATCACGATGGTATTGAAGCTTCACATGATTACTCAAAGTGCAACTCATCTTGGAAAAAGGCTAAATTACCAGATAACCTTTATCTTTACGTTGGCTAGATGGAAGAAACAGAGCACAAGGCACACAAAAGACCTTAGAACTGTAGACTAGCCAAGGATATTTACTGAGACACGATACATTAAACTTTCAGTGATAGCCATGTGAAAAGGTGCCAGGAAGGACACTAGGCAATGGTACATCATGGTGACATAAGAAAGAGTATCTAGCACCACTAGAAAGCTCATTTATTAAATTAGCAGCAAATAAATTAACAATATCATACGATTCTGGTCCTTCGGCACTTCCACTTGAGCCTTCATTAAGTACAGGAACTTCATCTTCATGAGGGGTTTCCAGAGTGGTACTGATTTCAGAATGATCCAGATCAGATTGAGGTTCACTAGAATCTGAATAAATGAGATTGGTAAATATAAGTGTACAGACTTCAAGCTAAATAGCTAGCAATAAGTTCTCTTATCTTCATTCTCAATGGCTGTTATTTTGAAAAATGACCTGATGTCCATAGATTGTCGTTGCCTCTTCATGGTTGAGTTGTAGCTCACTAGTTCCACAACTATCATTACATGTGAAACATGTGTAACTGTGCAATGATTAGCTCATTAAGTTATAGTAATTTTGTTTCCGCATTATTTAACACTATCAATGTACCTGTGTATAATTAAAATTATATTAATGAAATGTGCCAGTGCCTGAAATGAAATCTGAGGGAAGGAAAAACACACACACAAACACATTCCAATCAAATGACGGGGGTTCTGTAGAACCCCCAGAACCCCCCCCCCCCCCCTGCGTACGCCCATGCTAGTGGCCAGTATACACACACAATACTAGCTAGGCTGTAGGACTAGGCCTCACCTAGTGGCCAGTAAGCACACAATACTAGCTAGGCTGCAGGACTAGGCATCACCTAGCAGGGCTTCATACATGATTTTAACTTGGGGGGGGGGGGGGGGGCGGGGAGGGGAGAGAACATTTTTTGGAGTTACAACTATACTGTCTCACATTATAAATAATTACAATCTTAGAGACTGTTTTGGGGGAGATTTTAGTTTTAAGATTTTTTCTTCTTCATGTGTGTCTGTGTGTGTGTGTGTGGATAAGCTTGTGTAATGGCTAGTTATACTTCATGCTTTGTTGTTGTTCCCCCTCATTTTGCTATATAGTGTAAGTAGGTTTTATTATAATTTGGGGCAGTTACCATCAATTATATATTTTTATATTAATAAAAATTTCAACAACAACAAAAATCTTAAAATAGACACTTAATTAGCAGCTGCTTTTTACAACTTCACATCAAAGGTGGGGTGTGCATTGATTAGAAGGCTCTAGAAAACTAGAACATGTGCTCATGCCACGGTTAGCCTTACTTGACTTAGGCTCTGCAAGATTACTATGGATATCAGGAAATATTTCTCTCAAAGTCAAACTAGTACCAGTCAAGCATCCAGTACCAGCCAAGCATCTGTGAGTCATTGTAGGCAGTGGTGAGTCTGACTCTGAGACTCAGAGCAATGCAACTACTGATGTTGTAGAATCTGAGAGAGCATCTTTTCCTCAAGCCAAAAATGTGCAATGGCTCTGGCAGCTGCACTCAAGACTTGTAATAATCTACAACTAATGCGGCTCGAAGATAAAAATATTGGTGAGGAAGTTGCAGTGGCTCTGGCAGGTGCACTCAAGACTTGTAATAATCTACAACTACTGTGCTCAAAGATAACAATATTGGTGCCGAACGTGCAGTGGTTCTGGCAGGTGCACTCAAGGCTTGTAATAATCTACAACAACTGGGGCTCGATAATAACAATATTGGTGCCGAAGGTGCAGTGGCTCTGGCAGGTGCACTCAAGACTTGTAATAATCTACAAAAACTGGGACTCCATAATAACAATATTGGTGACGAAGGTGCGGTGGCTCAGGCAGGTGCACTCAAGACTTGTAATAATCTACAACTACTGGGGCTCAGTAATAACAATATTGGTGAGGAAGATGCAGTGGCTCTGGCAGGTGCACTCAAAACTTGTAATAACCTACAAAAAATGGGGCTCTATAATAACAATATTGGTGACGAAGCTGCAGTGGCTCTGGCAGGTGCACTCAAGACTTGTAATAATCTACAAGAACTGGGGGTCGATAATAACAATATTGGTGACGAAGATGCAGTGGCTCTGGCAGGTGCACTCAAGACTTGTAATAATCTAAAACAACTGTGGCTCTATAATAACAATATTGGTGCATTGGCTCTGGCAGGTGCACTCAAGACTTGTAATAATCTAGGACTCCATAATAACAATATTGGTGACAAAGGTGCAGTGGCTCTGGCAGGTGCACTCAAGACTTGTAATAATCTACAACTACTGGGGCTCAGTAATAACAATATTGGTGAGGAAGGTGCAGTGGCTCTGGCAGGTGCACTCAAGACTTGTAATAATCTACAACAACTGTGGCTCTATAATAACAATATTGGTGACGAAGGAGCAGTGGCTCTGGCAGGTGCACTCAAGACTTGTAATAATCTAATCTACCAAAAAATGGGACTCTAACAATATTGGTGACAAAGGTGCAGTGGGTGCACTAAAGACTTGTAATAATCTGTGGCTCGATAGGAACAATATTGGTGAAGAAGGTGCAGTGGCTCTGGCAGGTGCACTCAAGACTTGTAATTATCTACAACAACTGGTGCTCAATAATAACAAGATTGGTGACGAAGGTGCAGTGGCTCTGGCAGGTGCACTCAAAACTTGTAATAATCTACAAAAAATGGGGCTCTATAATAACAATATTGGTGACGAAGGAGCAGTGGCTCTGGCAGGTGCACTCAAGACTTGTAATAATCTAATCTACAAAAAAATGGGACTCTAACAATATTGGTGACAAAGGTGCAGTGGGTGCACTAAAGACTTGTAATAATCTGTGGCTCGATAGGAACAATATTGGTGAAGAAGGTGCAGTGGCTCTGGCAGGTGCACTCAAGATTTGTAATTATCTACAACAACTGGTGCTCATAACAAGATTGGTGACGAAGGTGCAGTGGCTCTGGCAGGTGCACTCAAAACTTGTAATAATCTTAAAAAAATGGGGCTCTATAATAACAATATTGGTGACAAAGGTGCAGTGGCTCTGGCAGGTGCACTCAAGACTTGTAATAATCTACAACTACTGGGGCTCAGTAATAACAATATTGGTGCGGAAGGTGCAGTGGCTCTGGCAGGTGCACTCAAGACTTGTAATAATCTACAACAACTGTGGCTCGATAATAACAATATTGGTGCCGGAGTTGCAGTGGCTCTGGCAGGTGCACTCAAGACTTGTAATAATCTAATCTACCAAAAAATGGGACTCTAACAATATTGGTGACAAAGGTGCAGTGGGTGCACTAAAGACTTGTAATAATCTGTGGCTCGATAGGAACAATATTGGTGAAGAAGGTGCAGTGACTCTGGCAGGTGCACTCAAGACTTGTAATTATCTACAACAACTGGTGCTCAATAATAACAAGATTGGTGCTAATGGTCGTTCTGCTTTGAAACAAGTGTGACGGCCTCGTGCTTTGACTGATATAACACCTCCCCCCTGAGTCTTTATGATCTACAAGTGAATCTTCTAACACTCCAGACAATGTGCTGCATATTTCACCATCACTAACCACTCCACTTGTCTTCCCCACTCTGTTATTCAGCAATTATTAACAATGTTCCTATAACAGCAAGTGTGCTAATAATGACCTAGAATGATGAGACAGGGTTATTGTAGCCACTGGGTGTGGCTGCTGTTGATGGCAGTGGTGCAGTTCCTAAATGAATCTCTAATGTTGCTTGTCTGTGGCCATGTTGGCTGTGAATGCATGTCTGCCCTTGTGCTCAGCCATCATTGCAAGGGCTGGCATCTCTGAGCAAGTGTCTGACCCAAGTCTGTATGTGTGGGGGGAGCAAGTGTCTGACCCAAGTCTGTATGCGTGGGGGGAGCAAGTGCTGACCCAAGTCTGTATGTGTGGGGGGAGCAAGTGTATGACCCAAGTCTGTATGTGTGAGGGGAGCAAGTGCCTGACCCAAGTCTTTATGTCTGGGGGGAGTAAGTGCCTGACCCAAGTCTGTATGTGTGGGGGGGGGAACAAGTGTCTGACCCAAGTCTGTTAGTGTGGGGGGAGCAAGTGACTGACCCAAGTCTGTATGTGTGGGTGGAACAAGTGCCTGACCCAAGTCTGTATGTGTGGGGGCAGCAAGTGTCTGACCCAAGTATGTATGTGTGGAGGGAGCAAGTGTCTGACCCAAGTCTGTATGTGTGGGGAGCAAGTGTCTGACCCAAGTCTGTTTGTGTGGGGGGAGCAAGTGCCTGACCCAAGTCTGTATGTGTGGTGGAGCAAGTGCCTGACCCAAGTCTGTATGTGTGGGGGCAGCAAGTGTCTGACCCAAGTATGTATGTGTGGGTGGAGCAAGTGTCTGACCCAAGTCTGTATGTGTGGGTGGAGCAAGTGCCTGACCCAAGTCTGTATGTGTGGGGGGAGCAAGTGCCTGACCCAAGTCTGTATGGGTAGGGGGAGCAAGTGCCTGACATAAGTCTATATGTATGGGGGGAAAGTTCAGTAGCGGTCAAAAATAACATTTCTGTACCATGTGTACGATTGAGCATTTAAAAAGCAACGCACGTTCTAGAATGGATAAGGGTACACATGAACGTTGCAACGCACAGTTGGAATGCATCGTTGTTCAATTTTACCTCTATCTGACACGTGACAAATAAGGACATGCACGCATTGGGAGTCCAAGTTCTATTTAGGTAGCATTGCAGCAGCGGGCCAGTATAGGCAGCTCTGTCAAATTAATGATGTTTAGAAATTAGCTGAGGATACTATTCCACAAAGATGTAAGCCTACCTCGATAGTGCTTGCTCTTGATGTGTTGGAGGTACTTTTAGGGCTTTGTGTCTTGCTAGCTCAGCTAATCCTATATCTGAATAAACTTGACTCGCTGGTATTTCAGAGTAGCTTAGATTTGTTGTTGCTAGCTACTTCAGTGCTAATTGTTTTGCTTCTTTGCCAACATTTCCACCCAAATACTTTGGTCTTTGTCAGGGCATCGGTGATCATCTGGTTTACAATTTGGGTAGCTCTATTTTCACTTGAGCTGATCAGAACATGCATCAGCTCAAGTTGTTACATACAAAAAGGTCTTGAAGGCCTCTGCACCTACTGTGTGTGTGTCACATGTAACAAGAGCTTGGATTATGTGTGCAGTGGCTCGCTAGGTGGTATGGATGTCTTGAAAATGCAGGTTACTGTTCAATATGTTGGCTGCATTAGAACTGTCACCATTATGCGATGTATCCTGTTTGTGGGGGGGGGGGGGGGGGGGGGTTCACTCCAAAAAGGGGAAGCTAGTCAGCAACTGTTGTGACTAATAGCACTTGAGGTGTTGGATGTCTGTGGTTTGTAAATGCAGGTAGAAATATGCAATATTGGGTAGAAATAACAATATTGGGTAGAAATAATATAAATATACAATATTGAGTAGAAATAATATAAATATACAATATTGAGTAGAAATAATATAAATATACAATATTGGGTAGAAATAATATAAATATACAAGATTGAGTAGAAATAATATAAATATACAATATTGAGTAGAAATAATATAAATATACAAGATTGAGTAGAAATAATATAAATATACATATATATAAACTCCCCAACGTTCATTTTCCACCCGCGCACTAGACTACGTACTTGCATTTTAGTACCTAATAAAACACGCATTGCATAGAGTAGGGCTTTCTCTTGCCACTGATGCTAATTTCAACTCTCTAGCACTTGACAATGTGAAGATATTTATATGTGGCAAAATCAGGCGTTCAGGTTTTTGAGGTTCCCTCCACTTGTAGCTCCATTACCTTGGCTATAGTTATAGCTATGAAATATATTTTAATATTAAAAGAGAGCACACAGAGAGACCTATCTTTTGAGCTATATAACAAATCCACACCATGAAGTATACAGAATCTATGGAGCTATAAAGCGGTAACCACAAGTAAAAATAAAATATTACGTGGACTAGTCCTCCCCTTTAAAAATGTCCCCCCCCCTTAAAATCACCTTCTCAATAATCAACTTCAAATTTTGTTCACTCCAGCCTTCATCAGATGCTACTGCTATATATATATACCGGTAGCTGGCTATTACCACGTGCCAGTACACGTACCCAGCATGTGCATCGGATGTAAAAAAAAGAACAATAAATTTTAAAAAGTACATAATTAATAAACAAATAAATAAAACAACAATTATATATAAAAGATAAAAATTCAATATAAAAATTAAAAAATTAATTTAAAATGATATCCCCGGACTCTTCCTCATTTTCTTTCTCAGTCACTGAGGCCATCATCACTCAAGCCATACATTCCTTCTCTGCAGGTGGCCAGGATAGCCTCAGACCACAACATCTCAAAGACTTCACGGGTCCATCCACTGGTGAAGGTGGCCATTCACTACTGAGGACGCTCACTTCTTTGGTATCTCCAATCATAAGAGGTGACACACCTGTATCCATCCGTCCTCATTTCTTTGATGCCTCACTGGTAGCTCTGCATAAGAGGGATGGTGGGGTTTGCCCTATCGCTGTGGACTGTACCCTGCGCAGACTTGCTGCTAAGTGTGCTTGCATTCATGCCATGCAAAAAAGTTCCTGGCCGCTCGGCAGTTAGGTTTTGGAGTGACGCGGGGGTTGAAGCGGCAATGCATGCTGCTCGCATCTACCTCCAGAACCTCAAGGAAGACCAAGTGATCATCAAAGTGGACTTCAGAAAGGCCTTCAACAGTATTCACCAGGACAAGATGTTGGGTGCTGTAGAGGAGTACATTCTCGAGCTTCTACCTTTTGTCCACTCAGTATACTACTTGCCATCTTTGCTCTCATGGGGGGGGGGGGAGTTGATGAAGTGGTGCTGTCTTCAGAAGGGGTTCAGCAGGGCGACCCGCTGGGACCCCTCCTCTTTTGCCTGACTATTTTTTTATGGATGATGGAACTCTGGGAGGCAACCGAGAAGATGTAATTCGTGATCTCAAGACCATTGAGGTTGAAGCAGGTGCTCTGGGCCTTGAGCTAAACAGAGGAAAGACAGAATTGATCTGTAAGGATCCTACCTCTCGAGGGATCATCTTCATTGCTCTTCCAGGAGTTAGCATCATTAACCCAGAGAATGCCAATCTCTTGGGCTCTCCTATTGGAGGGTTACAATCAGTGGATGCATATGTAAGGGAGAAGACAGAGCTGCTGCACTTGATGGGTGATAGACTTTGTCATTTGCAATCACATGATGCTATCACATTGTTTTATCACTCATTTGCGATCCCTGATGATGCACATTCTCCGCTCTGCTCCCTGTTTCTCTTCCAATCATCTCCCAGCCTATGACCAACTTATCAAGTTGATCCTCAGCAATATCATTAATATAAATTTTCAGAACAATGACCCTTCTTGGCTACAGGCCATTCCAGTGAACCATGGGGGAATTGGAATTAGGAGTGCAGTTCATCTTGCTCCCTCTGCCTTTTTGGCTTCTGCTGATCATCCAACCTCATTCACCATATCCTCCCCCCTCGGTTTAGTGCTGTCCAGTATCCTGAGGTTGAGGTTGCCCTTTCACTCTGGGGTGACAACCTTGTCTTGCCTCCTCCAGCCCCACCTGCTTTCCATCAGCAGAAGTCATGGGACATCCCTCGTATTTTGGAAAGGGCAGAGTCACTTTTGTGCAGTGCTAGTGACCCAAAAACCAGAGCTCGTCTCCTCGCAGTGTCTGCATGTGAGTCAGATGCCTAGCTTAATGCCCTGCCAATCTCCTGACTGGGTCTCCGAATAAGCGATGATGTAGTTCGAATAGCAGTTGGGCTACGTCTTGGAGCACCCCTGTGCCAGCTACACTACTCTTGTAGTTACTGTAAATCAGATGTCAACCAGTTTGGCATGCATGAGTTGAGCTGCAGGCACAGTCAGGGAAGGCTTTCTCACCATGCTGCTTTAAATGACATCATCTATCGGTCATTAACTGCTGCAAAGCAAATGTCCCTTCCCGGCTGGAGCCCTCAGGTCTGCTTCGGTCCGATGGAAAGAGACCTGATGGCGTGTCCATCATTCCATGGTCAAGTGGTAGACTCTGGTATGGGATGCAACCTGCAGTGACACCTTTGCCCCATCCAACCTTTTGGCTGCAGTTACTGAGGCTAGTGCAGTGGCAGTCCAAGTGGAGATTTTGAAGGGTGAGAAGTACACCCACCTGGACTCGGCATACAAGTTTGTACCTGTGGTGGTAGAGACGTGTGGATCCTTTGGGCCTCTAGCAAAGGCATACTTCAGGGAGTTGGGATGCCACCTGAGGTCAGTGACTTACGAAGAGAACTCCCATCAACATCTTCTTCAACGGATTTCTGTGGCTGTGCAGCGTGGGAATGCAGCCTCAGTAATGGGATCTTTGCCATCAGGGTTGGCGAGTCATCACTTGAACATTTGAACTTGAGGAGAGGGTGTTCTATCTATATGAATGAGTGCACTTAATAAAAGAATTTACTAAAATTAAAATTAAAATTAAAAAATTAAAAAATTAATTTTTTTAAATAAATTTAGTTTAAAAAATAATGATTCCATCAGTATTCATGACAAGTTACAATATAAGTTCTATTTTTGGTGTCTAATGCATTCCCTTACCCCTCTCAAGTGATAAATATTAGAACTATAAATTTAAAAAACCTTTAAAAAAAATAATAATAATTATTATAATATCATTACTTCAACTTATGTAATAATTATGTTAATTATTATTAATAAAAAATTAACTAATAATAATAATAAATGTTGGAAAATGAATGTTGGGGAGTTTATATGTATATTTATATTATTTCTACTCAATATTGTATATTTATATTATTTCTACTCTATATTGTATATTTATATAATTACTATATACTCAATATTGTATATTTATATTATTTCTACTCAATATTGTATATTTATATTATTTCTACTCAATATTGTTATTATCATATATTTATATTATTTATATTCAATATTATATATTAATATTATTACTATTCAATATTGTATATTTATTTCAATATTGTTATTTCTACTCAATATTGTTATTTCTACTCAATATTGGATATTTATATTATTTCTACTCAATATATTTCTACTCAATATGGTCTACTCAATATTGTATACTATTCAATATTGTATTTTTATATATTTATATTATTTCTACTCAATATTGTATATTTATATTATTTCTACTCGTATATTGATTTTATTTATACTCAATATTGTATATTTATATTATAACTATTCAATATTGTATATTTAATATGTATATTTATGTTATTTCTACTCAATATTGTATATTTATATAATTACTATTATACTTAATATATATATATATATATATATATATATATATATATATATATATATTTTATTTTTTTTACTTAATGGGATGATCAATTCATTATTAGGCGAGGGTTAGGGTATAGAATATAGTAGAATAGAAATTACATATAATAGTATGCCTAAAAACTGTTGTATGACAGAGAACAACATGCCATACCTCAAGTTAAAAAGTTTAAAATTTCATGCGATGACTAGGGAAATGGCTCGTCCCCAACCCTGATGGCAAAGATCCCATTACTGAGGCTGCATTCCCACGCTGCACAGCCACAGAAATCCGCTGAAGAAGATGTTGATGGGAGTCCTCTTCATAAGTCACTGACCTCAGGCGGCGTCCCAACTCCCTGAAGAATGCCTTTGCTTGAGGCCCAAAGGATCCACATGTCTCTACCGCCACCGCCACATACTCAATATTGTATATTTATATTATTTCTACTCAATATTGTATATTTATATTATTTCTATTCAATATTGTACATTTATATTATTTCTAGTGTATAGTTATATTATATTATTTCTACTTAATATTGTATATTTATATTATTTATACTCGATATATTTTTTATTTTTTATTTTTTTTAATTATTATTATTGTTAATATTGTATATTTTTATTATTGCTATTCAATATTGTATATTTAGGAACCACAGTGATGACATATATGAGGTTTGCACAGGGAGCAACCAAGCCTAAGTCCCACTACCACCCGGATGGTGTTGTCATCCATGCGTAGCCCTAAAGACGAACAAGGGGGTGCATGCAACCACACACCTGACTCTTGAGTTGATGCAGACAAAAGACGAGCACGTGCTCTCCCGTCTGTTGGTATGGGACGCTACCTGCACAGATACCTATGCCCATTCATATATAGCAAGGGCAACCAGTGAGGCAGGTCCAGTTGCTGCTATGGCTGAAACGAAGAAGAGGGCAAAGTACTCACGAACATGGACCTCTCTCACTTCTTCCAACCAGTGGCTGTTGAGACATCAGGGACTTTCGGCCCGGGGAATTTACCCTTTTTGAAAGAGCTTGGCCACAGATTGAGCAGAACAACAGGGGAGAGCAGGTCATTCCCCTTCCTGATCCAACATTTGGCGGTTGCCATACAGAGGGGGAACAGCGCATGCATTATGGGAACACTGGGCAATGACTCCAGCCTGGAGGACTTATTTCATTAGACTTTCATTAATTATTGTGTTTTAAATATAGTTTTAAATATTATGTATTATATAATAACAATAATAATAGCACTAATAAAAATAATAAATAAATAAAAATAAAAGAATTATTATTATTTTTGTTGTTGTTTATTAAAAAAAAAATTATTATTATTTTCCAATCAATAAATTTATTACACATGATAAACAGGTTAAAAAATTTAATTTATTTATAATAATTATAATATATTAATATTGTATATTTATATTATTTCTACTCAATATTCTATATTTATATTATTTCTATATATTCAATATTGTATATTTATATTATTTCTATATTTCTACTAGATATTGTATATTTATATTATTACTAGTCAATATTGTATATTTATATCGATATTGTATTTTCTTATTATTTCTACTCTATATTGTATATTTATATTATTACTATTCAATATTGTATATTTATATTATTTCTACTCAATATTGTTATTTCTACTCAATAATGTATAATTATTTATATTATTTCTACTCAATATGTATATTTATATTATTTCTACTCAATACTGTATATTTATATTATTTCTACCCAATATTGTATATTTATATTATTTCTACTCAATATTTTATATTTATATTATTTCTACTCAATATTGTATATTTATATTATTTCTACTCAATATTGTATATTTATATTATTTCTACTCTATATCTATATTGTATATTTATATTATTTCTACTCTATATCTATATTGTATATTTATATTATTTCTACTCAATATTGTATATATCTATGCAATATTTTATATTTATATTATCAGTATTCAATATTGTCAATATTGTATATTTTATATTAATATATTATTTCTACTCAATATTTTATATTTATATTATTTCTACTCAATATTGTATATTTATATTATTTCTACTCGATATTGTATATTTATATTATTTCTACTCAATATTGTATATTTATATTATTTCTATTCAATATTGTATATTTCTACTCGATATTGTATATTTATATTATTTCTACTTCAATATTGTATATTTATATTATTTCTACTCAATATTGTTATTTCTACTCTGCCTTTATATTAGCACCCCACATCATGGCCACTAAACCCCATTTACATTAGCACCCCACATCAAACTATTAAATCTCTGCCTTTATATTAGCACCTCACATCAAGTCAATTAAGCTGCCAGCATCCCCACATCAAGGCTACTAAACCTCTATCTTTATATTAGCACCCCACATCATGGCCACTAAACCTCATTCACACCATATCAAGGCTACTAAATCTCTTCCTATATATTAACACCCTACATCAATGCTACTATGCCTGTATACAGTGGTCCCTCCGTATTAAGACCGTCCCAAGTAAGACCTCCTCCATTATAAGACCATTTTTGCTTGCTCCCGGTTGGCTGGCTTTATTTTGCCCCTCCCAAGTAAGACCCTCTAAGATAAGTCCACCTCTCTTATAAGACCACTTGGCTGGGTCAATATCCTCCCAAGTAAGACCAAGCATCCAAGAATACAGTGGATTTAGTTTTTTGTTTGAAGATCTACCTTCCATCGAAGTGACATACCTTTGCCCAACTGTGAAAAATCAGGAACTTACATCTTCATTGATCCAAAGAGGGACTTCGGCCTCGAGTATGAGGCACAGGTCAAGGTGTGGATGAGCACTCCCATCTGGGAGCAGTGGCTCAAGCACACCAACAATAAGATACTTGCCAAGGGCCGGAAGATCATCATCTTCTTTGACAACTGCTCAGCACACTCAGATATCAACCTCAGAAACCTCAAGCTGGTCTTCCTGCCCACCACCAACACCACCTCCAAGCTACAGCCTAAGGATGCTGGCATCATCCAGGCCATGAAGCTGGTCTACCGGAAACAGGTGATCTGCTATATTCTCCGGCTCATGGACGACACTGTGAATGCCGATAGTGGTTGCACTGAGAAAATGAGCTCGCTTGTCAAGAAGGTGGACGTTCTGATGTTGATCCGCTGGCTCAAGAAGGCCTGGGATGACCTCCATGTGTCCACCACCAAGAAGTGCTTTAAGAAGTTTGGCTTCACGACCACCACTGCCCCCGCTGCTGAGGTCAAGGGGTCATAAATGTGCAGCTGCCAGTGGGTGTGTGACACTGCCGAGGGCTACGCCAACATCGACAGCGAAGTGCACACCAGTGAGGACCACTATGACACTGCCGTCCCATGCCCTCGCCACACCTGCTGACTCCTCCCCTGAGGAGCCTGAGTCAGACGATGAGGGGGATGGCCCCATGCCCACTCCTGTGACTGTGTCAGAGGTGTTCTAGATGGTGTGCAAGCTGCGTGACTTTGCCACTCATCGAGGCACTCCCAAGCTTGTGGTATGTGCTGATATCGAGCAGATGGTCATCCAGAACAGGATGGAGCAGACTGTCCAGTCCAGTATCTCAGACTTTCTGTGTCCTAAGGACACTGCATGAGTCTAACCAAGACACACCCATAATTCCAAATGAGAATACAGTTTCTTGTCTGGGAAGCTTGCAGTTGGTTTAATATTATGAATGCGTGTACACTACACAATAAAATCCACTGAGCAATGCTTTGTGAGACCCTGCCATGCCTGAGAGCGATATTCCCAAGTAAGACCACCTCTCTAATAAAACCAGTTGGAAGTGCTCTCTGGGTGGTCTTAATAGGGAGGGACCACTGTATTAGCACCCCACATCAAGGCAACTAAACCTCCGCCTTTCAATTAGCACCACGACATAAAGGCTAATAAATCTCTGTCTGTATATAAGCACCCACATCAAGGCTACTAAACCTCTGCCTTTCAATTAGAACGCCACATCAAGGCAATTATACCTCTGCCTTTATATTAGCACCTCACATTAAGTCTACTAAATCTCATCCTTTATATTAGCACCCTCACATCAAGGCTACTAAATCTCTGCCTTTATATTAGCACCACACATTAAGGCCACTAAACTTCTGCCTTTATATTAGCACAACACCTCAAGGGCACTAAACCTCTTGACTTTATATTAGCACACCACATATCTAGGCTACAAAACCTCTACCTTTATATTAGCACAGCACCTAAAGGCTGTTAAATCTCTATATTAGCAATACACATCAAGAATATTAACCTCTGACTTTATATTAGCACCCACATCTAGGCTACAAAACCTCTACCTTTATATTAGCACAGCACAGAAAAGCTGGTAAAGTGCCTTTATATTAGCACTGCACACTAAGGCTGGTAAATCTCTTATACTAGCAACATCAAGGCTACTAAACCTCTACCTTTATATATATTAGCACCTCACATCAAGGATACTAAACATCTACATACACCCCACTACAAGTCTACTAAACCTATGCCTTTATATAAGCACCCCACATCATAGCTACTAAACCTCTGCCTTTATATTAGCACTCCTGATCAAGGCTACTAAATCTCTGCCTTTATATTAGCACCCCACATCAAGGCAACTAAACCTCTGTCTTTATATTAACACCCCTCATGAAGGCTACTAAATCTCTACCTTTATTAGCACCTCACATCAAGGCTATTAAACCTCTGCCTTTATATTAGCACCCCCATATTAAGACTACTAAACCTGGGCTTCTATATTGACACCCCACCGTCAATGCTACTATACCTCTGCCATTCAATTAGCATTCCATATAAAGGCTACTAAACCTCTACCTATATATTAGCATCCCTCATCAAGGCCATTGAACCTCTGCCTTTATTATAGCATCACATTAAGGCTACTAAACTTCTGCATTTATGTTAGCAACCCACATCAAGGCTACTAAACCTCTGCCTTTATATTAGTACCATCAAGGCCACTAAACCTCTGCCTTTATATTAGCACCATCAAGGCCACTAAACCTCTGCCTTTATATTAGCACCCCACATCAAGGCTACTAAACCTCTGCCTTTATATTAGTATGTACCATCAAGGCCACTAAACCTCTGCCTTTATATTAGCACCCCACATCAAGACCACTAATCCTCTACCTATATATTATCACTCACACTTCAAGGCTACTAAACCTCTGCCTTTATATTAGTACCCAACATCAAGGCTACTAAACCTCTGCCTTTATATTAGCACCCCACATCAAGGCTACTAAACCCCTGTCTTTATATTAACACCCCTCATCAAGGCTACTAAATCCCTACCTTTATATTAGCAACCCCACATCAAAGTTGTAAACTCTGCCTTTAATTAGCACCCCAAATTAAGGCCACTAAATCTCTACCTTTATATTAGTACCACACATCAAGGCTACTAAATCTTTGCCTTTATATTAGCACCCCACATCAAGGCCACTAAACCCCTTCCTTTATATTAGCACCCCACATCTAGGCTAGAAAACCTCTGCCTTTATATTAACACTGCACATCAACGCTACTAAACCTCTTCCTTTATATTAGAATCCCATATCAAGGCTACTAAACCAATGCCTTTATATTATCACCCATACTAAACCTATGCCAGCACCCGACATAAAGGCTACTAAACTGCCTTTATATTAGCACCCCACATCAAGGCTACGAAACCTCTGCCTTTATATTAGCACCCCCATATTAAGGCTACTAAACCTCGCCTTATATATTGGCATCCCACCGTCAATGCTACTATAGTTATGCCATTCAATTAGCACCCCATAAAGGCTACTAAACCTCTTCCTTTAAATTAGCAGCCCTCATCAAGGCCATTGAACCTCTGCCTTTATTATAGCATCACACATCAAGGCTACTTAACTTCTGCCTATATATTAGCAACCAGCTATTAAACCTCTGCATTTCAATCAGCACCCCACATCAAATCTACTAAACCTCTGACTGTATATTAGCACCCTCAGGGCCACTAAACCTCTGCCTATATATTAGAACCCTCAAGGCCACTAAACCTATGCCTTTATATTAGCACCGGATATCAAGGCTACTAAACTTCTGCCTTTGTATTAGTAACCCACATCTAGGTTACTAAACCTCTGCCTTTATATTAGCACTCACACTTCAAGGCTACTAAATCACTGCATTTATATTAGTACCCCACATCAAGGCTACTAAACCTCTACCTTTATATTAGCACCTCACATCAAGGCTACTAAACCTCTGCTTTTTATTAGTACCCCACATCAAGGGTACTAAACCTCTGTCTATATATTAGCAAACCACATCAAAGTTACTAAACCTCTGCCTTTGTATTAGCAACCCACATCAAGGCTACTAAACCTCTGCCTTTATATTAGCACCCCACATCAAGGCCACTAAACCTCTGCCTTTATATTAGCACATCACTTCAAGGCCACTAAACCTCTGCCTTTATATTAGTACCCCACATCAAGGCCACTAAACCTCTGCCTTTATATTAGTACCCCACATCAAGGCCACTAAACCTCTGCCTTTATATTAGCACCTCACTTCAAGGTCACTAAACCTCTGCCTTTATATTAGCACCCCCATATTAAGACTACTAAACCTCGGCTTTTTATTGGCACCCCACCGTCAATGCTACTATACCTCTGCCATTCAATTAGCACCCCATATAAAGGCTACTAAACCTCTATCTTTATATTAACACTCATCAAGGCCATTGAACCTCTGCCTTTATTATAGCATCACACATCAAGGTTACTAAACCTCTGCATTTCAATTAGCACCCCACATCAAGGACACTAAACCTCCGCCTTTATATTAGCACCCAACATGGTGCCTCTTTGTGTAAGATAACCTGCTACAGTACTCTCGGTATATACCTGCTTCTGTTCCTTTCCGTAGGCTTACCTGCTACAGTGCCTATCTGTGCAGGAATACCTGCTACGGTGCTTCTCCGTGTGGGCATTCCTGCATCGGTGCCTTTTCATGCAGGAATATCTGCTAATGTACCTCTCTGTGCAGGCATAGCTGCAAAGGTGCCTCTTCATGCAGGCTTACCTGCTACGGTGCACATTTCCATGCAGGAATACCTGCTACAGTGCCTTTCCATACAGGAATACCTGCTACGTTGCCTCTCCCTGCAGACTTACCTGCTACAGTGTCTCTCTCTGCCGGCATTCCTGCTACAGAGCTTCTCCGTGCAGGCTTACCCGCTACAATGCCTCTGCATGCAAGCTATGGTGCCCCTCTGTGCCGGCATACCTGCTACGGTGCCGCTCCTTGCAGGTTCGCCTGCTACAATGCCTCTCCATGCAGGAATACCTGCTGTGCTGCCTCTATGTGCAGGAATACTTCCTATGTTGCCTTTCCATGCAGGCATATCTGTTACGGTGCTTCTGCGTGCCTGGCTTACCTGCAAAAGTGCCTCTCTGTGCAACATACCATCTACGGTGCCTCACCATTCAGGCATAACTGCTACGGTGCCTCTCCATGCAGGATTACCTGTTACAGTACCTCTCCATGCAGGAAAACCAGCTATAATCTGTCTCCATGCAGGAATACATGCTACGCTGCCTCTATGTGCAGGAATACTTGCTATGGGGCCTATCCATGCAGGCATACCTGCTACGGTGCTTCTACGTGCAGGCTTATCTGATACGGTACCTCCCCATGCAGGCATATAGACTACGGTTCCTCTCAATGCAGGAATTCCTGCTACGGTGACTCTCCATGCAGGAATACCTGTTATGATTCTTCAACATGCAGGAATACATGATATAGTGCCTTTCTTTGCAGGAATACATCCTACGGTGCCTCTCCGTGCTGGAATACCCACTACGGTGCTTCTCCATGTAGGCTAACCTCCTATGATGCCTTTCCATGTAAGAGTTCCTGCCTCTCCATGCAGAAATACCTGATACTGTGCCTTTCCGTGCAGGATTACCTACGGTGCCTTTCTGTATAGAAATACCTGCTGCGTTGCCTCTCTGTGCAGGCATACCAGCCATGGTGCTTCTCTCTGCAGGTACCTGCTACAGTGCCTCTCTCTGCCAGCATTGCTGCTACAGTGCCTCTCCATGCAGGATTATCTGCTACGATACATCTGCGTACAAGGTTACTTGCTATGTTGCATCTCCATGCAGGTATACCTTCTACGATGCCACTCCTTGCAGGCTTACCTGCTACAAGGCCTCTCCATGCAGGAATAACTGCTACAGTTGACTCTCCATGCTGACATACCTACTATGGTGCCTCACCGTGCAGTTTTACCATCTATGGTGCCTCTCCGAACAGGCATACCTGCTATTGTGCCTCTCCATGCAGGCATACCTGCTATGGTACCTCTCCATGCAGGCATACCTGCTATGGTGCCTCTCCAAGCAGGCATACCTGCTACAATGCCTCTCCTTGCAATAAATGTTACGGTGCCTCTCCATGTAGTCTTAACTTCTACGGTGCCTTTGCAGGAATACCTACTACGGTAAATCTCCATGCATGAGTACTTGCTACGGTGCCTCTCTGTGCAGGCATATGTGCTACAGAGCCTCTCTGTGCAGGCTAACCTCGTATTGTGCCTCTCCGTTCAGGAATACATGCTATGATGCCTCTCTGTGCAAGAATAACTCTATTGTGCTTCTCCGTGCAGGCATACATGCTACGGTGCATCTTTGCGCCTGCTATGGTGCTTCTCCATGAAGAAATACCTGCTACGAAACCTCTCTGTGCAGGCTTACCTGCTCAGTGCAGGGTTTCCTGATATCGTCCCTATAATGTGGGAATACCTGCTATGGTGCCTCTTCTTGCAGGCATATCTTCTAAAGTGCCTCTCCGAGCAGGAATACCTGTTTGTGTGCCTTACAGAGCTGGCTTACCTGCTACGGTGGTTCACCCTGCAGCCTATCTTCTACAATGCCCCTGATTGCAGGCATACATGCTACGGGACCTCACCATGCAATCTTACCTGCTACGGTGCCTCTCTGCTCAGAAATACCTGCTATGGTGGCTCTTCATGTAGGCATACCTGCTACGGTGCCTCACCATGCAGGCTTACTTGACACATTGCCTTTCCGTGCAGGAATACCTGCTAGAGTACTTCTCCATGCTATGGCGCCTTTCTCTGCTGGCATTCCTGTTATGGTACCTATCCGTGCAGGTATAACTGCTACGGTGCCTCTCCTTGCAGGAATTCCTGCTACCATATCTCTCCATGCAGGAATACCTGCTATGTTGTCTCACCATGCAGAAATACCTACTACAGTACCTCTCTTTGCAGAAATATCTGCTACGGTGCCTATCCATGCAGGCTTACCTACTACGGTGCCTTTCCTTAGGAATTGCCACTGGTGCCTATCCATGCAGGAATCTGTCCATGCAGGCATACCTACTATGGTGCCTCTACTTATACTTACTATGGTGACTCTCAGTGCAGTCATACCTACTAAGTTGCTTCTCCATGCATGCATACCAGCTAGAGTGCCTCTCCGTGCAGACTGCTACGTTTCCCCTCCATGCAGGCTTAGCTGCAAGAAAGCTTCTCAGTGCAGGCTTTCCTGCTACGACCCCTCTCCCTACAGGAATACCTACTACGGTCCCTGTCCGTGCAGACATATCTGCTATGGTTCTCTACTAGCTACGTTGCCACTACATGCAGGCAAACCTATACAGTGCCTCTCCATGAAAGAATACCTGCTATTCTGCCTCTCCGTGCAGGCATACCTCCTACAGTGCCTCTCTGTGCAGGCTTACCTGCTATGCGTCTCCGTGCAGGAATACCTGTTACGGTGCTTCTCCATGAAGGATGCTATGATTATTCTCCATGCAGGTTTACCTGCTCGGTGCAGGCTTTCCTGCTATGGGCCCTTGTCAGGGAATGTATTCTTGGTACCCTTGGGTCATGTAGACCGAACCACAGAATACTCCCTGCGATGCCTAGCTCTACTCCCTTAGCTAGACCACTTGTTTATTCCCATCAATCTGTCTTAACAACATTGATAGAATAATATAGTCCCATAGGGAATCACATCTAGTCAGAACTACTCAGTTCTGTCTAACAGGCTATATTATATCTTATTTTAGATCAGGAGGTGCGACTGTCCAATCAGACCTTTCCATCTGTCCTTCCAACCTTCTGTTTCTCCTTATACATAGGTGATGTAACAACTACTCTGTATTGTGTAATAATTACATAATAATACATTTCTGGTATCGGTGTTGTAGTTCAAGTCATGGAAGGTTGTTTCCATGATGTCTCTATGCGGAAGTGTACTCCTTCGAGATACACTCTGAAGTGTTTGACCCCCTCCACTATTGCCAACCCTTCTCGCTCAATGGCCGAATACTTGGTTTCTCTGGGAAGTCGCTTTCTGGAACCGAAGGCAATTGGATGCTCCTCGCCTAGTTCGTCCCGCTGGCTTAACACATACCCGATCCCACAACTCGAAGCGTCGGTTTGCAGTATGAATTCCTTCCCCCAAATAGGTGGGTGTAGAACTGGTTCTTTCAATTTTTCAAACGCCTCTCTTGTCTGGTCCGTCCATATCACTTTGTTTGGCATATCCTTCCATGTTAGGTTCGAGAGGGCGGTGGCTATTGTCGAGAACGATGGAATAAATCTCCGATAATAGTCACAAAGTCCAAGGAATGCTCGTACTTCCCTCTTCGTTTTCGGGGTGTCAAAGTTCTTTACTGCTTTCACCTTGGCCTCCATCGGTTTGATTTGGCCTCTTCCCACCACATGGCCTAGATAGGTACAGGTGTTGCATGCAAACTTGCACTTTTCTTCTTTTATTCTAAGTCCTGCTCGTCTCAATCTCGTGAACACTTCTCGTAAGTGGGTAATGTGGTCTTCCCAGTTTCTGCTGTGAACAATAATGTCATCCAGGTAGGCACTTGCGTACTCCTGAGTGTCGTCCAAGACCTGATCCATCATTTGCTGGAAGGTCGATGGGGCAGATACTAGTCCAAATGGCATTGTGGTGAACTCGTATTTGCCCCACGGTGTTATGAATGCTGTCTTTTCTCTGCTTGACCTTTCCATGGGCACCTGCCAATAGCCTTTTGTTAAATCTATGGCGGTAATCCATTGTGAGTTTCCAATATTGTCAATAAGTTCCTCTATCCGGGATATTGGATAGGGGTCGGATTGGGTGATCATGTTCAATTTCCGAAAATCAATGCAGAGCCTCTTCGATCCGTCCTTTTTTGGTACTAGCACCACTGGGGCGGCCCAGGGGCTTTTGGAGGGTATGATGACGTTCTGCTCTAGCAATGTCTTTATTTCCTTTTGCAGGAATTCGTGCGATTAGTGTGGTAGACGGTATGGTGGAAGTCAGATGGGGGATGCGTCCCCGGTGTTGATGGTGTGCTCCACCACTTCTGTCCTTCTAGGTACGTCGCTGATCACCTCACTGAACTCGGCCTTCAGTTGTTGTAATGCTTCCTTTTGATAGGGCTGAAGTTGATTCAGATGCTCCTCCCATTGTGGTGTTTCATTGGGTTCGGGGTCGCTTGGTTCATTGTCCACGGCTAGCAACACGGCTGGCATTGGAGAATGCCACTCCTTCATTCCGTTCACATGGAAGGTTCTCAACCACTTCGACCCCTCCCCCAAATCTACTTGGTAAGTTACATCTGTCAACTTCCGGGTAATTATTACCGGCCCTCTCCATTCATTCTGGAGTTTGCTTGTTCTCCATGGCTGAAAAACCAACACAAAATCTCCCACATTGAACTCTCTCTCGGTAGCCTTTCGATTATGGTACTTCTGATGGGCCTGCTTAGCTTGTCTCTCGTTACTCGCTGCTACCTCCCGAACTAATTCGAACTTCTCTCTCAGTATTCTCAGGTACTCAATGACCTCTATACCTTCCTCTCCCTGTTTCTCTCTCCAATATCGGGCTAATTCATCTATCGTGGTTCGCATCCTTCTCAATTCAAAAGGGGAATACCCTTTGGTACTATGGACCGTTCCCCTGTAGGCCCACACTACAAATGGTAGACATTGGTCCCACTCTCTCACACTCTTTTGGGTTAGCTTCTTTAGCAATCTCTTCATGGTAACATTAAATCTCTCCACCATACCATCAGTTTGGGGATGGTATGGGGAGGTTTTTATTTGGTGGATGCCTGTTAACCGGCAAAATTGGGCCATGGTGCGTGAGACGAAATTACTACCATTATCCGAGAGGATTTCCTTGGGGGTCCCTAGTCTAGCAAAGACCTCTACCAAACAGCCCAGAAGCGTCTCAGTTGAGGTATTCTTGAGAGGAAATGCTTCCGGCCATTTGGTAGCATAATCCATGATTATCAACACATACTTGTTCCGTCCCTTCGTTCTTTTCAGGGGCCCAAATATATCCATAGCCACCCTTTCGAATGGTATGCTTATTACGGGTAGGGAGTGTAAGGGTGCTCTCTGGGTGGTTATTGGTTTGGCTCTCTGACAGGTGGGACAAGACATGCACATTGACCTTACGTCTGAAGCGATATTCGGCCAGTCCATGCTCTGCCTGATGGTGGAGAGCGTCCTTGCTTGCCCAAAATGTCCGGCCGTCGGGGCGTTGTGGGCCATCCTTAGGATCTCCGTCTGAGCTTCATGCGGCACCACCACCAAGTTCCCCCCGTCCACTGTGAGCGACTTCCTCATGAGGAGTCCATTCTCCCAAAGTTATGGTTCTTCTCCTCGGTCTGCTTGTGTCCTTATCTTTTCCAGGGATGGGTCTGTTTGCTGTAGGGCCCATAATTCATCTGGGGGCATTCGGTCGGGAAGGCTAACATTCTCCGCCTCGTTTCTGGTCTGTTGCTCCTTCTCGATTCTCTTCTCGGTGAAGAACTCGTCTTCAAAATCGTAAGGGAGTTCATTTCTCTTCTCTTCTTCCTCGTGGTCTCCATCTGTGGGGTCTGTCAGTACGACCTCATCGTCTGCTTGCTGTACCCATGACACTTCCTTTTCCTGCACTCGTGTCTGTGCCTGTGCTCTGGTGGTTACGAGGGCCATTTCACTCGTGTCCTCCCTGGCGAGTTGTGTCTTCTCTGAGCACACTCCTGCCAGCAACTGCTTCAGCTGTGGCACATCTTGCCCCACCAGCATATCCACCGGTAGGTAAGGCGAGATGCCTACCGTCAGATGGTATGTTCTCCCAGCCAGCTTCAGCACCACCCGGGCTGCTGGGAACCATGTCTCGCTGGAGGTGGCTGTGGCATACGGTATGCTCCACCCCAGCTTGGCTTTCTCCTGCACACATCTTGGGTGCACCATGGACTTCACACCTTCACGACTCATCCATTCAACTTAGCCCTCCTTGTCCAACGATTAGAGGTCTCTTCCCTGGTTGTCTCGCCCACCAGCTGAGCTTGTTCCAGTTTGACTCTGCAGTCCCTTTTCATGTGTCCCACACGGTTGCAACGGAAGCATCGGACTTCCTGGTTGGTTCTTTGGGATGGGGGTCCGTTTTCCCAACTCTCTTGACTTCCTCTCGGCGTCTGTCTGTCCCAGCCAAGTCGTCTGGGGGCCTGTTGCTGAGGTCCCGACCGGAAAGGAGTCTCGGGGCAAGTTCTCCCTCTCTCGGTCGCTTTCTCAGTTGGTCTTGGCTGCTCTGTCTCTCTCCGTGACTGGTTAGACAAGTGCCTCACAACTGCTTCGCTCAGTGTCTCAAAGTTGCCAGGATTGAGGTTCCTCATTTGAATCTCCAACCATCAGGGCAGTCGTTTGAGTGTTATCTCCATTAGCATTGTTTCCTGGCCATCGAGGAGGGATGATGCCAACCACTGCTGGAAGCTCTAGTGGTGTCTTGCTAGCCAGGTGTCGGGATGGATGGTGTCAAAAGGTACATCAAATGTTCTCTTTCGGAAGGTTTCAGTTGTTATCCTGTATTCCCGAAGCAACACTTCCTTCACTGAACAGTAATCCGCCTGGCTGTCGGCAGGCATAGCAGCTACGGCAGTCAAGCCCACTCCTGATAAGGAACTACGCAGAAAGGCTATCCACTGGCGTCGTGGCCACACTCCAGCCACTGCAGTCGCCTCGAACGCATCCAAGAAGGCTCCCATGTCATCTACACCTTCCTGGAACTTGTACATGGTCAGTTTCGTGGTACAAGCAGCGGACTCTGCCACGGCCGGAAGTAGCCTTGCAGGCTCTCGGACTTCTGTTAGCAGTCGAATCAGACACTCTTGTTGTTCGGTCTGGTTCTTCATGAGTCTCTCCTGGAGCTCGTCTTGCCTTTGCCGCTCCTCTGCTCTCCTTTTCTCCTCTTGCTCTATCCATAGTTGGTCTATCTGCAACCATTGGGACAGGAATTTCTCCATGGGGTCCAATGCCCCAGGAGAGGCCTCGGGGGCATTGCTCTGGTGACGGCGAGACTCTCTCAGGGCTCTCCTGTCCTCATTGCTCATCCTTCACCCCACCTCCACCAACCAAACCAAAAAAAGACACCTCCACACTAGCTATTCAGGGTTGGTTCTCAAACCTCATAGGCCGTGCCCAGGTTGTAGCCCTGATCTATTCTAACTAAACTTCCAAACCTCTACACTACCTAAAGGCTGGTCCGGGATCTTCTATGAGAGAAGAATCTCACCGCTGCCACCAATGTCAGGGAATGTATTCTTGGTACCCTTGGGTCATCTAGATGGAACCACAGAATACTCCCTAGCTCTACTCCCTTAGCTAGACCACTTGTTTATTCCCATCAATCTGACTTAACAACATTTGATAGAATAATATAGTCCCATAGGAAATCACATCCTAGTCAGAACTACTCAGTTCTGTCTAACAGGCTATATTATATCTTATTTTAGATCAGGAGGTTCGACTGTCCAATCAGACCTTTCCATCTGTCCTTCCAACCTTCTGTTTCTCCGTATACATAGGTGATGTAACAACTACTGTGTATTGTGTAATAATTACATAATAATACATTTCTGGTATCGGTGTTGTAGTTCAAGTCATGGAAGGTTGTTTCCATGATAGCCCTCTCCATGCAGGAATACTTGCAAAGGTGCCTCTACTTGCAGGCATATCTGCTAAAGTGCCCCTCCATACAGGAATACCTGCTAGTGTGCCATTCCATGCCAGCTTACCTGCTACATTGCCTCTACCTGCAGGCTTACCTGCTAAATGCCTTTGTTTGCAGGCCTGCTATGGTTCCCATGCAGGAATATCTGCTATGGTGCCTTCCTGTGCAGGAATACCTGCTACAGTGCCTCTCTATACAGGGATATGTACTACTACGGTACCTTCCCATGAAGGCTTACCTGGTACGGTGATTCTCCGTGCAGGCTTACTTGCTACGGTGCCTTTCCACGCATGTATACCTGCTACAGTACATCTCCATGCTATGGTGCCTCTCCTTGCAGGCATACTTGCTACTCTTCTTCTATCTGCTGGCATTCCTGCTTCGGTGCCTCTCCTTACAGGAATACCTGCACGGTACCTCTCCATGCAGGAATACCCGCTACAGTCCGTCTCCATGCAGGCATACTTGCTATTGTGCCTCTACTTGTAGGAATACTTGCTATGGTGACTCTCAATGCAGCCATACCTGCTAAGGTGCTTCTCTGTGCAGGCATACCTGCTACAGTGCCTCTCCGTTGATTCTCGGTGCAGGCTTTCCTGCTACGGTCCCTCTCCATGCAGGAATACTGATTTGGTGCCTGTCCATGCAGGCATACCTGCTATGTGCCTCTCCATGCAATATGTGCTACGGTACCTCTCCATGCAGGCTTCCCTGCTCTGATGCATCTCCTTTCAGGAATACCTGCCATGGTGCCTCTCCATTTAGGAATACCTGCCAAGGTGTTTCTCCATGCAGGTATACCTGCTATGATGCCTCTCTCTGCAGGCTTAACTTCTACAGTTCTCCTCCATGCAGGCATACATGCTACAGAGCCTCTCCATGCAGGCTAACTACTATGGTGCCTCTCATACCTACTATGCTGCTTCTATGTGTAGGAATACCTGCTATGGTACCTCTCCATGGAGGAATACCTGCTACAGTGCCTCTCTGTGCAGAAATACCTATTACGGTCCCTTTCCATGCAGGAATACCTACTAAGGTGCCTAACCATGCAGATTAACCAGCTATAGTGCCTTTTCCTGCAGGAATACCTGCTACTCTACTTCTCCATGCAGGAATACCTGCTACGGTGCCTCTCCAGCAGGCATACTTGCTATGGTGCCCCTATGTGCCGGCATACTTGCTACAGTCTCTGTGCAGGTATACCTGGTACGGTGTCTCTCCATGCAGGAATACCTGCTACTGTGCCTTTCCGTGCAGGCTTACCTGTTATGGTGCCTCTCCATGCAGGCATACCTGCTACAGTACCTGCCTGTGCATGCTTACCTGCTACGGTGCCTTTCTGTGCAGGAATACCTGCTACAGTACATTTCTGTGCCATGGTGCCTATCCTTGCATGCAAACCTGCTACGATGCCACTTCTTGCTGGTATACCTGCTACGGTGCTTCTCTATGCAGGTATATGTGCTATGGTGCCTCTCCATGCAGGTTTACCTACTACAGTACGTCTCCATGCAGGAATACCTGCTATGCTGACTCCCCGTGCAGGAATACCTGCTACGGTGCCTCTCATTGCAGAAATACCTACTATAGTCCCTTTCCTTGTAGAAATACCTGATACGGTGCCTCTCCTTGCAGATTTACCTGCTGCGGTGCCTTTCCATGCAGGAATACCTGCTACAGTACATCTCCGTGCTACGGTGCCTCTCCTTGCAGGCATACCTGCTACTCTGCCTCTCCGCTGGCATTCCTGCTACGGTGCCTCTCCTTGCAGGTTTATCTGCTACGGTGCCTCTCCGTGCTGGCTTACCTGCTACCGTGCTTCTCTGTAGGATTACTTGCTACAGTGCCTCTCTATTCACACTTACCTGCTAAAGTGCCAGGCTTTCCTGCTACGGTCCCTCTCCTTGCATGAATACCTGCTATGGAGCCTTTCTGTGCAGGAATACCTGCTACATTGCCTCTCCGTGCAGGAATTACTGCTATGCGGCCTATCCATGCAGGCTTACCTGCTACGGTGCCTTTCCATGCAAAAATACCTATTACAGTCCCTCTCGTGCAGGAATACTTGCTATGGTGCCACTCTGTGCACGCATACCTGCTATGGTACACAGCTTTGCAGTGTTACCTGCTACGATGTCTCTCCTCCAGTAATACCTGCTACGCTGCCTCTACATGCAGGAATACTTGCTATGGTGACTCTCTTTGCAGGCATACATGCTATATTGATTCTCTGTGCATAAATACCTGCTACGGTGCCTTTCTATGCAGAAATACCTGCTATAGTGCCTCTCTGTGCAGACTTATCCAGTTCCTTTCCATGCAGGAGTACCTACTATGTTACCTCTCCATGTAGGAATACTTGCTATGATGCCTCTCCATGCAGGCTTACCAGGTATTCCTGCATGGAGGGGCACCGTAACATGTAAGCCTGCACGGAGAGGCACTGTAGCAGGTATGCCTCCACGGATAGGCACCGTAGCAGGTATTCCTGCAAGGAAGGGCACTGTAGCAGATAAGCCTTCACTGACAGACATTGTAGGAGATAAGTCTGCACTGAGAAACACTGTAGCAGATATGCCAGTAGGAGCATATTTAGGGGGGGGGGGTTCTGTTGCCCAGAAACCCCTCCTGAGTACAAGCCACACCCGTAAGCCATTTAACAGCTGCAGCTAGCATCAATCCTTGCTAATCCTACATATAAATTTGTAGTATAGTGTACTCTTGTATTACAAATTTAAGCCTTTAGAGGCCCATAAATTTACTTCTACAAACCACAAAACTTTTAGTACAGTACTCAAGCAGCTATTTTCTAACTATTTGCTCGGAACTGGCAAGCCTATGAATATTAGTGAGTTTGTTCGAATCTCTTACTTTAGCTTAGCCCCTATTCCAGGAGGGTGAACTGTATTTGAGATTGTAGTAAAGCTGTGACATGGCCAAGAGGCAAATATCCATTCTGTCATTTGGGGTGTCAGTGTCAAGCAGTGAGTTTGACAGTAGCACTAATAAGAAGGTCAGAGTTCAAGATCAAAGGGAAGTAAGTACTACTCAGTCTCTATCTCCTGATCATCTTGGAAATGTGTCAGGTCAAGGTGTGTATCAGCTGCTAGGGTGCATGCATGTTCTCCTCGGGCTGACTTAGGAAACTATAAACTTGAGGATATCAGATTCTTAGCAATGACCAGAAGCTTTGGCTTCTGAAGAATGCCTTTAGACCAGGGTGTGAATTCAAGTTCCCTACTACTCAAAGTCTAGATCCTTCCAGAACTCCTGGTTGAAAGAGTACTCTGGTTGAGCTACTCTGTTTCATGCAATGGTGGCTTCTGTGTGAGCTGTTTACTCTTTACCAAGAATCGATCTATTCTTGGACAGCTGGTCACTGTTCCAATGACTAATTTGACTCGAGCAAAGCAAACACTAAGGAATACAGCTTGCAGAAATCACACAGAGCAGCAATGGATGATACTGTTGCATTTACTGGGCAAATGGAAGGAGGCCAGCTTTCCATACAGCAACAGTTACAAAGTCAAGCATCTGCTCAAGTTCAGAAGAATCGGGAAGTTCTTAAGGCTATTCTCAAGACGATCATTTTTTGTGGTAAGCAAAACATAGCCACCGAGAGGCTCTTTGGAGTGATGCAAATCCTGGAAAAAAATTTCCTTGCTTCATTTCGTGTTGAAGCAGGTGATGCAGTTCTGACAGACCACTTTGCTTCTGCAGCCAGAAATGCCCAATATCATGCCCCAATCATTCAAAATTAACTGATTGCAGCCATTGGTGAATGGATAAGAGAGAAAATTCTACAGGAGGTTAGGCTAGCCAAGTACTTTTCTGTGCGTGCTGATGAGGCTACTGATGCATCTAAGGCTTCCTCCAGTCCTGGACTCGGAAAATGTGGTGAGAGAAGAGTTTGTTGAATTTATTCTTTGCAAATGTGGCACCACTGGAGTAGCTGTTTCTAAAACCATCATGCAATACAAAATTATGCCTTAGACCCAAATAATTTACGTGGTCAGGGTTATGATGGTGCCAGCAACATGGCTGGCAAGTATCATGGCAAGGGCGGATCCAGAAGGGATCGACTGGTCTCGTTCGAGGCCCCCTTTTCTCTAATTTCCCAAACTATAACTAAAACAAAACAACAAACCTGCAATGCTTTTTGCCTTTCTTACTTTTTTCTTGCTATGTTTACTGTAGCTGACCTGCGAAGCCACACACCCAAGTGGGGGAAACGTAGGGGTGTGGCTGCACCATCTAAACCTTACCTTTATCGTCGTTCCAAATGTTCAGCACCTGGTTTACCTCCCAGCGAGATTTACTGTCGACTCCTGTCACTTACCAAATATCTTACTCATGGCGCAGTCAAAGTTAAAGGCTTTTTTTCAAAGCCACCCCAGGCCCCCCTAAAGCTAAGTAAGTTGATCTAAACTGAGCAGTGATAGATATTGAAAGGATTGCCAACTGCTAGCTAGTAGAGTTAATTTCTATGTCCACATTTAATGATAGGACCAACAAGAACACCACTTTTCCATCTCCAGCTGTGGTACCTGTTGTCACTCTTCCATGGTCTCCTGCTTCAGTCCATTCTGTCTCCTCCGAGCCCTCTGTGTCTGTGATTCTCACCCAGCCCTCAGTGTCTGTCACAGAGAACTCTCTATCTGTGTCTCCCACCCAGCCCTCTCTGTGTGCATCTCCCACCCAGCCCTCTCTGTGTGTGTATCCCACCCAGCCCTCAGGCTCTGTGTCTGTGTCTCCTCCTGAGCCTACTGAGCCTGCGCTATTACCACATTCATGTTCCGCTTCTGTCCTGCCCTCTCATTCCGCATCTCATCTGCCCGGCACTTCCTTGTCCACTTTTGCTGCTGCTTCTTCGTCAAGTGCTTCAATTAATTTTAAGTGTAACGATAATATTGGCTTGCTTATGCGCTCAATGCCCCAAACCGATATCCTGAATTTGGCTCCAGAGTGCAAGTATTCACTTTTAGTTAATCATTTTAAGCCTGATAATTCATTTACATTTCCAAGTAGTTATTTAGATGGCTGTAATAGGTCTTGTCAACATAAATACTTGGCTGAAAACCCTTGGTTTGTTTATAGTAAAGTAGAAGATGGAATATTTTGTTTGCCATGTGTTCTCTTTGCTACAAAAGCTTTGGGTCATTTTGTATGTAATGGATTTAATGCATGGTCTAGGAAAACTAAAAAGTTTGCCAGTCACAACTCTACGCAGTACCATCAGCTGGCTTTAGCTCGGGCAGATGCTTTAAAGTCTTCCCACATGTGTCCAGAGTCTTCTATTAAGAATCGTTTGCTGCATATAGATGAGAGTAACATAGCAACAAATAGGTACATTATAAGATGTATGGCTGATGCAATACTTCTTTGTGGCAAGCAATGTATAGCTATTCGAGGTCACAGAGATGATAGCATGGCTGATTCTGAGGTCAACAGAGGGAATTTTTTAGCACTTCTTGAATACTCTGCGAGGTCTGGAAATGTTGCATTAGCCAAGCATTTGAAAGATGCTTAAAAAATGCAACTTATACTAGCAAAACTACCCAAAATCAACTCATTGAATGCATAGGTGATCGTATTAGAGACAGTATAATACAGGAAATTAAACAAGCTAAATATTATTCTATTCTTAGTGACGAAGTCGTTGATATATCCAGTAAGGAGCAGGTGTCAGTAGTGTTAAGATTTGTAGATAGTAATTGTAATATAAGAGAACAATTCTTAGATTTCATAAGTACAGAAAGGATCACTGGAGAGGTTTTGGCTCGTGCAATAAGAGAAGCACTGAATAAGTTTGACTTGGACTTTGAAGATTGTAGGGGGAAAGGCTATGATGGTGCTAGCAGCAGGGTCGTCTCTTGGCAGAAAATTCTAAAGCCACATATATCCACTGTAATAGTCACGTGCTTAAAAGCTTGTAGTTTACCTCCTATTCGTAATATGAATTCTACTGTTACTGAGACAGCATACTTCTTCCATTATAGTGCTAAACGGCAACTATTTCTTGAGAAAGTAATTGATAAGGAAACTAGTGTTGTTAACGTTAAGGATCTTTGTAGAACAAGATGGATTTATCGGCACGAAGCTTATGAACATTTTTATGTTTTGTATCAATACCTTGTAACTGCAATGGAAGCAATTACAGAACGTGATCCTACATATGGGGATATGAACTGGGATACGAAAACAATTGTGGCAGCCAATGGCTTGCTCAAGATGTACCTTTCCTTTCCTTTTATAATATCTTTCATAGCAACAATGAATTCTATGTCTATTATAAAACCTGTAAGTATAAAATTACAAAAGAAAAGTAGTGATATAGTTAAAGCTTATATGGATGTTAAAGACGTACTGAATGAACTTTGTGCAGTTCGTCAAAGTGAGGAAATGTTACATTCATGGTATGTGCAAGCTGAAGTTATAGCTCATGATGTTGGTGTGGTTCCTGTAGTCCCACGTGTATCTGCTCGACAAACGTACAGAAATAATGTTGAGTAGAAGAATACTATCGAAGAACTGTTGTGCTTCCTTTATTGGACCACTTAGTTCAACAAATGAATGATAGGTTTGGTAAGACTCAAACAGTAGCAGCCAATTTAATCAATCTTATACCTTCTATAATCACTACTCGGGATGATATATCTTTTGAGGACTTGATTTCTTTATATAGTGATGACTTGCCAAGTACTGCACTTGTGTCTACTGAGGTGTGGAGGTGGAGGGCTAAGTGGCAGAGTCAAGATGCTGACAAGCGGCCATCCACCCTTCAATCAGCTCTGAAAGAGTGTGACAAGGATTACTTTCCTAACCTTTACGTACTGCTGCGCATCGCATGTACTATTCCAGTTACATCATGTGAGAACGAGAGGGCCAATAGTACCTTAAAAAACCTTAAAACTTTCTTACGTAGTAGTATGGGGCAGGACAGATTATCCGCATTGGCATTGATGCATATTCATTTCAGTTTTCCTGTTGATCTTGATGATGTTGTTGATAGATTTAAACTTAAATGTAATAGGAGAATAGCTTTATAGGTATGTACATATTATAGGTATGTACATAATGTATTAATAGCATTTCTCTTCCAATTCTTTTTTCCCCTTCAATTATTGACCCTTGGACTTCATGACTTGGACTTCATCACAATTTTTATATATGTCATTGTGATAACCAATCATAATAACTTGGATTTGTTGTTCAATTATTCAATGTAATTTAGTCTTAACATTTTTCTCTCTACAGGCTGTATTTGATATATATATATATAATATATCTATATTTAAATTTTAATAAAAGAGGCCCCCCCCAAGAATTCCTAGATCCGCCCCTGCATGGGGTTGCTGCTCTAATCGAGAAATGTTCACTGTGCGGCTCATACACTGAATCTTTGTGTTGTGGCAGCATGTAACATCCAAGCTATTCGAAATATGCAAGGAACTCTTGTGGAACTATGCCTTTTCTTTCCAAGAGGGAAGCAGAACTAGAAAAACGGATCAGTGAACTTCCACTGGGAAAAACTAACAGACAGAAACTGGTAAGCCTTGCATGACCTGTTGGGAAGCCAGAATAGAGGCCTATGAAGTCTTTTCGAAGATGATACCAGCTGTTATTAGTACCTTGGAGACAATCAGTACTGAAAATGGGTGGAACAGCATAGAGTCTGCTGAGAAAGCTCCATCACTTTTAACAGCTTACAACTCAGTTTGAGTTTCTTATGGCATTTGAGGTGGCCATGCCCTAGGCTACATAAAAGGCTTAAACGGTGTCTCTACAGAGCCGTTTGCAAGATATTTGCAATGCTTATACTGAGGTACATTTAGTTCAGACTACTTTTCATGAAGTTCATGACAGCATTAATTCTCATCACAAGAAATGGTTGGATTCTGCAGCGACTAGCACAAAAAATCAATGCATCACAGCCATCTCTTCCACGTCGATGTGCAAGGCAAACAAGTAGAAGCAATGTACCTGCTGACTCTGCTGAAGATTATTAGAGAAGATCTATTTCTGTTCCATTTCTGCATGAAATGATATCACATATTCACACTCATTTTTCTGAAACACAAAATAAAGCTGTACAAGCTTTGAGCATAGTTCCATCTGTATTCATGGTCAGAGTGAATCTAATTTGATAAAGGAACTTTTGGAATACTATGAATATGTTATGCAAAGTCCTTCATCTTTTGAACAGAAATCTAAATGGAGGAGTTTCTCATCAGAATTGCCCAAAACTCCATCCCAGGCCTTGAACTGTGTAAATGAGGGCATGTTTCCGAGTATTTACTGCTTACTCCATATTGTTTGTACTCTACCCGTAACCAGCTGTGAATGTGAATGTAGTGTCAGTGTACCTATATAGAAGACTCAAAACCTACTTACGTATATACTACTATGGAGCAGCAAAGGTTATCAGGACTGGCACTGATGCACATCCACTATGGCTTAAACTTTGACCTAGATGTTATTCTGCTCATCAACACCCTTGAAGAATGTTACTCCAGGACATTTTGAGTCATTAACGCAACAATAATTATCATTTCTGCAATTATATGCTCTGTAAACTATTGTGGGGAACAGTCAGATAAAAGTGGTTGTGACCAGTTGATTTTTTTTACAAGCTTCTCACATGCATGAGATGGAAACCCCCCTTTAAATTCCTAGATATGCCCCTGACCAGCACACAGAGAGGCACCATAGCAGATATTCTTGCATGCAGAGGGACCTTATCAGGAAAGACTTAACCGAGAGGCACACATAGCGGGTAAGCCTGCACGGAGACGGACCGTAGCAAATATGCTTGCACGGAAATGCGTCGTAACAGGTAGGCCTGCATGGAGAGGCACTGTAGCAAGTATTCCTGCACAGAGAAATACCGTAGAAAGTATTCCTGCAAGAAGAGGCAACCATAGCAGGTATTCCTGCATGGAGAGGAATATTAGCATGTAAGCCTACATGGAAAAGCACCGTAGCAGGTATACCTGCACGAAGAGGTACCGTAGCAAGTATTCTTGCAAGGAAAGGCACTATAGCAGATATCCCTGCATGGAGAAGCAACATAGCAGGTTTGCCTGTACGGTGAGGCACCTAATCAGGTCAGCCTGCACGGAGAGGTACCGTAGCAGGTATTCCTACACGGAGGGGCACCATAGCAGGTAAACCTGGATGGAGAGACAATGCAGCAGGTATGCCTGCACAGAGAGGGACCGTGGCAGATATTCCTGCACGGAGAGTAATTAACCATGGCAGGAAATCCCGTATTGAGAGGCACTGTAACAGGTATGCCTGTACGGAGAGGCACTGTAGCAGGTATGGCTGCTTGGAAAGGCACCGTAGCAGGTAAACCTGCTTGGAGAGGCAACGTAGCAGGTAGGCCTGCACGGAAAGGCACTGTAGCAGGTCTCCCTGCTTGGAGAGGCACCATAGCATGTGTGCTTGCATCGAGAGACAACGTAGCAGGTATTCCTGCATGGAGAAGCACCATGGCAGGTATGCCTGCATGGAGCGGCACCATAGCAGGGAAACTGGCATGTAGAAGCAATATAGCATGTATGCCACGCAAGTATTCCTGCAAGTAGTGGTATCTTGGAGAGGCACCATTGGAAGTTAGCCTGCACAGAAGAGGCTCCGTAGCATATATGCCTGCATGGAGAAGAACCATAGCAAGTAAGTTTGCAAAGAGAGGAATCGTAGAAAGTTTTCCTGCATTGAGTGGTATCGTAGCAGGTATACCTGCAAGAAGACACACAGTAGCAGGTAAGCATGTATGGAGAGGCACCGTAGCCGGTATGCCTGCATGGAGAAGCACCGTAGCAGGTATTTCTAAATAGAGAGGCACCGTAGTAGGTATTCCACGGAAAGGAAGGTAAGCCTGCACAGAGATAGCAGGTAGGCCTGCATGGAGAGGCACCATGCACCGTAGAAGATAAGTCTGCATGGCGAGGCACCTTAGCAGGTATATCTACATGCAGAGTCACCGTAGCATGCATGCCTGCAAGGTGATGCACCGTAGCAGGTATTCCTGCATGGGGAGATCACCTTTACTGCCTCTAGATCAATTTTATTGCCTTTGGATCATCTTTACAGCCTCTAGATAACATTTACTGATTCTAGATCACCATTTCTGCCTCTAGATCAACACTACTTCTTCTAGATCACATTTACTGCCTCTATAACATCATTACTGCCTCTAGATCACCTTTACTGATCACATTTATTTCCTCTAGATCACCTGTACTACCTCTAGATCACATTTACTGCCTCTAGTACATCATTACTGCCTCTAGATCACCTGTACCGCTTCTAGATCACCTCTAGATCACATTTAATGCCTCTAGATCAAGTGCCTCTAGATCATCTTTACTGTCTCTAGATTACATTTACTGCCTTTAGATCATCTTTACTGCCTCTAGATCTCCTTTACTGCCTCTAGAACACATTTAGAGGCTCTAGTTCACATTAACTGTCTCTAGATTACAAATACTTCACCTTTACCTCCTCTAGATCACATCTACTGACTCTAGATCTCCTTTAGTGCCTCTAGAACACATTTACTGCTTCTAGATCATCTTTACTGCCTCTAGATCACCTTTACTACTTCTAGATCATCTTTACTGCCTCTACATGACTTTTACTGATTCTAGATCACCTATACTGCCACTAGATCACATTTAATGCCTCTAGATCACCTTTAGTGCCTCTAGTTCTCCTTTACTGCCTCTAGAACACATTTAGAGGCTCTAGTTCACATTTACTGTCTCTAGATCTCAAATACTGCTTCTAGATCACCTTTACCTCCTCTAGATCACATCTACTGACTCTAGATCACATTTACTGCCTCAAAATAACATTTACTTTCTCTAGATCATCTTTACTGCCTCTAGATCATCTTTAATGCCTCTAGATCAGATTTATTGCTTCTAGATCATCTTTACAGCCTCTAGTTTAAACATTTACTATTTCTAGATCACCATTACTGCCTCTGAATCAACTTTACTTCCTCTATATCACATTTACTGCCTGTAGATCAACTTTACTCTCTCTAGATCACATTTAATGCCTCTAGAACATCATTACTGTCTCTAGATCAATTTTATTGCCTCTAGATCATCCTTACAGCCTCTAGATGATTTAGATCACCATTACTGCCTCCAGATCAATTTTACTTCCTCTATATCACATTTACTACCTAACAATCATTACTGCCTATAGATCATCTTTACTGTCTCTAGATCAAATTTACTACCTCTAGAACATCATTACTGCCTCTAGATCACCTGTACTGCTTTAAGATCACATTTACTGCCTCTAGATCACCTTTAGTGCCTCTATATCATCTTTACTGCCTCTAGATCACACTTTACTGCCTTTAGATCTCCTTTACTGCCTCTAGAACAAATTTAGAGGCTCTAGTTCACATTTACCGTCTCTAGATCACAAATACTGCTTCTAGATCACCTTTACCTCCTCTAGATCACATCTACCGACTCTAGATCACCTTTACTGCCTCCAGATCACATTTACTGCTTCTAGATCATCTTTACTGCCTCTAGATCACCTTTTCTGTCTCTAGATCATCTCTACTGCCTCTAGATGACTTTTGCTGACTCTAGATCACCTTTACTGCCACTAGATCACATTTACTGCCTCTAGATCACATTTAATGCCTCTAGATTACCTTTAGTGCCTCTAGATCATCTTTACTGCCTCCATATCACGTTTACTGCCTCTAGATCATCTTTACTGCCTCTAGATCACCTTTACACACACAAATTGTTAGTAATGCTCTGGCTGAACCCAGAACCCTGAGACCCAGCCTTAATACAGCTCTAGCCTGATGTCAGCATTGCACTCCCCAAGTTGTATTTCTCGTGTGATTCTCTGTGACCCACCCACAGTTACAGAGAGTTGTTATCAGTGTAGGCCAAAGGTGTGGTCTCGACCTTGCACTAACACCAACCCTAACCCTTAAGCTGACAAAAACGAAAAATTACGAGGGTGGCAATGATTTTCCAGGTACAAAGAAGCACCCCAGCTCAACTATAACTTGGAGGCATGAACCAGTCAGACATAAGTCTCAAATCTGCACATTGCTCTGCTAGACAGTCCCAGTGGCTCAATGGTTAGAGCACTGATCATGTAAGTCAGAGTTTGTGGGTTCATATCCTGTCTGTGAATGGGGGTTTTCCCGATTATGTCAGCATTGCACTCCCCAAGTTGTCTCGTGTGATTCTCTGTGACCCATCCCCAGTTTCACAGAATTGGTAAGAGTGCAGGCGAAAGGCATGGTCTCAACCTTGCCCTAGCCCCAACCATAACCCTAACCATTTAATATGGAATCAAAGAGCTACACACCCTAAGAGAGTTTCAACCTTTGTGATACAATCACCAGATCCCGATGTTTGCCTAAGTCCTCATATACCCTTTCGCAGCCACATCATAGCTACAGAGTAGTTCAAATTCATGAAATATACAAAGCAGTTGACATCTCAATGTAGAAAAGAACTATCCCTTTGTCCAGCCCGGCAAACTTGTATAGGCCCCTGAGCTGGATCATAAACATAACCTAATAAGGACAATTCAGCATCTAACACCAAGGCTATCTACCAATCACATTGTGACACACAATTGGGGTGATGGTGCATGCGTGCTATACATAATTCTGGTCAAACTGTAATTAACGTCCACTGGCCTGATTGTTTGGCTGTCCAGCCGATAAGGAGGCTATGTCAGGCTCGTCTTCTATGACATCTCCCCCCTCCTCTAAAGCTTGTCGGATGTTGGTGGTGGCTTGTCTTGACAATCCGTCGGCATTCATGTGTTCCTTCTGGTTTGTACACGATATCGAATTCAAATGGCAGAAGTGCTAGCGACCATCTCACCAACTGACTGTAGTTATTATTCATCATCCTCAAACTCGTTAATGCTCTGTGATCTGTTTGTTTTTCTGCCCATCAAATATACTGCAAAGTGCTGGACGGCCAACACTATGGCTAGGCATTCCTTCTCGGTTGCCATATATCTGCTCTGTACCGAGTTCAGTTTTTTGGAGAAAAAGGCGACCGGCCCCTCCCCCTCCTCAAATTATTGGCCCAGTGCACCGACAGCTCTCTGCGATGACCGGTTAATAATATGAATGGTCATCGAATTCCGGAGTGCTCAGCACAGGTTTTTCATCGTCAATATATGCTGCAGCATATAGCTGTGTTCCATCAAGCAGTCCATCCACCAGGCATTGGAATGTTGCGGGAGCACCCTTGAGCCCGAATGGCGTGCATCAAAACTGGTACTTTCCTAGCAGAGAAAGCAAAGACTATATTCTCCTAGTCTGCTTTGTTCATGGGTACTTGATAGTTCCCATTTGTCATGTCCAACTTTGTTATATATTCTGTCTGTCCAATTCAACCAATTAATTTGTCTGCTCGGGGCATACAGTACGGATCACCATTAGTCACCTCGTTGAGCTTCCAGTAATCTTCACAGATCCTCACTTTACCATCCTCCTTCTGCACTATCACTAATAGTTAGGACCAGGGACTTTTCGATGGCTCGATGATTCACATGGCTTCCATCGCCTTCGGCTCTGCTCGTATTTGGTCTTGAAATGCCACTGGGATCCTGTATGGTGGTGTCCTGATCGGTTTGGCATTTCCCGCCCTGCTTTCATGAGCTTCTAGCTCAGTCAATTCTGGATTGAACTAAAGATATCCTTGAACTTTACAATCAACCTACTAACCTCCTCTTTCTGGTCATTACTCAGTAGTTTCTCTAGCACTGGCCAGTTACCCAGATCAAGCTTATCATCACAATGTCCCCTTCGTCTTCCTCCAATTCTTCTGGAACCACAGCCACAGATAACACCTTTGCTGTTGGAGTTCTCCACTCCTTTAGCAGGTTGACATGTACGATCCTGCCCTTTCCCCTCTTACCAGGCAGATCTAGTCTTTATGTCACTGGTGACACTTTATCCAAAACAGTGTAAGGCCCACCATCAATGCCTCCAATTTGCTACGTCTATCTGGCAACTAATACAGACTCTCCTACCTCAAAGTGTCTTTCCCAAGTGTTGTCGTCGAACAAGCACTTTGACCTCTCCTTAGCTTGTTTGTTTTGATGTCCTGCCAGTGCTGCCATCTCTTCCATGTTTTGGTAAAGGTTGTCAAGATACGTTTTTCTGTCCATTCCCACTGATCTTTCACGACATCCAACGGTGCTCGCACATGACATCCAAAGGCCAGCTAAAATGGCGAGAAACCTGTAGCTTCGTGCACTGCCTCTCGGTAGGCGAATAGTAGAAGTGGCTATAGTAGGTCCCACTCCTTCTTCCCTTTTCCAGATTTTCTAAACATAGCCTTCAACATCCCATGCCACCTCTCCAGCATGCCGTTTGTTTCCGGATGATAGTGCGATGCTTTGATATGCTCTACTACCAGTATCGTGGTAACCTCCTTCATCAGGGTAGAAGTGAACTTGCTGCCTCGGTCTGACAGGATTTCCTTGGGAATTCCAAAACAACTAAAGAAATGGATTAAGGCTTCAGCCACCGATTCTGAATCCACTCTCCTCATAGGTATTGCCTCTGGATATCTTGTTGCAAAATCCATTATTGTAAGGATATATCAATTCTTCCTCTCTGTCATGGGGAGCGATATAACTATATCCGTCGCGATCCTCTCAAATGGTGGCATCATCACAGGCTAGGGAATCAACGCTGCCTTGCTCTTTCGAAGTGGAGTGAACTTCTGGCATTCGATGCGTTGTTGCAGTAAGTTTTTAACATCCAAGTTCAACCTAGTCCAAAAGAATTTCTCCGGAGTTTGTCAGTAGTCTTCTTCCTTCCCATGTGGCCTGACATTGGAGCACTGTGAGCAGCTCTTCTCTCCTCCCTGTTGGCATGAACAGCTGTTGGCAGACATCCCCATCTCTGCTGCCCCTGATGTGGTATAACAACCCATCTCACACTGCATTTCGGCTGTCCTTCTCTGTGGTTTTTGCCCACGCATCTTGCAATGACTCATCCTTGTGTTGCTCCTCTATTAGTTGGTCCTAGTTGACAGTAGTCTCTTCTTCTAGGGCAGTAGTTGCTTTTGAGAAATCCACGAATCAGTTTAGCCTCTTGTCACTCCTTGTCCTCCGATGTTTACCTCTGCAACTAAAAATATCATCGTCAAAGTCAAATTCTTGTGTTAACTCACACCCATCTGTGACTTTGTCTTTTCCTGACTTTGCAACTTCCTGATTGGCTGTCCACCGATAAGGAGGCTATGTCAGGCTCATTTTCCATGACACCTTGATAGAATGAACTCGCATCTAACTTTTTGGGGGAAATGCCAAAAAGAATGTGTCATACCACAGGGCCTAAAATTAATTAAAACATGCTATGTCCTCAAACCTAATGCAAGCAATGTCTCAGAAAAATTCAGCCAAATCATAAAGAAAGCAGAAGACTTGGTCAATTGTCTGATGGAACACTATAGCAAAGTAAGAGACCAGCTGGAAAGTAAGTCAAAAGCTATTGAGGATGAAATATACATAGTTAAATCACCAACCATTGATGGAGATATCATTTCCAACCATCGGTCCTACATGGCAAAAACTAAAGACGACTTGCAAATGGCCAAATGCAAAAGATTGACTGGAAAACCCTTCAAAGAGCAGCCAACCCACAAACAGCCAACCCTAACAATAAATGTCCACAGCAAAGTCATAAAGCCACCAGCAGGACTCGCAACAAGAAGTTACTAACACCTCCAAAGAAACTATGGTGGCAATCACTCTCCTTGACAAAGGGCTGGGATTTGTCCCAAGCACAACTCAAGAACCCAACTACAGCCCAGCAGTACTGGAACTTACCAGGAGACTGCAGCTCATCCACTACCTTGGTGACAAAGACACATCCAAAGAAAGCACATCTCCATTTAAGCCCAAATCAATGTGGAACCCACCTCCGTGGTCTGCTGATACCTCAGAAACCTACCTGAGAAATTGAAAAGAATGGAGGGTCGACAGAATCTAAAGAAATCTGAAGTAATTGCAATCACTGAACTCAAAAACAACAAAGACATTGTAATAAAAAACATAAGAGAAAGGGTCGTGCATAGTGGTCGAAGACAAAGACAAATACATAGCAGAAGGCCTGAAACACCTGGCAGACCAAAACATCTACGAAGCAGTAGGTTCAAATCCAACTGTCAAACTGGCTCAGTTGATCAACACACTTTTGTCAAAACGCTCCATCGCAAAAACTTCCTCTCTGACGACATGATCAGTTACCTGACCTTTGATCAGCCACAGGAAGTCAGAATACCTCATTCCGTCAGACAAATTAGCATGCCAGATCGAAGGGAAAGATTCTCTTCCCCGATTATCCGACCCCTCTAGCAGTGCACGCAGTTATGTAAAAGACTCTAGCACAATTCTCTCCTCCCTGGAATTCATGACATTCCCTTCAAACTGCCATTATTGACATAACAGTATTTTATCTGAATATCGCACAAAAAGAGGGAATCAATGGCTGAACTCATTCACAGGTGTAAGTGTATATATATGCCAAAAGAAAATCGATCGTAGGGTTCAAAAATATCCCATAAGGTCAAAATAATATATACATACTAATAGTTTGTCTGTCATCCACTAGTCTATATATATATATATATATACATACTAATAGTTTGTCTGTCATCCACTAGTCTATATATATATATATACATACTAATAGTTTGTCTGTCATCCACTAGTCTATATATATATATATACATACTAATAGTTTGTCTGTCATCCACTAGTCTATATATATATATATATACATACTAATAGTTTGTCTGTTATCCACTAGTCTATATATATATATATATATATATATACATACTAATAGTTTGTCTGTCATCCACTAGTCTATATATATATATATATATATACATACATACTAATAGTTTGTCTGTCATCCACTAGTCTATATATATATATATACATACATACTAATAGTTTGTGTCATCCACTAGTATATATATATATATATATACATACTAATAGTTTGTCTGTCATCCACTAGTCTATATATATATATACATACTAATAGTTTGTCTGTCATCCACTAGTCTATATATATATATATACATACTAATAGTTTGTCTGTCATCCACTAGTCTATATATATATACATACTAATAGTTTGTCTGTCATCCACTAGTCTATATATATATATATACATACTAATAGTTTGTCTGTCATCCACTAGTCTATATATATATATATACATACTAATAGTTTGTCTGTCATCCACTAGTCTATATATATATATATATATATATATATATACATACTAATAGTTTGTCTGTCATCCACTAGTCTATATATATATATATACATACTAATAGTTTGTCTGTCATCCACTAGTCTATATATATATATACATACATACTAATAGTTTGTCTGTCATCCACTAGTCTATATATATATATATATATATATATATACATACTAATAGTTTGTCTGTCATCCACTAGTCTATATATATATATATACATACTAATAGTTTGTCCGTCATCCACTAGTCTATATATATATACATACTAATAGTTTGTCTGTCATCCACTAGTCTATATATATGTATATATACATACTAATAGTTTGTCTGTCATCCACTAGTCTATATATATATACATACATACTAATAGTTTGTCTGTCATCCACTAGTCTATATATATATATATATATACATACATACTAATAGTTTGTCTGTCATCCACTAGTATATATATATATATATATATACATACTAATAGTTTGTCCGTCATCCACTAGTCTATATATATATATACATACATACTAATAGTTTGTCTGTCATCCACTAGTCTATATATATATATATACATATATACATACTAATAGTTTGTCTGTCATCCACTAGTCTATATATATATATATATACATACTAATAGTTTGTCTGTCATCCACTAGTCTATATATATATATATATACATACTAATAGTTTGTGTCATCCACTAGTCTATATATATATATATACATACATACTAATAGTTTGTCTGTCATCCACTAGTCTATATATATATATATACATACATACTAATAGTTTGTCTGTCATCCACTAGTCTATATATATATATATATATATATATATACATACTAGTAGTTTGTCTGTCATCCACTAGTCTATATATATATATACATACATACTAATAGTTTGTCTGTCATCCACTAGTCTATATATATATATACATACATACTAATAGTTTGTCTGTCATCCACTAGTCTATATATATATATATACATATATACATACTAATAGTTTGTCTTGTCATCCACTAGTCTATATATATATATATACATACTAATAGTTTGTCTGTCATCCACTAGTCTATATATATATATATACATACTAATAGTTTGTCTGTCATCCACTAGTCTATATATATATATATATATACATACTAATAGTTTGTCTGTCATCCACTAGTCTATATATATATATACATACATACTAATAGTTTGTCTGTCATCCACTAGTCTATATATATATATATACATACATACTAATAATGACAGGGTAATGTTGTTAGTTGCATTGCCCCTTGTTAGCACTTGAGCAGCTCATGAAGCCCTCGTAGCTCTGTCATGGTCACATCTGATTTCAACAGTTTCCTACAGAACAGATCATAATCATCAGCTTACTGCAATGTCATTAGCTATATATATTAGCTATAATTATATATATATATTAACCACATCATAACATTAGCAAAGTCTACACTAACCGTGGTGTCTGAGGTCGTAGGTCAACGACAATGAGTCTGCCAGCAGATAACCCTAGAGAGCAGTAGTCGGCTAGCCCTAGAGAGCAGTAGTCGGCTAGCCTTAGACAGCAGTAGTTGGTTAGCCCTAGAGAGCAGTAGTCGGCTAGCCCTAGAGAGCAGTAGTCGGCTAGCCTTAGACAGCAGTAGTTGGTTAGCCCTAGAGAGCAGTAGTCGGCTAGCCCTAGAGAGCAGTAGTCGGCTAGCCTTAGAGAGCAGTAGTTGGTTAGCCCTAGAGAGCAGTAGTTGGTTAGCCCTAGAGAGCAGTAGTCGGCTAGCCTTAGAGAGCAGTAGTCGGCTAGCCTTAGAGAGCAGTAGTTGGTTAGCCCTAGAGAGCAGTAGTCGGCTAGCCTTAGAGAGCAGTAGTCGGCTAGCCCTAGAGAGCAGTAGTCGGCTAGCCTTAGAGAGCAGTAGTCGGCTAGCCCTAGAGAACAGTAGTTGTCTAGCTTTATACCCATCAGGTAATAATTCAGAACCATGGACCCCACCCCCCCTGCTGAAATATCATCTTCAAGCATGATTGGTAAAGGGTATTCAGGGATAGCAATTTAGCCGAGAATTTAAATGCATGCCTAATGAATGATACATAATTATATTAAATGCATGCCTAATGAATGATACATATATTAAATACATGCCTAATGAATGATACATATATTAAATGCATGCCATACATAATATTAAATGCATGCCTAATGAATGATACATATATTAAATACATGCCTAATAAATGATACATATATTAAATGCATGCTAATGAATGATACATATATTAAATGTATGCCTAATGAATGATACATATATTAAATGCATGCCTAATGAATGATACATATATTAAATGCATGCCTAATGAATGATACATATATTAAATGCATGCCTAATGAATGCTACATATATTAAATACATGCCTAATGAATGATACATATATTAAATACATGCCTAATGAATGCTACATATATTAAATGTATGCCTAATGAATGATACATATATTAAATGCATGCCTAATGAATGCTACATATATTAAATGCATGCCTAATGAATGCTACATATATTAAATACATGCCTAATGAATGATACATATATTAAATACATGCCTAATGAATGCTACATATATTAAATGTATGCCTAATGAATGATACATATATTAAATGCATGCCTAATGAATGATACATATATTAAATGCATGCCTAATGAATGATACATATATTAAATGCATGCCTAATGAATGCTACATATATTAAATACATGCCTAATGAATGATACATATATTAAAATGAAATGCATGCCTAATGAATGATACATATATTAAATGCATGCCTAATGAATGCTACATATATTAAATACATGCCTAATGAAGGTATTGGACCCTCTACGGTAAGTTTAAATATCAACGACTTGCATGCACTGAGCAGCTGTCGACAAGTGATATGATGGGCATCCACTTGAGGGTGTGGTCTTCACTACTAGTATATATATGATCAGATGACAAGCTATCTTACAGATGGTACTACTGCTGACAGTTGCAGCTCAGAGTGCCAGTGATAAGGTGGTCTGGATCCAACCCTTCCGAGATATAAAAAATGCAAACACACCAACCCAAGGGTACAAATACCCACCCAAGGGTGCAAACACACCCACCTGAAGCTGCAAATAAACCAACACAAGAGTGTAAATATGGTCAACTTGAAGCACAAACACACCATCCCCGAGGGTGCAAGCACACCATCCCCGAGGGTGCAAGCACACCATCCCCGAGGGTGCAAGCACACCACCATGTGGTGCAGACACACACACACGTGCTAACACACTAACTTGAGGTGAAAACCCACTAACCTGAGAGTGCGAATCTGCCGCGAGTCCCTCTCATAAGCATAGGCTTTCTCTCTGGCCATTGCCACGACCTGTCGGGGCAGGCCAGCCAAACTGGCCACATTGAAGCCATAACTCTTAGGACAAATACCATCACAAAGTTTATACAAGAATGTGATCATCTCCTCCTGGCCAGCCCTCTCCACCAAGCACGCCTACACACACACACAACAATAGAGTGAATGCTATGGTAACACACCATGTGGCCTAGTTGAACATACATACAGCAATCGATATCATACGAGGGAATGTTACTATGGTAACACACCATGTGTCCTAGTTGAACATAAGGACTGCCCATGAACTGGTCCATCAGGAAGTGATAGTGGGTGGAGAATAAGGTGCGACATCTTATCACTTCTGCCAATTGTTTGACCACAGCGCTAGCAACAGCAGCACCGTCATAAGTAGCTGTGCCTCGGCCTGCAAGCATACACACATCCACAGCAAACACTTGTCAAGAGCACGTGCTTGTAAAACTGATGAATCAAGTGCCTATAACTATACTTCAATATTCTTGACATCACACACACACACACACACACCTCAACCACTTAACTGCCATGGATGCCGTGGGGCTTGTTTTTTTTAAATTTAAAGAGCAATATAAAAAAGTGATATATAATCACTCACTTGAGTATGCACACGCTCAAGGTATCTGGGAATGCCTAGTGCTGCTCAAGGCATCTGGGAATGCCAAGTGCTGCTCAAGGCATCTGGGAATGCCAAGTGCTGCTCAAGGCATCTGGGAATGCCTAGTGCTGCTCAAGATATCTGGGAATGCCTAGTGCTGCTCAAGATATCTGGGCATGCCAAGTGCTGCTCAAGGCATCTGGACATGCCAAGTGCTGCTCAAGGCATCTGGTGCTGCTCAAGGCATCTGGGCATGCCAAGTGCTGCTCAAGGTATCTGGGCATGCCAAGTGCTGCTCAAGGCATCTGGGCATGCCGAGTGCTGCTCAAGGCATCTGGGCATGCCGAGTGCTGCTCAAGGCATCTGGGCATGCCGAGTGCTGCTCAAGGCATCTGGGCATGCCGAGTGCTGCTCAAGGCATCTGGGCATGCCGAGTGCTGCTCAAGGCATCTGGGCATGCCAAGTGCTGCTCAAGGCATCTGGGCATGCCTACAATTAAAATACACCACCCAGACAACTAACATCAAACTCGCTTAAACCAGAAAAATAGTTTCAGGCTAAATATGGACGATGTTTTGGAAACTGGATGACGATGACTTTGGACTCTCAAGTTGAAAGTAGTGATGAGGAAGGAGAAGGATGTTTACCTCCATAGGCAACACACAAGAGACCCTGAATACTCTGGAGCTCTGAGAATTCACAACCATTCTCTGCCAGGTCAGAGATAGCAATGCTGACTTGCCTAGCCATGGAGATATGGACAGCGATGAACAAGAGCTCCCAGGAAATAAATTGCTAAACTTGTAAGATAGCTTACACAGGTATACCAATCTGAGCAAGCATTTACCCGGGTACTTGGTGGGTCCAGCTAGCTAGCAACACATTAGTTAGCCAGCTACACAGCTTGGACTAGCGACTTTCACTCTGTCTGATGGCCACAGTGCACTCACTATGTTTTAGCTGTTTGTGTGTGTTATTTCATTTGACATGTTTTGTGTTCCGCGGCTACGACATCTTATCACATAACACAGAAGTAATAGTGTGTGCTTGTATATATTCACATTAGCTTGTGTGCTTGTATATATTCACATTCGCTTGTGTGCCTGTATATATTCACATTAGCTTGTGTGCTTGTATATATTCACATTAGCTTGTGTGCTTGTATATATTCACATTAGCTTGTGTGCTTGTATATATTCACATTAGCTTGTGTGCTGTATATATTCACATTAGCTTGTGTGCTTGTATATATTCACATTAGCTTGTGTGCTTGTATATATTCACATTAGCTTGTGTGCTTGTATATATTCACATTAGCTTGTGTGCTTGTATATATTCACATTAGCTTGTGTGCTTGTATATATTCACATTAGCTTGTGTGCTTGTATATATTCACATTAGCTTGTGTGCTTGTATATATTCACATTAGCTTGTGTGCTGTATATATTCACATAGCTTGTATATATTCACATTAGCTTGTATATATTCACATTAGCTTGTGTGCTTGTATATATTCACATTAGCTTGTGTGCTTGTATATATTCACATTAGCTTGTGTGCTTGTATATATTCACATTAGCTTGTGTGCTTGTATATATTCACATTAGCTTGTGTGCTTGTATATATTCACATTAGCTTGTGTGCTTGTATATATTCACATTAGCTTGTGTGCTTGTATATATTCACATTAGCTTGTGTGCTGTATATATTCAATTAGCTTGTGTGCTTGTATATATTCACATTAGCTTGTGTGCTTGTATATATTCACATTAGCTTGTGTGCTTGTATATATTCACATTAGCTTGTGTGCTTGTATATATTCACATTAGCTTGTGTGCTTGTATATATTCACATTAGCTTGTGTGCTTGTATATATTCACATTAGCTTGTGTGCTTGTATATATTCACATTAGCTTGTGTGCTTGTATATATTCACATTAGCTTGTGTGCTTGTATATATTCACATTAGCTTGTGTGCTTGTATATATTCACATTAGCTTGTGTGCTTGTATATATTCACATTAGCTTGTGTGCTTGTATATATTCACATTAGCTTGTGTGCTTGTATATATTCACATTAGCTTGTGTGCTTGTATATATTCACATTAGCTTGTGTGCTTGTATATATTCACATTAGCTTGAGTGCTTGTATATATTCACATTAGCTTGTGTGCTTGTATATATTCACATTAGCTTGTGTGCTTGTATATATTCACATTAGCTTGTGTGCTTGTATATATTCACATTAGCTTGTATATATTCACATTAGCTTGTGTGCTAGTATATATTCACATTAGCTTGTGTGCTTGTATATATTCACATTAGCTTGTGTGCTTGTATATATTCACATTAGCTCGTGTGCTTGTATATATTCACATTAGCTCGTGTGCTTGTATATATTCACATTAGCTCGTGTGCTTGTATATATTCACATTAGCTTGTGTGCTTGTATATATTCACATTAGCTTGTGTGCTTGTATATATTCACATTAGCTTGTGTGCTTGTATATATTCACATTAGCTTGTGTGCTTGTATATATTCACATTAGCTTGTGTGCTTGTATATATTCACATTAGCTTGTGTGCTTGTATATATTCACATTAGCTTGTGTGCTTGTATATATTCACATTAGCTTGTGTGCTTGTATATATTCACATTAGCTTGTGTGCTTGTATATATTCACATTAGCTTGTGTGCTTGTATATATTCACATTAGCTTGTGTGCTTGTATATATTCACATTAGCTTGTGTGCTTGTATATATTCACATTAGCTTGTGTGCTGTATATATTCACATTAGCTTGTGTGCTTGTATATATCATTAGCTTGTGTGCTTGTATATATTCACATTAGCTTGTGTGCTTGTATATATTCACATTAGCTTGTGTGCTTGTATATATTCACATTAGCTTGTGTGCTTGTATATATTCACATTAGCTTATGTGCTTGTATATATTCACATTAGCTTGTGTGCTTGTATATATTCACATTAGCTTGTGTGCTTGTATATATTCACATTAGCTTGAGTGCTTGTATATATTCACATTAGCTTGTATATACATTAGCTTGTGTGCTTATATATATTCACATTAGCTTGTGTGCTTGCATATATTCACATTAGCTTGTGTGCTTGTATATATTCACATTAGCTTGTGTGCTTGTATATATTCACATTAGCTTGTGTGCTTGTATATATTCACATTAGCTTGTGTGCTTGTATATATTCACATTAGCTGTATATATTCACATTAGCTTGTGTGCTTGTATATATTCACATTAGCTTGTGTGCTGTATATATTCACATTAGCTTGTGTGCTTGTATATATTCACATTAGCTTGTATATATTCACATTAGCTTGTATATATTCACATTAGCTTGTGTGCTGTATATATTCACATTAGCTTGTGTGCTTGTATATATTCACATTAGCTTGTGTGCTTGTATATATTCACATTAGCTTGTGTGCTTGTATATATTCATTAGCTTGTGTGCTTGTATATATTCACATTAGCTTGTGTGCTTGTATATATTCACATTAGCTTGTGTGCTTGTATATATTCACATTAGCTTGTGTGCTGTATATATTCACATTAGCTTGTGTGCTTGTATATACTCACATTAGCTTGTATATATTCACATTAGCTTGTGTGCTTGTATATATTCACATTAGCTTGTGTGCTTGTATATATTCACATTAGCTTGTGTGCTGTATATATTCATTAGCTTGTGTGCTTGTATATATTCACATTAGCTTGTGTGCTTGTATATATTCACATTAGCTTGTGTGCTTGTATATATTCACATTAGCTTGTGTTCTTGTATATATTCACATTAGCTTGTGTGCTTGTATATATTCACATTAGCTTGTGTGCTTGTATATATTCACATTAGCTTGTGTGCTATATAGTATATATTCACATTAGCTTGTGTGCTGTATATATTCACATTAGCTTGTGTGCTTGTATATATTCACATTAGCTTGTATATATTCACATTAGCTTGTGTGCTGTATATATTCACATTAGCTTGTGTGCTTGTATATATTCACATTAGCTTGTGTGCTAGTATATATTCACATTAGCTTGTATATATTCACATTATTGTGTGCTTGTATATATTCATAGCTTGTATATATTCACATTAGCTTGTGTGCTTGTATATATTCACATTCGCTTGTGTGCCTGTATATATTCACATTAGCTTGTGTGCTTGTATATATTCACATTAGCTTGTGTGCTTGTATATATTCACATTAGCTTGTGTGCTTGTATATATTCACATTAGCTTGTGTGCTGTATATATTCACATTAGCTTGTGTGCTTGTATATATTCACATTAGCTTGTGTGCTTGTATATATTCACATTAGCTTGTGTGCTTGTATATATTCACATTAGCTTGTGTGCTTGTATATATTCACATTAGCTTGTGTGCTTGTATATATTCACATTAGCTTGTGTGCTTGTATATATTCACATTAGCTTGTGTGCTTGTATATATTCACATTAGCTTGTGTGCTGTATATATTCACATTAGCTTGTATATATTCACATTAGCTTGTATATATTCACATTAGCTTGTATATATTCACATTAGCTTGTGTGCTTGTATATATTCACATTAGCTTGTGTGCTTGTATATATTCACATTAGCTTGTGTGCTTGTATATATTCACATTAGCTTGTGTGCTTGTATATATTCACATTAGCTTGTGTGCTTGTATATATTCACATTAGCTTGTGTGCTTGTATATATTCACATTAGCTTGTGTGCTGTATATATTCACATTAGCTTGTGTGCTTGTATATATTCACATTAGCTTGTGTGCTTGTATATATTCACATTAGCTTGTGTGCTTGTATATATTCACATTAGCTTGTGTGCTTGTATATATTCACATTAGCTTGTGTGCTTGTATATATTCACATTAGCTTGTGTGCTTGTATATATTCACATTAGCTCGTGTGCTTGTATATATCATTAGCTTGTGTGCTTGTATATATTCACATTAGCTTGTGTGCTTGTATATATTCACATTAGCTTGTGTTCTTGTATATATTCACATTAGCTTGTGTGCTTGTATATATTCACATTAGCTTGTGTGCTTGTATATATTCACATTACTGTAAACCCAGAAAAGTTGGCGACCGTTTTATTTAGCGTTTTTGATATCATGCACATTTTAGCGACCATTAATGTTAACGTTTTATAGCATGAAAAACAAGGTGAAATCCTTGTGAAAATAAGAACAGTACATTAATCATTAATAAAGTCCATGATTCCAGTTTTTTTGAATGCTTGTTTTAGTCTTTCAGTATTGCATGCTAAGACTGTTGATTAACCAGTTTGCATGCATGGGGCTTGATCAATGATGCACGGAGATTCACTTTAACAGCTGATATCTCTTTCCCACCATCCAGGGCTTCATGGATTTCATTAACATACCACCTGTCCTCGTGAAGGAGTCCTTCATTAATTAAATCTTCATTTACGCACAAATCAAGTGGCTGCAACTCTCCTGTGCAGCTTGCAGGAACAAACACTTGGTGGATATTGTTGTCTTGAAGCTTTTTAAGAACAGAACTACAGCGATGAGCTGCAAACACATCGAATATTGCCAATGCAGGCTGATCGTCAGCCAAATCCAGTCTCGCTCTAGTAGTAGTGACATATGGAATGAATTGATAATTTGTTGGCTGCAGCTGTTGCTCCGTCGCCTTCTGGTAAACAAACTGAGCTACTGAGCTAGATCCACCAGCATTGCCTTTCAACCAACGAACAATCGACATAGCTGTATTGTAAGTTCGCAGTTGCTCGATCAAAACTCGAAAGCTCCTAATCAGCGGGACGACCTCGTGCTCTGCTGACAGCTAGCACGCGCGCGTGAGTGTTTTTGAACTTTGTACTTATATTGCCACAATGTTGGCTGCCTATTAACTTAGCGATTTTTTCCTCATCGCTAAATTCGCTAACATTAATGGCCCGCTAACTTTTCTGGGTTTACAGTAGCTTGTGTGCTTGTATATATTCACATTAGCTTGTGTGCTTGTATATATTCACATTAGCTTGTGTGCTTGTATATATTCACATTAGCTTGTGTGCTTGTATATATTCACATTAGCTTGTGTGCTTGTATATATTCACATTAGCTTGTGTGCTTGTATATATTCACATTAGCTTGTGTGCTTGTATATATTCACATTAGCTTGTGTGCTTGTATATATTCACATTAGCTTGTGTGCTTGTATATATTCACATTAGCTTGTGTTCTTGTATATATTCACATTAGCTTGTGTGCTTGTATATATTCACATTAGCTTGTGTGCTTGTATATATTCACATTAGCTTGTGTGCTAGTATATATTCACATTAGCTTGTGTGCTGTATATATTCACATTAGCTTGTGTGCTTGTATATATTCACATTAGCTTGTATATATTCACATTAGCTTGTGTGCTGTATATATTCACATTAGCTTGTGTGCTTGTATATATTCACATTAGCTTGTGTGCTAGTATATATTCACATTAGCTTGTATATATTCACATTAGCTTGTGTGCTTGTATATATTCATAGCTTGTATATATTCACATTAGCTTGTGTGCTTGTATATATTCACATTCGCTTGTGTGCCTGTATATATTCACATTAGCTTGTGTGCTTGTATATATTCACATTAGCTTGTGTGCTTGTATATATTCACATTAGCTTGTGTGCTTGTATATATTCACATTAGCTTGTGTGCTGTATATATTCACATTAGCTTGTGTGCTTGTATATATTCACATTAGCTTGTGTGCTTGTATATATTCACATTAGCTTGTGTGCTTGTATATATTCACATTAGCTTGTGTGCTTGTATATATTCACATTAGCTTGTGTGCTTGTATATATTCACATTAGCTTGTGTGCTTGTATATATTCACATTAGCTTGTGTGCTTGTATATATTCACATTAGCTTGTGTGCTGTATATATTCACATTAGCTTGTATATATTCACATTAGCTTGTATATATTCACATTAGCTTGTGTGCTTGTATATATTCACATTAGCTTGTGTGCTTGTATATATTCACATTAGCTTGTGTGCTTGTATATATTCACATTAGCTTGTGTGCTTGTATATATTCACATTAGCTTGTGCTTGTATATATTCACATTAGCTTGTGTGCTTGTATATATTCACATTAGCTTGTGTGCTTGTATATATTCACATTAGCTTGTGTGCTGTATATATTCACATTTGCTTGTGTGCTTGTATATATTCACATTAGCTTGTGTGCTTGTATATATTCACATTAGCTTGTGTGCTTGTATATATTCACATTAGCTTGTGTGCTTGTATATATTCACATTAGCTTGTGTGCTTGTATATATTCACATTAGCTTGTGTGCTTGTATATATTCACATTAGCTTGTGTGCTTGTATATATTCACATTAGCTTGTGTGCTTGTATATATTCACATTAGCTTGTGTGCTTGTATATATTCACATTAGCTTGTGTGCTTGTATATATTCACATTAGCTTGTGTGCTTGTATATATTCACATTAGCTTGTGTGCTTGTATATATTCACATTAGCTTGTGTTCTTGTATATATTCACATTAGCTTGTGTGCTTGTATATATTCACATTAGCTTGTATATATTCACATTAGCTTGTATGCTAGTATATATTCACATTAGCTTGTGTGCTTGTATATATTCACATTAGCTTGTGTGCTTGTATATATTCACATTAGCTCGTGTGCTTGTATATATTCACATTAGCTCGTGTGCTTGTATATATTCACATTAGCTTGTGTGCTTGTATATATTCACATTAGCTCGTGTGCTTGTATATATTCACATTAGCTTGTGTGCTTGTATATATTCACATTAGCTTGTGTGCTTGTATATATTCACATTAGCTTGTGTGCTTGTATATATTCACATTAGCTTGTGTGCTTGTATATATATTAGCTTGTGTGCTTGTATATATTCACATTAGCTTGTGTGCTTGTATATATTCACATTAGCTTGTGTGCTTGTATATATTCACATTAGCTTGTGTGCTTGTATATATTCACATTAGCTTGTGTGCTTGTATATATTCACATTAGCTTGTGTGCTTGTATATATTCACATTAGCTTGTGTGCTTGTATATATTCACATTAGCTTGTGTGCTTGTATATATTCACATTAGCTTGTGTGCTTGTATATATTCACATTAGCTTGTGTGCTTGTATATATTCACATTAGCTTGTGTGCTTGTATATATTCACATTAGCTTGTATATATTCACATTAGCTTGTGTGCTTGTATATATTCACATTAGCTTGTGTGCTTGTATATATTCACATTAGCTTGTGTGCTTGTATATATTCACATTAGCTTGTGTGCTTGTATATATTCACATTAGCTTGTGTGCTTGTATATATTCACATTAGCTCGTGTGCTTGTATATATTCACATTAGCTTGTGTGCTTGTATATATTCACATTAGCTTGTGTGCTTGTATATATTCACATTAGCTTGTGTGCTTGTATATATTCACATTAGCTTGTGTGCTTGTATATATTCACATTAGCTTGTGTGCTGTATATATTCACATTAGCTTGTGTGCTTGTATATATTCACATTAGCTTGTGTGCTTGTATATATTCACATTAGCTTGTGTGCTTGTATATATTCACATTAGCTTGTGTGCTTGTATATATTCACATTAGCTTGAGTGCTTGTATATATTCACATTAGCTTGTGTACTTGTATATATTCACATTAGCTTGTAGGCTTGTATATATTCACATTAGCTTGTGTGCTTGTATATATTCATAGCTTGTATATATTCACATTAGCTTGTGTGCTTGTATATATTCACATTAGCTTGTGTGCTTGTATATATTCACATTAGCTTGTGTGCTTGTATATATTCACATTAGATTGTGTGCTTGTATATATTCATATTAGCTTGTGTGCTTGTATATATTCACATTAGCTTGTGTGCTTGTATATATTCAATTAGCTTGTGTGCTTGTATATATTCACACTAGCTTGTGTGCTTGTATATATTCACATTGGCTTGTGTGCTTGTATATATTCACATTAGCTTGAGTGCTTGTATATATTCACATTAGCTTGTGTGCTTGTATATATTCACATTAGCTTGTGTGCTTGTATATATTCACATTAGCTTGTGTGCTTGTATATATTCACACTAGCTTGTGTGCTTGTATATATTCACATTAGCTTGTGTGCTTGTATATATTCACATTAGCTTGAGTGCTTGTATATATTCACATTAGCTTGTGTGCTTGTATATATTCACATTAGCTTGTATATAATTCACATTAGCTTGTGTGCTAGTATATATTCACATTAGCTTGTGTGCTTGTATATATTCACATTAGCTCGTGTGCTTGTATATATTCACATTAGCTCGTGTGCTTGTATATATTTACATTAGCTTGTGTGCTTGTATATATTCACATTAGCTTGTGTGCTTGTATATATTCACATTAGCTTGTGTGCTTGTATATATTCACATTAGCTTGTGTGCTTGTATATATTCACATTAGCTTGTGTGCTTGTATATATTCACATTAGCTTGTGTGCTTGTATATATTCACATTAGCTTGTGTGCTTGTATATATTCACATTAGCTTGTGTGCTTGTATATATTCACATTAGCTTGTGTGCTTGTATATATTCACATTAGCTTGTGTGCTTGTATATATTCACATTAGCTTGTGTGCTTGTATATATTCACATTAGCTTTGTGTGCTTGTATATATTCACATTAGCTTGTGTGCTTGTATATATTCACATTAGCTTGAGTGCTTGTATATATTCACATTAGCTTGTGTGCTTGTATATATTCACATTAGCTTCTGTGCTTGTATATATTCACATTAGCTTGTGTGCTTGTATATATTCACATTAGCTTGTATATATTCACATTAGCTTGTGTGCTAGTATATATTCACATTAGCTTGTGTGCTTGTATATATTCACATTAGCTTGTGTGCTTGTATATATCTCGTGTGCTTGTATATATTCACATTAGCTCGTGTGCTTGTATATATTCACATTAGCTCGTGTGCTTGTATATATTCACATTAGCTCGTGTGCTTGTATATATTCACATTAGCTTGTGTGCTTGTATATATTCACATTAGCTTGTGTGCTTGTATATATTCACATTAGCTTGTGTGCTTGTATATATTCATAGCTTGTGTGCTTGTATATATTCACATTAGCTTGTGTGCTTGTATATATTCACATTAGCTAGTGTGCTTGTATACATTCACATTAGCTTGTGTGCTTGTATATATTCACATTAGCTTGTGTGCTTGTATATATTCACATTAGCTTGTGTGCTTGTATATATTCACATTAGCTTGTGTGCTTGTATATATTCACATTAGCTTGTGTGCTTGTATATATTCACATTAGCTTGTGTGCTTGTATATATTCACATTAGCTTGTGTGCTTGTATATATTCACATTAGCTTGTGTGCTTGTATATATTCACATTAGCTTGTGTGCTTGTATATATTCACATTAGCTTGTGTGCTTGTATATATTCACATTAGCTTGTGTGCTTGTATATATTCACATTAGCTTGTGTGCTAGTATATATTCACATTAGCTTGTGTGCTGTATATATTCACATTAGCTTGTGTGCTTGTATATATTCACATTAGCTTGTATATATTCACATTAGCTTGTGTGCTGTATATATTCACATTAGCTTGTGTGCTTGTATATATTCACATTAGCTTGTGTGCTAGTATATATTCACATTAGCTTGTATATATTCACATTAGCTTGTGTGCTTGTATATATTCACATTAGCTTGTGTGCTTGTATATATTCACATTAGCTTGTGTGCTTGTATATATTCACATTAGCTTGTGTGCTTGTATATATTCAATTAGCTTGTGTGCTTGTATATATTCACATTAGCTTGTGTGCTTGTATTTATTAGCTTGTGTGCTTGTATATATTCACATTAGCTTGTGTGCTGTATATATTCACATTAGCTTGTATATATTCACATTAGCTTGTGTGCTTGTATATATTCACATTAGCTTGTGTGCTTGTATATATTCACATTAGCTTGTGTGCTTGTATATATTCACATTAGCTTGTGTGCTTGTATATATTCACATTAGCTTGTGTGCTTGTATATATTCACATTAGCTTGTGTGCTTGTACATTAGCTTGTGTGCTTGTATATATTCACATTAGCTTGTGTGCTGTATATATTCACATTAGCTTGTGTGCTTGTATATATTCACATTAGCTTGTGTGCTTGTATATATTCACATTAGCTTGTGTGCTTGTATATATTCACATTAGCTTGTGTGCTTGTATATATTCACATTAGCTTGTGTGCTTGTATATATTCACATTAGCTTGTGTGCTTGTATATATTCACATTAGCTTGTGTGCTTGTATATATTCACATTAGCTTGTGTGCTTGTATATATTCACATTAGCTTGAGTGCTTGTATATATTCACATTAGCTTGTGTGCTTGTATATATTCACATTAGCTTGTGTGCTTGTATATATTCACATTAGCTTGTGTGCTTGTATATATTCATAGCTTGTATATATTCACATTAGCTTGTGTGCTTGTATATATTCACATTAGCTTGTGTGCTTGTATATATTCACATTAGCTTGTGTGCTTGTATATATTCACATTAGCTTGTGTGCTTGTATATATTCACATTAGCTTGTGTGCTTGTATATATTCACATTAGCTTGTGTGCTTGTATATATTCACATTAGCTTGTATGCTTGTATATATTCACACTAGCTTGTGTGCTTGTATATATTCACATTAGCTTGTGTGCTTGTATATATTCACATTAGCTTGAGTGCTTGTATATATTCACATTAGCTTGTGTGCTTGTATATATTCACATTAGCTTGTGTGCTTGTATATATTCACATTAGCTTGTGTGCTTGTATATATTCACACTAGCTTGTGTGCTTGTATATATTCACATTAGCTTGTGTGCTTGTATATATTCACATTAGCTTGAGTGCTTGTATATATTCACATTAGCTTGTGTGCTTGTATATATTCACATTAGCTTGTGTGCTTGTATATATTCACATTAGCTTGTATATAATTCACATTAGCTTGTGTGCTAGTATATATTCACATTAGCTTGTGTGCTTGTATATATTCACATTAGCTTGTGTGCTTGTATATATTCACATTAGCTTGTGTGCTTGTATATATTCATTAGCTTGTGTGCTTGTATATATTCACATTAGCTTGTGTGCTTGTATATATTCACATTAGCTTGTGTGCTTGTATATATTCACATTAGCTTGTGTGCTGTATATATTCACATTAGCTTGTGTGCTTGTATATATTCACATTAGCTTGTATATATTCACATTAGCTTGTGTGCTTGTATATATTCACATTAGCTTGTATATATTCACATTAGCTTGTGTGCTGTATATATTCACATTAGCTTGTGTGCTTGTATATATTCACATTAGCTTGTGTGCTTGTATATATTCACATTAGCTTGTGTGCTTGTATATATTCACATTAGCTTGTGTGCTTGTATATATTCACATTAGCTTGTGTGCTTGTATATATTCACATTAGCTTGTGTGCTTGTATATATTCACATTAGCTTGTGTGCTAGTATATATTCACATTAGCTTGTGTGCTGTATATATTCACATTAGCTTGTGTGCTTGTATATATTCACATTAGCTTGTATATATTCACATTAGCTTGTGTGCTGTATATATTCACATTAGCTTGTGTGCTTGTATATATTCACATTAGCTTGTGTGCTAGTATATATTCACATTAGCTTGTATATATTCACATTAGCTTGTGTGCTTGTATATATTCACATTAGCTTGTGTGCTTGTATATATTCACATTAGCTTGTGTGCTGTATATATTCACATTAGCTTGTGTGCTTGTATATATTCACATTAGCTTGTGTGCTAGTATATATTCACATTAGCTTGTGTGCTTGTATATATTCACATTAGCTTGTGTGCTTGTATATATTCACATTAGCTTGTGTGCTTGTATATATTCACATTAGCTTGTGTGCTTGTATATATACACATTAGCTTGTGTGCTTGTATATATTCACATTAGCTTGTGTGCTTGTATATATTCACATTAGCTTGTGTGCTTGTATTATATTCACATTAGCTTGTGTGCTTGTATATATCATTAGCTTGTGTGCTTGTATATATTCACATTAGCTTGTGTGCTTGTATATATTCACATTAGCTTGTGTGCTTGTATATATTCACACTAGCTTGTGTGCTTGTATATATTCACATTAGCTTGTGTGCTTGTATATATTCACATTAGCTTGAGTGCTTGTATATATTCACATTAGCTTGTGTGCTTGTATATATTCACATTAGCTTGTGTGCTTGTATATATTCACATTAGCTTGTATATAATTCACATTAGCTTGTGTGCTAGTATATATTCACATTAGCTTGTGTGCTTGTATATATTCACATTAGCTTGTGTGCTTGTATATATTCACATTAGCTTGTGTGCTTGTATATATTCATTAGCTTGTGTGCTTGTATATATTCACATTAGCTTGTGTGCTTGTATATATTCACATTAGCTTGTGTGCTTGTATATATTCACATTAGCTTGTGTGCTGTATATATTCACATTAGCTTGTGTGCTTGTATATATTCACATTAGCTTGTATATATTCACATTAGCTTGTGTGCTTGTATATATTCACATTAGCTTGTATATATTCACATTAGCTTGTGTGCTGTATATATTCACATTAGCTTGTGTGCTTGTATATATTCACATTAGCTTGTGTGTTTGTATATATTCACATTAGCTTGTGTGCTTGTATATATTCACATTAGCTTGTGTGCTTGTATATATTCACATTAGCTTGTGTGCTTGTATATATTCACATTAGCTTGTGTGCTTGTATATATTCACATTAGCTTGTGTGCTAGTATATATTCACATTAGCTTGTGTGCTGTATATATTCACATTAGCTTGTGTGCTTGTATATATTCACATTAGCTTGTATATATTCACATTAGCTTGTGTGCTGTATATATTCACATTAGCTTGTGTGCTTGTATATATTCACATTAGCTTGTGTGCTAGTATATATTCACATTAGCTTGTATATATTCACATTAGCTTGTGTGCTTGTATATATTCACATTAGCTTGTGTGCTTGTATATATTCACATTAGCTTGTGTGCTGTATATATTCACATTAGCTTGTGTGCTTGTATATATTCACATTAGCTTGTGTGCTAGTATATATTCACATTAGCTTGTGTGCTTGTATATATTCACATTAGCTTGTGTGCTTGTATATATTCACATTAGCTTGTGTGCTTGTATATATTCACATTAGCTTGTGTGCTTGTATATATACACATTAGCTTGTGTGCTTGTATATATTCACATTAGCTTGTGTGCTTGTATATATTCACATTAGCTTGTGTGCTTGTATTATATTCACATTAGCTTGTGTGCTTGTATATATTCACATTAGCTTGTGTGCTTGTATATATTCACATTAGCTTGTGTGCTTGTATATATTCACATTAGCTTGTGTGCTTGTATATATTCACATTAGCTTGTGTGCTTGTATATATTCACATTAGCTTGTGTGCTTGTATATATTCACATTAGCTTGTGTGCTTGTATATATTCACATTAGCTTGTGTGCTAGTATATATTCACATTAGCTTGTGTGCTTGTATATATTCACATTAGCTTGTGTGCTTGTATATATTCACATTAGCTTGTGTGCTTGTATATATTCACATTAGCTTGTGTGCTGTATATATTCACATTAGCTTGTGTGCTTGTATATATTCACATTAGCTTGTGTGCCTGTATATTATGTTCACATTAGCTTGTGTGATCTCCAGCTAGGGATGTTTGTGCACTCCTCCTGATTGAATATAACAAGCTGTGCATAGATCAGCAGTGGAACTCTAGGGCAGAGACACTGTGAGGCTCAATCAATTATGTGATGAACTAACATCAAGACTATGGCTGCCACCTTCATCACTTGAGGGCTCTAACAAATAAGCACTGCTGATATGCTAGCTTGTGCATCAACTCAACAGAGCACGTAGACTTTTTGGGGCTTCTCTAGCCTGCTAGCCTTCCAAGCTCTACCTTGACAGGCCATGAATTTCTCACAAGAGTTGTTCTGTGTTATTGTCTAAATCATTGGCTGTCTTCAGCTAGGCTAGCTACATGGGTGCTCACATGATTATGTCTTCAGCTAGGCCAGCTACATGGGTCCTCACATGATTATGTCTTCAGCTAGGCCAGCTACATGGGTGCTCACATGATTATGTCTTCAGCTAGGCCAGCTACACATGGGTGCTCACATGATTATGTCTTCAGCTAGGCTAGCTACATGGGTGCTCACATGATTATGTCTTCAGCTAGGCCAGCTACATGGGTGCTCACATGATTATGTCTTCAGCTAGGCCAGCTACATGGGTCCTCACATGATTATGTCTTCAGCTAGACTAGCTACATGGGTGCTCACATGATTATGTCTTCAGCGAGGCCAGCTACATGGGTGCTCACATGATTATGTCTTCAGCTAGGCCAGCTACATGGGTGCTCACATGATTATGTCTTCAGCTAGGCTAGCTACATAGGTGCTCACATGATTATGTCTTCAGCTAGGCCAGCTACATAGGTGCTCACATGATTATGTCCTCAGCTAGACTAGCTACATGGGTGCTCACATGATTATGTCTTCAGCTAGGCCAGCTACATGGGTGCTCACATGACTATGTCTTCAGCTAGGCCAGCTACATGGGTGCTCACATGACTATGTCTTCAGCTAGGCCAGCTACATGGGTCTCCTCACATGATCATTGGGTCATTCCATGTCAATTCAACCCGTTTTTAGAAAAGTCCCCGGGTGACCCTCTCAGAATTCAACCATTTTTGGCATGTATGTGCTACAACGTATATTATGAAGCTATGCAAAATTTGGGGGCAAAATATTGAATATTTTGGATGATATGACCCTTAAATCATGTCTGGGCGGTGCAAATTTCGCGGGCTTTTTTTCGCGTATTGATTTTTTGGTCATATTCAAGAGCCTGTAACTTTTGATCCGGAAGAGGTTAAGCTCTGAAATTTTCAGGATTTGTTCATCTCACACTCTGCTATAAGGAGATGTCAACATAAGATGATTTATGTATACTTTTTTGTGGTACTGATCAAATCAAAAAGGATGATTTCACCAATAATAATGCTTGCGAACCAATGTTTGGCCACCAACCAGGCAAAAACTAACTGCTAGAATCCCTTGTAACTTTGTATACAGCATCTCTAGCACCCTGTTCACTAGTGTGTATAATATGAAGTCTCTGATTCCTACAACTTCTGAGATATAGGCATCCCTATTTGCAAAAAATGAAATTATAATACAGTTTCAACCACAATTTTCGTTATGTGGGATAGGTCATACTATAAAATGTATTATCTCACAAGAAAGAGTACAATTTACTCTTTCATTAGATATCAAACATATCTTGCTTCCGTAAAGCCTTCAGTAACTAATTGATAATTGAAAAAGAGACATTTTTATCATTTGTGACATTTTACAGTACTACATGCATATATATACGTATAATTATTGACATTTAAAATTACTTACATTTGTGTGACATGTCCAGTTTTAGCACTATTTCTAATTCGCCTCTTTCCCTATCTTAGTGTTGTGTTTCAAAAGCATCAAACTTCATAGAAAACCAGATGAGCGGTGGTGCAGTGTGTGTTTATTTTGATCGCAGCACCAAAAACATACAACGTGAGCTGACCAACTAACCTTACTGAATAAATACAAGAAAACTAAGATAGGGAAAGAAGGGAATTGATGCTATTGAGTTTTCCCTGGTGTTTGCCCTGGGATTTTCCATGGGGATCTCCACATTTCTCCATGCTGAATAAATACAAGAAAACTATGATAGGGAAAGAAGGGAATTGATACTATTGAGTTTTCCCTGGTGTTTTCCCTGGGATTTTCCATGGGGATCTCCACATTTCTCCATGCTGCTTATATAAGCCTAAAAATCCCACTTGATACATAAAAATCCCAGGTTTCAGTTGAAGATGCTTGTTAGGTGAAATGCTACCATTTTCTAATTGATTCAGTGATATACACTAGTATTCAAGTTGGACTCGCAAAACATTGTGCCGGATTTAAAGTGTGACACCATGGCTACAAATTTGGAATCTTGTTCAATTGGTGCACATAGAAAAGATCCATGTCATAAGAGGACATATTGCAGGACAGTTGGCTTTGTAAATGTTTCTGATTTGACACTGGAAGATAAAAGTCTTCTGTTTGTAAGATGTGGATTGGAAAAAACTTCTGTCTCTGAAGTTACGACTGTATGTCTTCACCATAAGCAGTTATTCCTTGACAAATTCGAGTTTCTACAAAAAACCTGTTGTGATCCATTTTGTGTCCATAAAACAACTGCTAAAGGAAGTCTTCGTAGCCTGGATAAAACTAAAGCTAAAAGTTTGAGTAAACTCGCACACAAAAAAATAAAACCAGGCCAGAAGCTGTGCCCACGATGTATAGCAATGATGGGAAGTGCAGTGCCATCACAAGAAGATTCATCAAGCAGTGATGAGACATTTTTGCCTGATGAACTGGCAAATCTTAACACAAGTATAACATCACTTGGATGCTCACCTATGAAAGTAGACGATGTTAGCCAAAGAGATATTTCAGGTTATGGTAAAAGAAAACTGTTGCAAGCTCATGAAGCTCTCAAACAAACAATTGCGAAAAAAAATCCATGTCAGTCCCAAAACTCTTAGCAAAGAGGATATCACAAAATGTGAAAAATGCTCTGATCTTGAAAAAATTATCACGGATATGAAAGAACAGTGTGCCGTTGCAACAGTGTGCCGTTGCAACAAGACAAAAACAACTTCAGATTCTCACAATGGCTCCATCAAGTTGGTCTGTAAAGCAGACAGCTGAAGAGTTCAATGTTTCCCAGTATATGGTTAAAAAATCCCGAGCCTTGAAAAAATTACACAGTGTGTTTGCCGAACCTGGTGCAAAGAGAGGAAAGGAAATATCTGATGAGATCAAGAAAAAGGTAGTGGACTTTTATGAAGATGATGAGTATACTCGTCTTTGCCCAGGTAAAAAGGAATTTGTGTCGGTGAAAGTGAATGGACAACGTGTTCACAAACAGAAAAGACTGTTACTTGCTAATCTTCATGAGCTGTATGCACTGTTCAAAGAAAAGACAGGTGGTGCTTACAATATAGGAGTTTCTAAGTTTTGTGAATTCCGACCTCCTTGGTGTATTACAGTAGGTGCAAAAGGCGCTCATTCAGTCTGTGTGTGTGAAATTCACCAAAATGTGAAGCTACTTTTAGCAGCTATTGCAGAACTGAAGCTGGATTACGCAACATTGCTGTCGATTATTGTATGTGACATTAAATCAAAAGACTGCATGATACATCGTTGTGACCAGTGTCCAGGTATCAATGCCTTACAGACTCATGTGCATAATTTGATCTCTGAACAGTTAGACATGGATGATGATGATCTTATCACATTCAGCCAGTGGGATCACACCGACCGCACTACAATAGTCAGAAGGCAAGAGTCTGTTAGTGATTTTATCACAATTCTCTGCGATCAGTTTGACAAGCTTACCACACATCACTATATTTCAAAAGCACAGGCAGCCTATCTCACCAGTTGCAAAGAAAATCTTCGACGGAACACTGAGTTGGTAATTCTAGACTTTGCAGAGAATTATTCTTTCCTTATCCAAGACTCTATTCAAGGATTTTATTGGGAGAATAGACAGGCAACTCTCCACCCTTTTGGAGTATATTTCATTGACAGTGATGGAAATCTGTGCAGCATGTCTCTGTGTGTGATAAGTGACTGTATGCAACATGATACAGTGACTGTTTATGCATTCCTGCATGCTGTTCTGCAGCATATCAAAGATGTGTTACCAGATGTGAAGCATGTGAAATACTTCAGTGATGGAGCTGCCAGCCAGTACAAAAATTATAAGAATTTCTCCAACCTCTGTATGCATGCTGATGATTTTGGATTATCTGCTGAGTGGCACTTTTTTGCCACAAGCCATGGCAAGAGCATCTGTGATGGAATAGGTGGAACGGTAAAACGCTTGGCCACCAGAATGAGTCTCCAGCAAACATCTGCAGGATATATTCTGACTCCATCAGAGCTATTTCAGTGGGCTACTGCACACATTCATGGCATTAAAATGTTCTACCTTTCTGTTAGTGATGTGGATATATATCGCCCCAGACAACTCGGGCGATTTGCTGATGCACACACAATTCCAGGTACAAGAAGTCATCATTGTTTCATTCCTGTGGACAATAACAACTTGAAGATTAGTAGAATTTCAGGAGATAATACAGGAACAAATGTGACAGTCAATCAAACAGAAGCTATTCCAGTATTCCAAGATCTACATCCTGGACAATACATTGCTGCCATCTATGATCGGGATTGGTACATAGGAAATATCGCAGAAGTATCAGAAGATGCTGCAGATATTTTGGTAGACTTTATGCAACCCAAAGGACCAGCAAATTCCTTCACTTGGCCATATCGAAAAGACCAATGTTGGGTCCCAGAACATCATGTCCTGGCATTAATTGAAGGCTTGACGAGTTCAACTGGACGGCAGTACAACGTTGATGCACCCTCATTGAAGAAAGTTTCTGACGGTTTTAGGCAGTTTTGTAAGAGACACAACTTGTAATTATATTTTTGCACCCATTGATATGCAATGTTAGTTCTAACACAAGGTCATGTTACATCATCTGTAGGTAAAGTAAATGTTAATATTATGTCACGAATGATAAAAATGTCTCTTTTTCAATTATCAATTAGTTACTGAAGGCTTTACGGAAGCAAGATGTGTTTAATATCAAATGAAAGAGTAAATTTTTCTCTTTCTTGTGAGATATAACATTTTATAGTATGACCTATCCCACATAACGAAAATTGTGGTTGAAACTGTATTATAATTTCATTTTTTGCAAATAGGGATGCCTATATCTCAGAAGTTGTAGGAATCAGAGACTTCATATTATACACACTAGTGCTCAGGGTGCTAGAGATGCTATATACAAAGTTACAAGGGATTCTAGCAGTTAGTTTTTGCCTGGTTGGTGGCTAAACATTGGTTCGCAAGCATTATTATAGGTGAAATCATCCTTTTTGATTTGATCAGTACCACAAAAAAGTATACATAAATCATCTTATGTTGACATCTCCTTATAGCAGACTGTGAGATGAACAAATCCTGAAAATTTCAGAGCTTAACCTCTTCCGGATCAAAAGTTACAGGCTCTTGAATATGACCAAAAAATCAATACGCGAAAAAAGTCCGCGAAATTTGCACCGCCCAGACATGATTTAAGGGTCATATCATCCAAAATATTCAATATTTTGCCCCCAAATTTTGCATAGCTTCATAATATACGTTGTAGCACATACATGCCAAAAATGGTTGAATTCTGAGAGGGTCACCCGGGGACCCCTGGTTGAATTGACATGGAATGACCCCATTGCTAGGCCAGCTACATGGGTCCTCACATGATCATTGCTAGGCAAGCTACATGGGTACTCACATGATTCTGTCTTACGTTTTGTCGATGTCTATGAGCACAAGCCTTCACCACAAAACTCATCAAGCATGGTATCCTTTTAGTAGACTATTGAAGATCATTATCCATTTCCCAAAAATGCCATTTCCTTTTCGGGTTTTCTCTAATATATATATTTCATCACTAACTTCAGAAAATTTCCATTCCAAAATTGTCTTCAAGAAAATGAATGCAAACAGACTTAATCTTCCTCGAGCCCCTGGGCGCATTCTTTCCTCTGCACAATACAGCAAACAGATGGACTTCTCTTGGCCTTCTTGGCCCTTGGAAGGTGCCATCTCTTTACTCCACGTGTGCATAGAGATGCTTTAACCCTCTGAGTGCTGGGGTCATTATAGCCCATTAGCAGGAAGAAAATGAAAATATTGAGTTATGGTAATAAATATTCAAGATTTGTAAAATGTAATACCATCAAAGGCAACCACATAACTCGTTCCCAATTAGTTAACTTCAACTGGAGAATGGCAGAAGCTAATGCTTCAGTGCAAAGGAAAAGATATACCACAGTTGTAACCATGGCAGCAGCTCCTATGTCTAATTATTATTATATTATGTCTAATTATACGTCTAATTATTATTATAATTATTATATTATACCTCTAGGCTTTCAAAAGGCTTTCAAAAGGAAATAAACTCTCCACCAGCCATTAGCTAGGATTAGATTTCTCCTAAGAGGGTGCAACTCACCAGCCATTAGCTATTTAGTACCTCCTACAAAGTTGCACTCTCCCAGCGGATGTTTTTTTGTTCTAATGAGCTCGAGCTTGAAGACGTGCAACTCCTTACCTAACTCATCCACAAGACCTGCAGATGCTTACCTAACTCATCCACAAGACCTGCAGATGCTTACCTAACTCATCCACAAGACCTGCAGATGCTTACCTAACTCATCCACAGGACCTGCAGATGCTTACCTAACTCATCCACAAGACCTGCAGATGCTTACCTAACTCATCCACAAGACCTGCAGATGCTTACCTAACTCATCCACAAGACCTGCAGATGCTTACCTAACTCATCCACAAGACCTGCAGATGCTTACCTAACTCATCCACAAGGACAAGGGACCTGGTAGTGACGTGCCGCAAGATGGACGCTGTCTCTTTTAACTCCACAAAGAAAGTGCTTTCTTTGTCCATGATCCTATCTGATGCCCCCATACGAGTGAAGACTCGATCCACTGGAGTCAACTCAAACCTGCTGGCAGGAACATGGCAGCCCTAAGCATGGCACACACACACACAAACACTATTACTCACACTCACACCATTACACTTGTACCATTACACACACACACCACACCATTACACTTGTACCATTACACACACCACTACACACACACCACACCATTACACTTGTACCATTACACACACACCCCACACCATTACACTTGTACCATTACACACACACACCACTACACTTGTACCATTACACACACACACCATTACACTTGTACCATTACACACACACACCACTACACACAAACTACACCATTACACACACACCCCACACCATTACACTTGTACCATTACACACACCACACCACGACACTTGTACCATTACACACACACACCATTACACTTGTACCATTACACACACACACACCACTACACACAAACTACACCATTACACACACACCCCACACCATTACACTTGTACCATTACACACACCACACCACTACACTTGTACCATTACACACACACACCATTACACTTGTACCATTACACACACACACCACTACACACAAACTACACCATTACACTTGTACCATTACACACACACCCCACACCATTACACTTGTACCATTACACACACACACCACTACACACAAACTACACCATTACACACACACCCCACACCATTACACTTGTACCATTACACACACCACACCACTACACTTGTACCATTACACACACACACCATTACACTTGTACCATTACACACACACACCACTACACACAAACTACACCATTACACTTGTACCATTACACACACACCCCACACCATTACACTTGTACCATTACACACACACACCATTACACTTGTACCATTACACACACACACCATTACACTTGTACCATTACACACACACCACACCTGTACCATTACACACACACACCACACCATTACACTTGTACCGCCACACACACACCACTACACACACACAAACACTATTACTCACACTCACACCATTACACACACTACACCACTTCACTTGTACCATTATATACACACACACACAAACCACACCATTACAAACTCACACATACCACATTACACACACAAACCACACCATTACACACACTTACAGTAGAGGTCAAAAAAACATGCCGGTTGCGTTTATTTTGAACGCGCGTAGACGCTTACCGTTTCCAACCGTTACTAACAAACGCTAACGAACGCAAATAAATGGTTAACGTTTACGAGAGTTTTGCGCGACGCTGACTAAAGGTCAACGCTTCCGCGCAAAGGTCACCAAAGCGCACGAGATTTGTGCCTCGTGGCAAGTTAATTTTTTAAGCTGCTGAGACTCGTCTTTGCTTCGAGCTTTTGAAAGGATCGTTTTTGTTTTACAGTTCCTGTTATACCAACATAAGTTGTTGAAAAGATATCCTGAAGCCCACGGTGAAAAACAGTGAGTTGATTCTGTATGATTGTGATATAAAGACTTCTTTTCAGCTAGTTGCTGGTCCTTCACAGGTTTGTTAGTCATGCTTCTGACTATAGCATTTGCAAGCCTTTTTTTCTTAAGTTGTTCCATAAGAATGGGCTAGCAAAACTTAGCTAGCTTTTGTGTGCAAGCCTTTAGCTACATACCATACTCTTAATGTATAAAAGTGTCGATAGTTAAACTTTATCTTGACTAGGGGATAGTTTGTATATCAGCATTCTCTTTCTGCTATTATTGCAGCTTTGAGTTTGTTTATATGTGGGAGAGGGAAAATGTAGATGGTCCTGTTATTTGAACATGCTGATTGGCAACAAATAAAATGTAGGTAGGATTTTGGTGATGGCCCCTAGTTTCCTTCCAAGATCTCCACGAACAATACCAGCTGTGTAACCCACATTACACCAATTTGTTGACATGTTCTTATTTGGAGATGGGTAAAGTGGTTATGCATCCATGTTATTGGAATATGATTGTGTATTTCTTTCTTATCTTTGGCATATGTATAATAGAATGTTCTTCGTTGGAGAAGAACCAGAGGGAGCTAACCCACCGTGTGCCACTTCTGGAGAACAGGTTGGCTCCGGTAACTTCCTAGTGCCTCAGCCTTCTCCAGTTTGTCTTCAAGGTTCAATGATGTTGACACCCCATTTCTCCACCTGCCTTAGTGCCAGGCCCCCTCCTTTCAGACCATTGATTTGAAGGTACTCAAAAGTGGGACATTACCTTTTAAAAAATACTTTTTATTAATTTATTTTTTAATATAGATTGTTATTAGTGTTAGTTACTACATAGTCCAACACTGTGTTGTAACATGTGATGGCCTTAACAGGCTCAGCAATATCAAGATTGAATTATTTTGTACAACAAAGAACACAATAATTGAATTGAAACATTTTACAACCATATAATTGAATAGTTATCAGGTAGAAAACAAAATAGAGCAGCAATTAGAAATAAATATATATATATAATAACGTTAAAATAAAATTTAAAAAAAGAAGCTTCTGATACTCATCTGGATAGGAGGGCTAGGATTAGTTCCAGAACCTTCATTCTTCCCACCTGAAGTAGTGCAAGTCCCCTGAGCATCGGTGGTCTCAGCGAGAGCACAGAAGTTGCAGTCAGCATCTGTCTTCTACCTGAAGCACTTTCGTTCTATCTGCATTTACAGCAATAAAGCAATAAAGGTGTGGAAACCTACGCTTGACCGTCAAAAAGTGCTTCAGATAGCAGACTGATTTCGACTGCACTGCTTCTTGATAGGTGACGCTTGACTGAAGTACGAAACAGGAGGCTTAGACTAGACTGTAATACTTCAGGTGGGAAGAGTGAAGGCTCTGGAATGAAGAAACTTGAGAGCGCTCGCTCGCAACTGAGGCTTATAGCAGACCGAGACAATTGTGAACGGTTTATCCCGTTTGCTACCGTTGGTTTCAGTTGGGACTGCTAGCGTTTACGGTGTGCGTTTACGGTTGGCGTTTTTTTAAACGTTGAACGCAACGCAACCGGCATGTTTTTTTGGCGTGTACTGTACATACACCATTACACTCGTACCATTACACACAGCCATACCCATTACACAGACATGATAATATAGAGCATGCCCAATGGCTAAAGAAGTTACACTCCAAATGTTGCAAGAAATGTGTGAACACACACACACACATCACCTACACCACTCCCACACACACCAGTTGAGCGAGCACTACCAGTAGTCCCGTCAGTCTCAAGAGTGTAGACTTGCCCCCCATGTTGGGGCCTGTCACAACCAGACAACGCCTCGAGCCAGAGAGGGTCAGTGAGTTAGGGATGAAAGCCCCGCCTCCATGAGTGAGTGTCACGCATGGGTGACGACCATCCTCCAGAAACAAGAATGGAACACCATCACCGGCAAGTTGCTCCAGAAATCGTGGTCGACACATGGTCTCTGAGGCGGAGCCACTGGCATGTGAAGGAGAGGCACACAACTACATTTACTTAGGTACGTCTACATACACATTATTGGGGGTGTGGTGCACTCTGGATTGGTTTGACCCCATTTTAAAATGGCAGACAAAAATGTTATCTCAAGGCAATCCTGACGAAGCAGCTTCCCAATATCTAACACCTGGCAACTACTCATAATCATGTGTGTGTATTATATGACAAAATATATAGGCACTTCTCTACTTGAGTAATGATCATGGTAAATCGTTAGTTCTGGTGTTACACTGAGTAACTTCTTGGCTCTTGACTATGCAAATAGAGACATCTGAACAAATTCTCCGTCGACTAGTATAGATGTAATGACTGGCTTGATAATACTCACTTGGCATTGAGTGGGTCATTAGCTCACTCACTGAGTGGGTCATTATGCTAACTCATTGAGTGGTTATTATGCTCACTCACTGAGTGGGTTATTATGCTCACTCACTGAGTGGTCATTATGCTCACTCACTGAGTGGGTCATTATGCTCACTCACTGAGTGGGTCATTATGCTCACTCACTGAGTGGGTCATTATGCTCACTCATTGAGTGGTTATTATGCTCACTCACTGAGTGGTTATTATGCTCACTCATTGAGTGGGTTATTATGCTCACTCATTGAGTGGTTATTATGCTCACTCACTGAGTGGTAATAATGCTCACTCATTGAGTGGGTCATTATGCTCACTCACTGAGTGGTTATTATGCTCACTCACTGAGTGGGTCATTATGCTCACTCATTGAGTGGTTATTATGCTCACTGAGTGGGTTATTATGCTCACTCATTGAGTGGTTATTATGCTCACTCACTGAGTGGGTCATTATGCTCACTCATTGAGTGGTTATTATGCTCACTCATTGAGTGGTTATTATGCTCACTCATTGAGTTGGTTATTATGCTCACTCACTGAGTGGGTCATTATGCTCACTCATTGAGTGGTTATTATGCTCACTCATTGAGTGGGTTATTATGCTCACTCATTGAGTGGGTTATTATGCTCACTCATTGAGTGGGTTATTATGCTCACTCACTGAGTGGGTTATTATGCTCATTCACTGAGTGGGTTATTATGCTCACTCATTGAGTGGGTTATTATGCTCACTCATTGAGTGGGTCATTATGCTCACTCATTGAGTGGGTCATTATGCTCACTCATTGAGTGGGTCATTATGCTCACTCATTGAGTGGTTATTATGCTCACTCACTGAGTGGTTATTATGCTCACTCATTGAGTTGGTTATTATGCTCACTCATTGAGTGGGTTATTATGCTCACTCATTGAGTGGGTTATTATGCTCACTCACTGAGTGGTTATTATGCTCACTCATTGAGTGGGTTATTATGCTCACTCATTGAGTGGGTTATTATGCTCACTCATTGAGTGGGTTATTATGCTCACTCACTGAGTGGTTATTATGCTCACTTATTGAGTGGTTATTATGCTCACTCATTGAGTGGTCATTATGCTCACTCACTGAGTGGGTCATTACTCATTGAGTCGGTTATTGGGTTAAAGTGCTTGAATGCAAATAGAAACTAACTGCTAGTCAAAAAGAAATGAAACCATGGTGGACGTCGTTAACATTAGCAAACAATGGGGGTGTCGTTAGCAAACAATGGGTGTGCCTTTAGCAAGCAATGGGGTGTGTCATTAGCAACACTACATTTTCCTTGGAGCATGTTATTGCAATAATAATAAGTGGGCATGGTGACCCTAGAGGGGGCCACAGTGTTATAAGGCATGTAAGTGGGTATAGTGACCCTAGAAGGGGCCACAGTGTTCCAAGGCATGTAAGTGGGTATAGTGACCCTAGAGGGGGCCACAGTGCTCTAAGGCATGTAAGTGGACATGGTGACCCTAGAGGGGGTCACAGTGTTCCAAGGCATGTAAGTGGACATGGTGACCCTAGAGGGGGCCACAGTGTTCCAAGGCATGTAAGTGGGTATGGTGACCCTAGAGGGGGTCACAGTGTTCCAAGGCGTGTAAGTGGGTATGGTGACCCTAGAGGGGGTCACAGTGTTCCAAGGCATGTAAGTGGGTATAGTGACCCTAGAGGGGGCCACAGTGTTCCAAGGCATGTAAGTGGGTATGGTGACCCTAGAAGGGGCCACAGTGTTCCAAGGCATGTAAGTGGGTATAGTGACCCTAGAGGGGGCCACAGTGTTCCAAGGCAAGTAAGTGGGTATAGTGACCCTAGAGGGGGCCACAGTGTTCCAAGGCATGTAAGTGGGTATAGTGACCCTACAGTATTCCAAGGCATGTAAGTGGACATAGTGACCCTAGAGGGGGCCACAGTGATCCAAGGCATATAAGTGGACATGGTGACCTAGAGGGGGGCCACAGTGTTCCAAGGCATGTACCGTATTTTCCAGAGTATAAGTCGCACCGGAATATAAGTCGCACCCCCCAAAGTTGGCCATCCTTTTGAAAATCTATAATAGTTGGAGTATAGGTCGCATGCTAAATAAAGCGCAATGACAATAGGTAAAGTTTCGACTGCACGAGATGAATGAGATGGTCCCAGAAATGCCTATTGCAGCGCTTGTCCAGCACCCACTCCTGCAGTTTACTTTCAAGTTCTGGCCAGTAAGCCGAGACTCCAACTCTAGCAGATCTAGTGCATCTCGGCAGCGTTGTCAACACACTCTTCTTCTTTCTACAGTCCCTGACCAATTTTTCACTAACTCGATACTCTCTTTCCGCTGCTCTGTTTCCGAACTTCTCTGCATACTTTGTTTTATCGACACCACGTGCCACTAGAGACCCCGCCCAGTTGTTTAAGCAAAAGCGACATGTTTGGATTATAAGTCGCACCCCTCAATTGGAGAAGAAGATTTGGAGCTGCTACTGCGACTTATTCTCGGCAAATACGGTAAGTGGACATAGCGACCCTAGAGAGGGCCACAGAATTCCAAGTGGGCATGGTGCCCTAGAGGGGGCCATAGTGTTTCATTCTAGCTAGTCAATAGTTGCACAAGCTTCACCGAGTTATCAAGAGCCAAGGTGAGCATGTGATGCTCCACATAACATGCACGAACACAACCAGACTGACCTGTAGGTCATGCACAGAGACTGACCTATAGGTGGCCAGGCTCATGAGTACGTCCAACTCAGACAGACATTGCACTACGTCCACCCACAGGCAGAAACTGCAAACAAACTCCATGACAACAGCAACGGTGGACCTATTTAGGTAGAACACTCACTGTTTATCAAAGGAGCAGAAGAGGTTTGCCATGGTGTCCCTGAGGGCAGCATCCCTGGCCTCCTCTACGATCGTCAGCCTCTCCAACAACACGTCTATGGCTGCAGTTCTGTACCTGAACCATCAACACAAGTACTAGTCCTCATACAGACCTGCTCTTGAAAACTAGGCATGCATATGTGTGTGTGGATATATACAGGTGTAGAGATAGTGGCATCTTCATGTGTTCTGGAGGTTTGCAATAAGTTATTGTCAACCCCAAGACACTTGAGGCCTATTGCCTCCAGAACCATGTACAACAAAATGGTAAAGGGTCATCTTCTGGCTGTGGTCTAGTGTTATCTGTTTTTTTTACAAGTCCATCCATTTGTTTATAGATATATATATAGTTGCTTGTTTATAGATATATAGTTGCTTGTTTATAGATATATATAGTTGCTTGTTTATAGATATATAGTTGCTTGTTTATAGATATATAGTTGCTTGTTTATAGATATATAGTTGCTTGTTTATAGATATATAGTTGCTTGTTTATAGATATATAGTTGCTTGTTAATAGATATATAGTTGCTTGTTTATAGATATATAGTTGCTTGTTTATAGATATATAGTTGCTTGTTTATAGATATATATATAGTTGTAGATATATATTACCTTTCCAACAATCAACTTGAAATTATATTCTCTTGACGTTTCGACTAGATGCTCTGGCCTTCATCAGAGATGCTAAGACTCACATGAGCCTGCTATATACTGGTAGCTAGTTATCCACCACGTGCACAGGTACATGCATCCAACACGTGAACCGGATGTAAAATAATAATAATAAATAAATATAAATAAATAAATTAATAATAAATTTAGATTAAAAAAAAAAAAAAATAGTCACAATAATGATGATAATAAAATTTAAAAAATAATAATAATAAAGTAATAAATAATAATAATAATAACAACAAGTTACAATACATCCTCTGGGCGCCCCTTGCTTTCTGTCTCCTGCCCTAGCTGCCTGTGATCTAGCTGCCTGTGATGAGAGCTTCAAGTCTATAGTAAGCAGCATCACCAATGTTAATTTTTCTGATGTGGACCCAGCTTGGTCTGCAAGTCTACCAATCAAAGTGGGTGGTCTAGTATTAGGCGTGCTGAGCTGCTTGCCCAATCTGCCTTCCTGGCCTTGGCCTCGCATGACTTAGTCCAAAACATCCTCCCCTATGCCTTCAGTCCCTCCCATCTCCATATCTTGAGGAGGCCCTATTGATGTTGTCAAAAGGTCACGATAAACTTCCCCCAGCTGGTTCAGCAGCCTGCCTCCATAAGTCGTGGGATGCCTGTCAAGTTTCAGCGGAGGTGGAATACCTACTAAACAATGCCTCAGACGACTTGGCTAGAGCCAGGCTTTTGGCTGTCTCTACAAAGGAATCTGGAGCATGGCCCCAAGCGGGTGAGCGCAGAGGTGAGCAACCTTGGCCTGCACACCTCATCCATGCCAGCACTGTGGGGCAGAGATGAGCAGCCTTGCCCTACACACCTCATCCATGCCAGCACTGTGGGGCAGAGGTGAGCAACCTTGGCCTGCACACCTCATCCATGCCAGCACTGTGAGGCAGAGGTGAGCAACCTTGGCCTGCACACCTCATCCATGCCAGCACTGTGAGGCAGAGGTGAGCAACCTTGGCCTGCACACCTCATCCATGCCAGCACTGTGAGGCAGAGGTGAGCAACCTTGGCCTGCACACCTCATCCATGCCAGCACTGTGGGGCAGAGGTGAGTAACCTTGGCCTGCACACCTCATCCATGCCAGCACTGTGAGGCAGAGGTGAGCAACCTTGGCCTGCATACCTCATCCATGCCAGCACTGTGAGGCAGAGGTGAGCAACCTTGCCCTGCACACCTCATCCATGCCAGCACTGTGGGGCAGAGGTGAGTAACCTTGGCCTGCACACCTCATCCATGCCAGCACTGTGAGGCAGAGGTGAGCAACCTTGGCCTGCACACCTCATCCATGCCAGCACTGGCAGAGGTGAGCAGCCTTGGCCTGCACACCTCATCCATGCCAGCACTGTGGGGCAGAGGTGAGCAACCTTGGCCTGCACACCTCATCCATGCCAGCACTGTGAGGCAGAGGTGAGCAGCCTTGGCCTGCACACCTCATCCATGCCAGCACTGTGGGGCAGAGGTGAGCAACCTTGGCCTGCACACCTCATCCATGCCAGCACTGTGAGGCAGAGGTGAGCAACCCCTTGGCCTGCACACCTCATCCATGCCAGCACTGGGAGGCAGAGGGGAGCAACCTTGGCCTGCACACATCATCCATGCCAGCACTGTGAGGCAGAGGTGAGCAACCTTGCCCTGCACACCTCATCCATGCCAGCACTGGCAGAGGTGAGCAACCTTGGCCTGCACACCTCATCCATGCCAGCACTGTGAGGCAGAGGGGAGCAACCTTGGCCTGCACAGTTTGAGCTGCAAGAAGAGTGAGGGTCATCACTATCGCCATTCCTCAGTTAATAATGTACTACAGTACATGTACATAAGGCTATGTCATCTGTCCAGGTACCTTCCAGGCTCGAACCATCGGGTCTAAGTCTCTCAGATGGAAAGCGTCCAGATGGGATCACCATGGTCCCATGGAAGTGTGGTAAGCCCTTCAACTGGGATGCAACCTGCCCTAACATGCTGGCTCAGTCTTATCGTGCTCATGCCACCAGGACCTCAGGTGCTGTTGCTGCAATGGCCGAGGAGAAGAAGGCGGCCAAGTGCTATTGCCTCACCAGGAATTTTGTTTTTTCACCAGTTGCTATAGAGACCCTAGGTGCCATTGGCCCAAAGTCCTTCATCTTTCTGAGGGAACTAGGACAAACTATTGGGGAAGAGAAGGCATTCCAATTTCTGCTCCAGCAATTATCTGAGGCTGTACAAAAGGGCAATGCCATCGCAGTCATGGGAGCAATGGGAGGCTTTGCAAGCAAGGACAGCCCACTCATACATAGTATAACTATAATGAATATATTATATATAATATGTATAATAAATAAATAATATATAAATAAATTTAATCAATAACAACACAACACAACACAACAACACAACAACAATAGTGGCTTCAAGTTCAGGCTCTTGAGAGTGGCTTCCCAGCAGTCGGTTAAGTCCATTACACAGTCTTGATTGAACCGCTCATACTTTGGGCTAGGGTGCAATGCTAGTGTCTTCTGGCGTGTTTATTGTGTTGGTGATCTTTACCAATTTTTGTGTTTTACTGAAGTGAAGAGAGATACCAATTAGTGGTGCAAGTCAGTGGGAGACTTGAGTCTTCCACTACCAAAATTGTTATGGACGGACTTACGGCAACCAATTTCCAGAGGAGGGAGAACAGAGCTTGGAAGTAAAATCACTGAAATCATCGATTCAGATACTAAGAAGCTGCCAGAGTGAGTTTAGACGAGATATCTGAGATGTAGGCGCTCTGTGTGTATGTGTATGCTGGGGCATCCTCCAGGCCCAACCATGAGATATCTGAGATGTAGGCTCTGTGTGTGTGTGTATGCTGGGGCATCCTCCTGGCCCAACCATGAGATATCTGAGATGTAGGCTCTGAGTGTGTGTGTATGCTGGGCATCCTCCTGGCCCAACCATGAGATATCTGAGATGTAGGCTCTGTGTGTGTGTGTATGCTGGGGCATCCTCCTGGCCCAACCATGAGATATCTGAGATGTAGGCTCTGTGTGTGTGTGTATGCTGGGGGCATCCTCCTGGCCCGACCATGAGATATCTTAGATGTAGGCTCTGTGTGTGTGTGTATGCTGGGGCATCCTCCTGGCCCAACCATGAGATATCTGAGATGTAGGCTCTGTGTGTGTGTGTATGCTGGGGCCCAACCATGAGATATCTGAGATGTAGGCTCTGTGTGTATGTGTGTATGCTGGGGCATCCTCCTGGCCCAACCATGAGATATCTGAGATGTAGGCTCTGTGTGTATGTGTATGCTGGGGCATCCTCCTGGCCCAACCAATAGTAAGTGCACTGCACAATGTAACTAGAACAGAAATGTCTTTGCCGCAGCTGCAGTGCACTGGCTGTAAAACAATATGCAGGAATCACCTCATTCATGATATAAGAGTGACATAGAACACAGTTACGACCACCGAGCTGGCACAAGTTACGACCACCGAGCTGGCACAAGTTACGAGCACCGAGCTGGCACAAGTTACGAGCACCGTGCTGGCACAAGTTACGAGCAACGTGCTGGCACAAGTTACGAGCACCGTGCTGGCACAAGTTACGAGCACAGTGCTGGCACAAGTTACGAGCACCGTGCTGGCACAAGGTACGAGCACCATGCTGGCTTTGGTTCTAGTTGTGTTGCTTCCTCACTCACGATGTTACAGGATCTGCGCTGATTAGGCCAAGACCACATGTACCTGCGAAATCCTTTCTTCTGTGAGGTGAGCTCATACTTGGAGTCCATACGTTGATGGGATACTGCCTGGACGGGCACCTCCAATTGGAAGCGGTTCCTCCCAGTGCCCCAGTACGCCAAGCTCTAAGCAACAAGACAACACACCATCACAATGTCGTTCTAGTCTCCGCCACACAATACAGGGCCGTGGGGCAGACAAAGTCATCCACCCAGTGGAGACACACTCACCCACTCGGTGGAGCACACCCAGTGGAGACACACCCACCCAGTGGACATACCCACCCAGTGGTGACACACCCACCCAGTGGAGACACACACACCCAGTGGTGACACACCCACCCAGTGGACACACACCCACCCAGTTGAGACACCCACCCACCGAGTGGACACACCCACCCAGTGGAGAGACACCCACCCAGTGGAGACACACCCATCCAGTGGAGACATACGCCCACCCAGTGGAGACACACCCACCCAGTGGACACACACACCCAGTGGACACACCCACCCAGTGGAGACACACCCACCCAGTGGAGACACACCCATCCAGTGGAGACACACCCATCCAGTGGAGACACACCCACCCAGTGGAGACACACCCACCCAGTGGAGACACACACACCCAGTGGAGACACACCCACCCAGTGGAGACACCCACCGAGTGGACACACCCACCCAGTGGAGACACACCCATCCAGTGGAGACACACCCACCCAGTGGAGACACACCCATCCAGTGGAGACACACACACCCAGTGGAGACACACACACCCAGTGGAGACACACACACCCAGTGGAGACACACACACCCACCCAGTGGAGAGACACCCACCCAGTGGAGACACACCCACCCAGTGGAGAGACACCCACCCAGTGGAGAGACACCCACCCAGTGGAGACACACCCACCCAGTCCATCCAGTGGAGACACACACACCCACACCCAGTGGACACGCCCACCCAGTGGAGACACACCCACACGAGTAGTTGAACCAGATAAAGACTTCTCTGGTAACCAAGGAACAGTTTCTGTCCATGATAACTAAACACTGCACACAAGGAGGCTAATCTCTGGAGCTGGTTAGGATCTGGTAGATTCCTGCAAGCCACAATAATGGATTCACACTTGTTTATTCATGTGTTAATCAAACAATAGTCACACGCATAACCACATTTTAATCACTTAACACAACTAACCATGGCTATTATATTACTGTTGCCGCCCTCTCAAGGTGATGTCATGGATTATAGACTACTAGCCATGACTATTATATTACTGTTGCCACCCTCTCAAGGCATGATGTCATGGATTATAGACTACTAGGCATGGCTATTATATTACTGTTGCCACCCTCTCAAGGCATGATGTCATGGATTATAGACTACTAGCCATGGCTATTATATTACTGTTGCCACCCTCTCCATGCTAAGCATCATGGCATTCTCAACAACAATACACGAGCTAGTGCAGCGCTGGTTGAGATGATGGACTAACTTTTGTGCAACAAATTCTTGATTTTGGTTTTGCACTAGTCCCTTAGCTCCCCCAGATGGCTTGGGGGTGGCTCTTGACTGACCTAATCCGGCATTCTCTGGATGCTCTCTCTCACTCCACACTAACTAGCACTTCTGTCTCCTGCACACCACCACAGCCTCGCAACTCTTCTGCTTAGAGCTTGCATGTGCACACAACTATCATGTGACAGCTTAGAGCTTGCATGTGCACACAACTATCATGTGACAGCTTAGAGCTTGCATGTGCATACTACTATCATGTGACAGCTTAGAGCTTGCATGTGCACACAACTATCATGTGACAGCTTAGAGCTTGCATGTGCACACAACTATCATGTGACAGCTTAGAGCTTGCATGTGCACACAACTATCATGTGACAGCTTAGAGCTTGCATGTGTACACACAACTATCATGTGACAGCTTAGAGCTTGCATGTGCACACTACTATCATGTGACAGCTTAGAGCTTGCATGCACACAACTATCATGTGACAGCTTAGAGCTTGCATGTGCACACAACTATCATGTGACAGCTTAGAGCTTGCATGTGCACACAACTATCATGTGACAGCTTAGAGCTTGCATGTGCACACAACTATCATGTGACAGCTTAGAGCTTGCATGTGCACACTACTATCATTTGACAGCTTAGAGCTTGCATGTGCACACTACTATCATGTGACAGCTTAGAGCTTGCATGTGCACACTACTATCATGTGACAGCTTAGAGCTTGCATGTGCACACAACTATCATGTGACAGCTTAGAGCTTGCATGCACACAACTATCATGTGACAGCTTAGAGCTTGCATGTGCACACTACTATCATGTGACAGCTTAGAGCTTGCATGTGCACACAACTATCATGTGACAGCTTAGAGCTTGCATGCACACAACTATCATGTGACAGCTTAGAGCTTGCATGTGCACACTACTATCATGTGACAGCTTAGAGCTTGCATGTGCACACTACTATCATTTGACAGCTTAGAGCTTGCATGTGCACACAACTATCATGTGACAGCTTAGAGCTTACATGTGCACACAACTATCATGTGACAGCTTAGAGCTTGCATGTGCACACTACTATCATGTGACAGCTTAGAGCTTGCATGTGCACACAACTATCATGTGACAGCTTAGAGCTTGCATGTGCACACAACTATCATGTGACAGCTTAGAGCTTGCATGGGCACAACTATCATGTGACAGCTTAGAGCTTGCATGTGCACACAACTATCATGTGACAGCTTAGAGCTTGCATGTGCACACTACTATCATGTGACAGCTTAGAGCTTCCATGTGCACACAACTATCATGTGACAGCTTAGAGCTTGCATGTGCACACTACTATCATGTGACAGCTTAGAGCTTGCATGTGCACACAACTATCATGTGACAGCTTAGAGCTTGCATGTGCACACTACTATCATGTGACAGCTTAGAGCTTGCATGTGCACACTACTATCATGTGACAGCTTGCATGTGCACACAACTATCATGTGACAGCTTAGAGACACAACTATCATGTGACAGCTTAGAGCTTGCATGTGCACACTACTATCATGTGACAGCTTAGAGCTTGCATGTGCACACAACTATCATGTGACAGCTTAGAGCTTGCATGTGCACACAACTATCATGTGACAGCTTAGAGCTTGCATGTGCACACTACTATCATGTGACAGCGTTTTAATCACTGGATCACATTCTGTTTGGTCCAAACCAGTTATTTTAAGACTGATGAACTGTGGATGTCCCTAGTAACTGTTCTAACTGTGGACACTCCGACAGTGGGGTCACGAGGATTGTGGTCATGAGGACATTAGTGGACCATCCTGTAAATCCTTATTGACTTGGTTTTCCACGGACGACACGGGATTGATGCGGACACTGCTGGACATGTCCGACCTCCATAGCTAGAGCATGCTCATGAAGAGAGTAGCTATGCCTGAATGAAACTCCAGCATCCTTCCCTAACAACTATTAAGCATACAACCTGTTCTCATGCAGCCCATTCCCATGCAGCCCATTCCCATGCAGCCCGTTTTCTTTCTCTAGCTTCGAATCTACTGCTGCCATTTTCTGGAGTTCTCTCTTCACTGACGATGCTGCACTCTAAGCCTTGGGGGCCTTGTTTAGATGTGTGAACCAACGAGAATACATACATACATGTAGATACATACACCAAGTTCAGCAATAAAAGTTTGCAATCGACCCCCACCAGGGGCTCACTTTGCTCGCCAATTATCCAAACAACACTGAAGGACCTTTCCTCCGCCCCCACCCATATTTGTACGTAGAGGACTCCCCCACCCATACATGTACTTAGAGGACTCCCCCACCCATACATGTACGTAGAGGACTCCCCCACCCATACATGTACGTAGAGGACTCCCACACCCATACATGTACGTAGAGGACTCCCCCACCCATACATGTACGTAGAGGACTCCCCCACCCATACATGTACGTAGAGGACTCCCCCACACATACATGCACGTAGAGGACTCCCCCACCCATACATGTACGTAGAGGACTCCCCCACCCATACATGTTCGTAGAGGACTCCCACACCCATACATGTACGTAGAGGACTCCCCCATCCATACATGTACGTAGAGGACTCCCCCACCCATACATGTACGTAGAGGACTCCCCCATCCATACATGAACGTAGAGGACTCCCCCACCCATACATGTACGTAGAGGACTCCCCCACCTATACATGTACGTAGAGGACACCCCCACCCATACATGTACGTAGAGGACTCCCACACCCATACATGTACGTAGAGGACACCCCCACCCATACATGTACGTAGAGGACTCCCCCATCCATACATGTACGTGGAGGACTCCCCCACCTATACATGTACGTAGAGGACTCCCCCACCCATACATGTACGTAGAAGACTCCCCCACCCATACATGTACGTAGAGGACACCCCCTCCCATACATGTACGTAGAGGACTCCCACACCCATACATGTACGTAGAGGACTCCCACACCCATACATGTACGTAGAGGACTGCCACACCCATACATGTACGTAGAGGACACCCCCATCCATACATGTACGTAGAGGACTCCCCCACCCATACATGTACGTAGAGGACTCCCACACCCATACATGTACGTAGAGGACTCCCACACCCATACATGTACATAGAGGACTCCCACACCCATACATGTACGTAGAGGACACCCCCATCCATACATGTACGTAGAGGACTCCCCCACCCATACATGTACGTAGAGGACTCCCACACCCATACATGTACGTAGAGGACTCCCACACCCATACATGTACGCAGAGGACACCCCCATCCATACATGTACGTAGAAGACTCCCCCACCCAGACATGTACGTAGAGGACACCCCCATCCATACATGTACGTAGAGGACTCCCCCACCCATACATGTACGTAGAGGACTCCCCCACCCATACATGTACGTAGAGGACTCCCACACCCATACATGTACGTAGAGGACTCCCACACCCATACATGTACGTAGAGGACTCCCACACCCATACATGTACGTAGAGGACCCCCCACCCATACATGTACGTAGAGGACTCCCCCACCCATACATGTACGTAGAGGACTCCCACACCCATACATGTACGTAGAGGACTCCCCCACCCATACATGTACGTAGAGGACTCCCACACCCATACATGTACATGTACGTAGAGGACTCCCACACCCATACATGTACGTAGAGGATACCCCCACCCATACATGTACGTAGAGGACACCCCCACCCATACATGTACGTAGAGGACCCCCCCACCCATACATGTACGTAGAGGACTCCCCCACCCATACATGTACGTAGAGGACACCCCCATCCATACATGTACGTAGAAGACTCCCCCACCCATACATGTACATAGAGGACACCCCCTCCCATACATGTACGTAGAGGATACCCCCACCCATACATGTACGTAGAGGACTCCCCCACCCATACATGTACGTAGAGGACTCCCACACCCATACATGTACGTAGAGGACTCCCCCACCCATACATGTACGTAGAGGACTCCCACACCCATACATGTACGTAGAGGACTCCCACACCCATACATGTACGTAGAGGACACCCCCATCCATACATGTACGTAGAGGACTCCCACACCCATACATGTACATAGAGGACTCCCACACCCATACATGTACGTAGAGGACACCCCCATCCATACATGTACGTAGAGGACTCCCCCACCCATACATGTACGTAGAGGACTCCCACACCCATACATGTACGTAGAGGACTCCCACACCCATACATGTACGCAGAGGACACCCCCATCCATACATGTACGTAGAGGACTCCCCCACCCAGACATGTACGTAGAGGATACCCCCATCCATACATGTACGTAGAGGACTCCCCCACCCATACATGTACGTAGAGGACTCCCCCACCCATACATGTACGTAGAGGACTCCCACACCCATACATGTACGTAGAGGACTCCCACACCCATACATGTACGTAGAGGACTCCCACACCCATACATGTACGTAGAGGACTCCCCCACCCATACATGTACGTAGAGGACTCCCCCACCCATACATGTACGTAGAGGACTCCCACACCCATACATGTACGTAGAGGACTCCCCCACCCATACATGTACGTAGAGGACTCCCACACCCATACATGTACATGTACGTAGAGGACTCCCACACCCATACATGTACGTAGAGGATACCCCCACCCATACATGTACGTAGAGGACACCCCCACCCATACATGTACGTAGAGGACCCCCCCACCCATACATGTACGTAGAGGACTCCCCCACCCATACATGTACGTAGAGGACATCCCCATCCATACATGTACGTAGAAGACTCCCCCACCCATACATGTACATAGAGGACACCCCCTCCCATACATGTACGTAGAGGATACCCCCACCCATACATGTACGTAGAGGATACCCCCTCCCATACATGTATATGTATATAGAGTAGACACTGCATTTCTGGGGCCTACCAGGGTCCATAGTTCATAGTTTGGACAAGGGGAAAATTTACAAAAAGCATGAATATATATCATTATAAATTCGTTAAACCCTTGAATAAATTAATGATGTTATTATGTCAATTGCGAGTTCATTGAGAGTACATTGAGAGTATAATTAAAATACTAACTCATGAGTGGGCTATATCATTAATGATTTGTATCTGCAGGCCTTGGAATGTGAGTAGCTGATTACAGGAGGAGAGGCAGCTGATCACAGGAGGAGAGGCAGCTGATCACAGGAGGAGAGGGAGCTGATCACAGCTAGAGAGGCAGCTGATCACAGGAGAGGCAGCTGATCACAGGAGGAGAGGGAGCTGATTACAGGAGGAGAGGCAGCTGATCACAGGAGGAGAGGCAGCTGATCACAGGAGGAGAGGGAGCTGATCACAGGAGGAGAGGCAGCTGATCACAGGAGGAGAGGCAGCTGATCACAGGAGGAGAGGCAGCTGATCACAGGAGGAGAGGGAGCTGATCACAGGAGGAGAGGGAGCTGATCACAGGAGGAGAGGGAGCTGATCACAGGAGGAGAGGCAGCTGATCACATGAGGAGAGGCAGCTGATCACAGGAGGAGAGGGAGCTGATCACAGGAGGAGAGGCAGCTGATCACAGGAGGAGAGGCAGCTGATCACAGGAGGAGAGGGAGCTGATTACAGGAGGAGAGGCAGCTGATCACAGGAGGAGAGGCAGCTGATCACAGGAGGAGAGGCAGCTGATCACAGGAGGAGAGGGAGCTGATCACAGGAGGAGAGGCAGCTGATCACAGGAGGAGAGGCAGCTGATTACAGGAGGAGAGGCAGCTGATCACAGGAGGAGAGGGAGCTGATCATAGGAGGAGAGGGAGCTGATCACATGAGGAGAGGCAGCTGATCACAGGAGGAGAGGCAGCTGATCACATGAGGAGAGGAGGCTGATCACAGGAGGAGACGCAGCTGATCACAGGAGGAGACGCAGCTGATCACAGCTGTCCTCCACACACATCTATTTAAAGTTGTGTAGTATACATTGAAGTGTTGATCACAACTATGTAGGTTCTATATACACACACACAGTACTTGTACACACACAGTACTTGTACACACACAGTACTTGTACACACACAGTACTTGTACACACACACAGTACTTGTACACACACAGTACTTGTAAACACACAGTACTTGTACACACACAGTACTTGTACACACAGTACTTGTACACACACAATACTTGTACACACACAGTACTTGTACACACACAGTACTTGTACACACACAATACTTGTACACACACAGTACTTGTACACACACAATACTTGTACACACACAGTACTTGTACGCACACAGTACTTGTACACACAGTACTTGTACACACACAATACTTGTACACACACAGTACTTGTACGCACACAGTACTTGTACACACACAGTACTTGTACACACACAGTACTTGTACACACACAGTACTTGTACACACACTACTTGTACACACACAGTACTTGTACGCACACAGTACTTGTACGCACACAGTACTTGTACACACACAATACTTGTACACACACAGTACTTGTACGCACACAGTACTTGTACACACACAGTACTTGTACACACACAGTACTTGTACACACACAGTACTTGTACACACACAGTACTTGTACACACAGTACTTGTCCCTTAAGATTCACGAGTTGTTTGCTTAAAAGGTCGCCATGCATGTCAGAGGTCTCAGACCATCAGTGATGTCTGATAGGATTCAGAACACACCGCCTGCTAGGCCTGATGGTCTACCTCATCATCAATAGCCAGCCTGCACTGACAGGAAATGGTGGTGCTTCTGGCTCTCCTTCATGTATGTATATAGCTTTCCATGGAATACCGCTGCTTTCCCAGTTAGCAATGGTCCTTGCCTCCTTTTCTGAATGAACCAGAGATATCGAGTGCTGACATTACGACAAGAGCTCCTCCACTGACTATCAAGGGTGCTTGCAAACTATCAAAGATTGGCTTCATTCTTTTTCATCTATCCATCTTTGCTTTTCCAATGCCATGCTAGTCTGCGAGTGCAGCTCCAGCGGCTCCTTATGATATCTTGACAAGAATAGCTAACTTAAGACTCGATGGAGAAACCTGCGCCCCTCCTTATCCTGGCCCGAGCACATCCATCAGCTTTAGCATGCAAATCTCTAGCCAGGAAAACCCAATAACTTTATCATAGTATGACCTTTACCGTGTTATACGTTGTTTCCTAATTTGGAATTCAAATAATCAGAGATCAGATATTCCAGGGTGTATCATACGTAGGTACAAGAGCTCTCCTCCCCCCACAGGTTTGCACTGAGGGATCTCCCCTCCGCCCCACAGGTTTGCACTGAGGGAGCTCCCACCCCCCCCCCCCCCCACAGGTTTGCACTGAAAGAGCGCCGCCCTCCCACCCATAGGTTCGCACCGAGGGAGCCTCCTATATTTTATCAATTTTGAACTACCGTTTTTCCCCCTCCCTGGAAATAATTCTGAATGTACCTCTGCGTCCCCCAAATGGAGCCACACCCACCTTTCACACCTCTTACTTGGCAGTTGAGCTTGCGTCTCTGCTCTCGCAAGTATTCGTCCAACTCTTGCTTGATGGCTCGCACTTGCTGCTCGGCCTGGTCATAGGCGGGGTTCACACCCTCGCTAGGCACAATTAGCCACGCCTCTTTAGCTTGCAACTGATCAAAGGATGTGTCAAAAAACTGCAGCTTTTGTTGTATGTCTGGAAACAGTCCTCCATCCACAGACACCAACTCACGAAGCAAGACCGACCTCAACCTAAGCACACACACACACAACACACACAAGAACTCCACTAAATGCACATCATCTACACCACACACTAGAACTCCACTACATGCACATCATCTACACCACACACTAGAACTCCACTACATGCACATCATCTACACCACACACTAGAACTCCACTACATGCACATCATCTACACCACACACTAGAACTCCACTACATGCACATCATCTACACCACACACTAGAACTCCACTACATGCACATCATCTACACCACACACTAGAACTCCACTACATGCACATCATCTACACCACACACTAGAACTCCACTACATGCACACCATCTACACCACACACTAGAACTCCACTGCATGCACATCATCTACACCACACACTAGAACTCCACTACATGCACATCATCTACACCACACACTAGAACTCCACTACATGCACACCATCTACACCACACACTAGAACTCCACTACATGCACATCATCTACACCACACACTAGAACTCCACTACATGCACATCATCTACACCACACACTAGAACTCCACTACATGCACACCATCTACACCACACACTAGAACTCCACTACATGCACATCATCTACACCACACACTAGAACTCCACTGCATGCACATCATCTACACCACACACTAGAACTCCACTACATGCACATCATCTACACCACACACTAGAACTCCACTACATGCACATCATCTACACCACACACTAGAACTCCACTACATGCACATCATCTACACCACACACTAGAACTCCACTACATGCACATCATCTACACCACACACTAGAACTCCACTACATGCACATCATCTACACCACACACTAGAACTCCACTGCATGCACATCATCTACACCACACACTAGAACTCCACTACATGCACATCATCTACACCACACACTAGAACTCCACTACATGCACATCATCTACACCACACACTAGAACTCCACTACATGCACACCATCTACACCACACACTAGAACTCCACTGCATGCACATCATCTACACCACACACTAGAACTCCACTACATGCACATCATCTACACCACACACTAGAACTCCACTACATGCACATCATCTACACCACACACTAGAACTCCACTACATGCACATCATCTACACCACACACTAGAACTCCACTACATGCACATCATCTACACCACACACTAGAACTCCACTACATGCACATCATCTACACCACACACTAGAACTCCACTACATGCACATCATCTACACCACACACTAGAACTCCACTACATGCACATCATCTACACCACACACTAGAACTCCACTACATGCACATCATCTACACCACACACTAGAACTCCACTACATGCACATCATCTACACCACACACTAGAACTCCACTACATGCACATCATCTACACCACACACTAGAACTCCACTACATGCACATCATCTACACCACACACTAGAACTCCACTGCATGCACATCATCTACACCACACACTAGAACTCCACTACATGCACATCATCTACACCACACACTAGAACTCCACTACATGCACATCATCTACACCACACACTAGAACTCCACTGCATGCACATCATCTACACCACACACTAGAACTCCACTACATGCACACCATCTACACCACACACTAGAACTCCACTACATGCACATCATCTACACCACACACTAGAACTCCACTACATGCACACCATCTACACCACACACTAGAACTCCACTACATGCACACCATCTACACCACACACTAGAACTCCACTACATGCACATCATCTACACCACACACTAGAACTCCACTACATGCACACCATCTACACCACACACTAGAACTCCACTACATGCACATCATCTACACCACACACTAGAACTCCACTACATGCACATCATCTACACCACACACTAGAACTCCACTACATGCACATCATCTACACCACACACTAGAACTCCACTACATGCACATCATCTACACCACACACTAGAACTCCACTACATGCACATCATCTACACCACACACTAGAACTCCACTACATGCACATCATCTACACCACACACTAGAACTCCACTACATGCACATCATCTACACCACACACTAGAACTCCACTACATGCACATCATCTACACCACACACTAGAACTCCACTGCATGCACATCATCTACACCACACACTAGAACTCCACTACATGCACACCATCTACACCACACACTAGAACTCCACTACATGCACATCATCTACACCACACACTAGAACTCCACTGCATGCACATCATCTACACCACACACTAGAACTCCACTGCATGCACATCATCTACACCACACACTAGAACTCCACTACATGCACATCATCTACACCACACACTAGAACTCCACTACATGCACATCATCTACACCACACACTAGAACTCCACTACATGCACATCATCTACACCACACACTAGAACTCCACTACATGCACATCATCTACACCACACACTAGAACTCCACTACATGCACACCATCTACACCACACACTAGAACTCCACTGCATGCACATCATCTACACCACACACTAGAACTCCACTACATGCACATCATCTACACCACACACTAGAACTCCACTGCATGCACATCATCTACACCACACACTAGAACTCCACTACATGCACATCATCTACACCACACACTAGAACTCCACTGCATGCACATCATCTACACCACACACTAGAACTCCACTACATGCACATCATCTACACCACACACTAGAACTCCACTACATGCACATCATCTACACCACACACTAGAACTCCACTACATGCACATCATCTACACCACACACTAGAACTCCACTACATGCACATCATCTACACCACACACTAGAACTCCACTACATGCACATCATCTACACCACACACTAGAACTCCACTACATGCACATCATCTACACCACACACTAGAACTCCACTACATGCACATCATCTACACCACACACTAGAACTCCACTACATGCACATCATCTACACCACACACTAGAACTCCACTACATGCACATCATCTACACCACACACTAGAACTCCACTACATGCACATCATCTACACCACACACTAGAACTCCACTACATGCACATCATCTACACCACACACTAGAACTCCACTACATGCACATCATCTACACCACACACTAGAACTCCACTACATGCACATCATCTACACCACACACTAGAACTCCACTGCATGCACATCATCTACACCACACACTAGAACTCCACTACATGCACATCATCTACACCACACACTAGAACTCCACTACATGCACATCATCTACACCACACACTAGAACTCCACTGCATGCACATCATCTACACCACACACTAGAACTCCACTACATGCACATCATCTACACCACACACTAGAACTCCACTACATGCACATCATCTACACCACACACTAGAACTCCACTACATGCACATCATCTACACCACACACTAGAACTCCACTACATGCACATCATCTACACCACACACTAGAACTCCACTACATGCACATCATCTACACCACACACTAGAACTCCACTACATGCACATCATCTACACCACACACTAGAACTCCACTACATGCACATCATCTACACCACACACTAGAACTCCACTACATGCACATCATCTACACCACACACTAGAACTCCACTACATGCACACCATCTACACCACACACTAGAACTCCACTACATGCACATCATCTACACCACACACTAGAACTCCACTACATGCACATCATCTACACCACACACTAGAACTCCACTACATGCACATCATCTACACCACACACTAGAACTCCACTGCATGCACATCATCTACACCACACACTAGAACTCCACTACATGCACATCATCTACACCACACACTAGAACTCCACTGCATGCACATCATCTACACCACACACTAGAACTCCACTACATGCACATCATCTACACCACACACTAGAACTCCACTACATGCACATCATCTACACCACACACTAGAACTCCACTACATGCACATCATCTACACCACACACTAGAACTCCACTGCATGCACATCATCTACACCACACACTAGAACTCCACTACATTCACATCATTTATAAGCATATTCATTACTCAGAAAGGTGTGGCTTGAAGACGTCCAAAACCTTCGTCGATAAGTGCAACCCGTCCAAAACTGACATGAAATCTGCAATCTTTCTTTTGCTGTAGAGGGCGCGTTCAAAGAAGACTGCTCTGGAGTCCGGGTGGCTCTTGTCCGACATCTCACAGCCTGCATTGTGGATCCTGCAAGCACACCGACGGCATGGCTTCACTGTGCACATCAATAGCATGGCGGGCTCACTTGCGGAGAAGTCGCTCCAGATCTGGACACCTGGCGAGCACAGCTCTGGCCTGCTCCATCACTGAGGGGTGGAGCTGGAGTTGCTGCACAGCATCCTGTCTGCCCTCAATGGCTGTCACTTCGACTAGAGGAGCACACACCCAGCGACGCAACAGACGCTTGCCGAAGGCTGTGACAGTGTGATCAAGCTTCTCCAGCAGGGTGCCTGTCCGAGGCCCAGACACGCCCATTATGTCCAAGTTGGCTAGTGTAATGTCATCCAATACCTGTGAGGGTCAGAGTTCACACTGAACTAAAGATCACAGCCAGCACTCACCAAGGTATGGCCTTTGGCAGAGCTGCTTCTGGCACCTCCCTCCACCCCACCGAGCGAGGCGTCCAGCGGGTCATACAACTGCACATACAAACATACACATTACAAGAGAGACACATTGAAGGCTAGCATCTGCCTCATCCGTGACAGCCGCAGCCACATCTGTGACAGCTGCAGCCTCATCTGTGACAGCTGCAGCCTCATCTGTGACAGCTGCAGCCTCATCTGTGACAGCTGCAGCCTCATCTGTGACAGCTGCAGCCTCATCTGTGACAGCTGCAGCCTCATCTGTGACAGCTGCAGCCTCATCTGTGACAGCTGCAGCCTCATCTGTGACAGCTGCAGCCTCATCTGTGACAGCTGCAGCCTCATCTGTGACAGCTGCAGCCTCATCTGTGACAGCTGCAGCCTCATCTGTGACAGCTGCAGCCTCATCTGTGACAGCTGCAGCCTCATCTGTGACAGCTGCAGCCTCATCTGTGACAGCTGCAGCCTCATCTGTGACAGCTGCAGCCTCATCTGTGACAGCTGCAGCCTCATCTGTGACAGCTGCAGCCTCATCTGTGACAGCTGCAGCCTCATCTGTGACAGCTGCAGCCTCATCTGTGACAGCTGCAGCCTCATCTGTGACAGCTGCAGCCCCATCTGTGACAGCTGCAGCCCCATCTGTGACAGCTGCAGCCCCATCTGTGACAGCTGCAGCCCCATCTGTGACAGCTGCAGCCCCATCTGTGACAGCTGCAGCCCCATCTGTGACAGCTGCAGCCCCATCTGTGACAGCTGCAGCCCCATCTGTGACAGCTGCAGCCCCATCTGTGACAGCTGCAGCCCCATCTGTGACAGCTGCAGCCTCATCTGTGACAGCTGCAGCCTCATCTGTGACAGCTGCAGCCTCATCTGTGACAGCTGCAGCCTCATCTGTGACAGCTGCAGCTCATCTGTGACAGCTGCAGCTCATCTGTGACAGCCGCAGCCTCATCCGTGACAGCCGCAGCCTCATCCGTGACAGCCGCAGCCTCATCCGTGACAGCCGCAGCCTCATCCGTGACAGCCGCAGCCTCATCCGTGACAGCCGCAGCCTCATCCGTGACAGCCGCAGCCTCATCCGTGACAGCCGCAGCCTCATCCGTGACAGCCGCAGCCTCATCCGTGACAGCCGCAGCCTCATCCGTGACAGCCGCAGCCTCATCCGTGACAGCCGCAGCCTCATCCGTGACAGCCGCAGCCTCATCTGTGACAGCCGCAGCCTCATCTGTGACAGCCGCAGCCTCATCTGTGACAGCCGCAGCCTCATCTGTGACAGCCGCAGCCTCATCTGTGACAGCCGCAGCCTCATCTGTGACAGCCGCAGCCTCATCTGTGACAGCCGCAGCCTCATCTGTGACAGCCGCAGCCTCATCTGTGACAGCCGCAGCCTCATCTGTGACAGCCGCAGCCTCATCTGTGACAGCCGCAGCCTCATCTGTGACAGCCGCAGCCTCATCTGTGACAGCCGCAGCCTCATCTGTGACAGCCGCAGCCTCATCTGTGACAGCCGCAGCCTCATCTGTGACAGCCGCAGCCTCATCTGTGACAGCCGCAGCCTCATCTGTGACAGCCGCAGCCTCATCTGTGACAGCCGCAGCCTCATCTGTGACAGCCGCAGCCTCATCTGTGACAGCCGCAGCCTCATCTGTGACAGCCGCAGCCTCATCTGTGACAGCCGCAGCCTCATCTGTGACAGCCGCAGCTCATCTGTGACAGCCGCGCCTCATCTGTGACAGCTGCAGCCTCATCTGTGACTGCTGCAGCCTCATCTGTGACTGCTGCAGCCTCATCTGTGACAGCTGCAGCCTCATCTGTGACAGCTGCAGCCTCATCTGTGACAGCTGCAGCCTCATCTGTGACAGCTGCAGCCTCATCTGTGACAGCTGCAGCCTCATCTGTGACAGCTGCAGCCTCATCTGTGACAGCTGCAGCCTCATCTGTGACAGCTGCAGCCACATCTGTGACAGCTGCAGCCTCATCTGTGACAGCTGCAGCCTCATCTGTGACAGCTGCAGCCTCATCTGTGACAGCTGCAGCCTCATCTGTGACAGCTGCAGCCTCATCTGTGACAGCTGCAGCCTCATCTGTGACAGCTGCAGCCTCATCTGTGACAGCTGCAGCCTCATCTGTGACAGCTGCAGCCTCATCTGTGACAGCTGCAGCCTCATCTGTGACAGCTGCAGCCTCATCTGTGACAGCTGCAGCCTCATCTGTGACAGCTGCAGCCTCATCTGTGACAGCTGCAGCCTCATCTGTGACAGCTGCAGCCTCATCTGTGACAGCTGCAGCCTCATCTGTGACAACTGCAGCATCATCTGTGACAGCTGCAGCCTCATCTGTGACAACTGCAGCCTCATCTGTGACAGCTGCAGCCTCATCTGTGACAGCTGCAGCCTCATCTGTGACAGCTGCAGCCTCATCTGTGACAACTGCAGCCTCATCTGTGACAGCTGCAGCCTCATCTGTGACAGCTGCAGCCTCATCTGTGACAGCTGCAGCCTCATCTGTGACAACTGCAGCCTCATCTGTGACAGCTGCAGCCTCATCTGTGACAGCTGCAGCCTCATCTGTGACAGCTGCAGCCTCATCTGTGACAACTGCAGCCACATCTGTGACAGCTGCAGCCTCATCTGTGACAACTGCAGCCTCATCTGTGACAACTGCAGCCTCATCTGTGACAACTGCAGCCTCATCTGTGACAACAGCAGCCTCATCTGTGACAGCTGCAGCCTCATCTGTGACAGCTGCAGCCTCATCTGTGACAGCTGCAGCCTCATCTGTGACAGCTGCAGCCTCATCTGTGACAACTGCAGCCTCATCTGTGACAACTGCAGCCTCATCTGTGACAACTGCAGCCTCATCTGTGACAACAGCAGCTTCATCTGTGACAGCTGTCAGTGACAGCTGCAGCCTCATCTGTGACAACTGCAGCCTCATCTGTGACAACTGCAGCCTCATCTGTGACAGCTGCAGCCTCATCTGTGACAGCTGCAGCCTCATCTGTGACAACTGCAGCCTCATCTGTGACAGCTGCAGCCTCATCTGTGACAGCTGCAGCCTCATCTGTGACAGCTGCAGCCTCATCTGTGACAACTGCAGCCTCATCTGTGACAGCTGCAGCCTCATCTGTGACAGCTGCAGCCTCATCTGTGACAGCTGCAGCCTCATCTGTGACAGCTGCAGCCTCATCTGTGACAGCTGCAGCCTCATCTGTGACAGCTGCAGCCTCATCTGTGACAGCTGCAGCCTCATCTGTGACAGCTGCAGCCTCATCTGTGACAGCTGCAGCCTCATCTGTGACAGCTGCAGCCTCATCTGTGACAGCTGCAGCCTCATCTGTGACAGCTGCAGCCTCATCTGTGACAGCTGCAGCCTCATCTGTGACAGCTGCAGCATCATCTGTGACAGCTGCAGCCTCATCTGTGACAACTGCAGCCTCATCTGTGACAACTGCAGCCTCATCTGTGACAGCTGCAGCCTCATCTGTGACAGCTGCAGCCTCATCTGTGACAGCTGCAGCCTCATCTGTGACAGCTGCAGCCTCATCTGTGACAGCTGCAGCCTCATCTGTGACAACTGCAGCCTCATCTGTGACAGCTGCAGCCTCATCTGTGACAACTGCAGCCTCATCTGTGACAACTGCAGCCTCATCTCTAAACAGATTGAGTGTGCCGCATGTGCCCCACCCATGCATGGTCAAGTGGATGTTGTTACTGGTTGCTGCTAGTTAGCACGAGGTTACTTTTGTTCGCACCTTAAACTTGGCCAAGGAGATGATGCTGTAGTCCTTGTGGGCCCTGCTCAGACACCAAGTACACGCCCCCAGGGCACTGACTGCTAGTTCATAATTGGGCTTCACAGAGAGACCAAGACCGTCATCTGATTGGTTGGTGTTTTCATCATCATAACTTTATATCTCACCTAAAGCATGAATACGTCAACTTGCACTAACCCATCATGACCTGAAGAGTGGGAGGCCAGCATAGCTGTCCTTCACCTGCATCTCTCTCGCCAGCACGCCTGAAGTAGCCACTCTCAGCAAGAACCTGGAGCGTCTTGTCCGCAGTCCAGAACTCAAAGTCTGAACAAGCAGAGGAACATTAGGCATGTACTATATGACATACAGGCACACACACCCATGCTACGTGTTGCACACACACCCATACTACGTGTTGCACACACACCCATGCTACGTGTTGCACACACACCCGTGCTACGTGCTGCACACACACCCATGCTACGTGCTGCACACACACCCATGCTACGTGCTGCACACACACCTGTGCTACGTGTTGCACACACACCTGTGCTACGTGCTGCACACACACCTGTGCTACGTGCTGCACACACACCTGTGCTACGTGCTGCACACACACCTGTGCTACGTGCTGCACACACACCTGTGCTACGTGCTGCACACACACCTGTGCTACGTGCTGCACACACACCCATGCTACGTACTGCACACACAGACGTGCTGCGTGCTACACACACACCTGTGCTACGTGCTGCACACACACCTGTGCTACGTGTTGCACACACACCAGTGCCACGTGCTGCACACACACCTGTGCTAGATGCTACACACACACCCATTTGTGACTCCTTCCACCTTCGAGAAAGGAGGTGATCATGGTCTTTGCTGTTGCAGACTTACATGTAGTCCCAATAGCTTCTGTTTGCTTCTCCAATGACAAACAAACTGTGGCTTGTTGTACTTGATGGGGAGAAAGGTTAGTTCAAGACGCCTATGTACAGTATCCTGATTCCAACACATGTGATGAGCACATGAGCACATGTGTTTGAGTGCACATGTATATAAGCACGTGTATGAGCACACATGTATATGAGTGCACATATGTATAAGCATGTCTATGAGTGAGCACACGTGTGTATAAGCATAAGAGCACACGTGTGTATAAGCACATAAGGGTATGAGCACACGTGTGTATAAGCACATGTATATAAGCACGTGTATGAGCACACATGTATATGAGTGCACATATGTATAAGCATGTCTATGAGTGAGCATACGTGTGTATAAGCATAAGAGCACACGTGTGTATAAGCACATAAGGGTATGAGCACATGTGTGTATAAGCACATGTATATAAGCAGACCACATGTATATGAGCACACATGTAAGAGCACAAATGTGATGAGCTCACATGTATGAGTGCACATGTGTATGAACACACATGTGTATGAGCACATGTGTAAAAGCACACGTATAAGAGGATGTATTATGAAAAACATGTTGAGAACACGTGCTCAAACACATATGTAGAGTAGACATGTGTAATGAGCATGTGTAATGAGCATGTGTAATGAGCATGTATATGAGCATGTGTATTAGCACACATGAGCATGAGCACATGTACATGAGAACACATGTGTATGAGCAAACATGCATGAGCAAACATGCATGAGCAAACATGCATGAGCATACATATCAGCACATGTATATGATCATGTGTATGAGTACATGTGTATGACCACATGGTATGAGCACATATGAATGAACACACGTGTATGAACACACATGTATGAGCACACATGTATGAGTACATGTGTATAAGCACAGTGTATGAGCACATGTGTATAAGCACATGTGTATGAGCAATGTGTATGAGCACGTGTATGAGCACACATGTATGAACACACATGTATGAGCACACATGTATGAGCACATGTGTATAAGCACATGTGCATGAGTACACATGTATAAGAGGATGTGTATGAATATACGAAGAGCACGCATGTTATGAGCATGTGTATTCGCACATGTGTATGAGAACACATGTTATGAGCAGTGTATGAGCACATGTGTAGAACACACATGTATGTATGCCACATGTATGAGCACACATGCATGAGTGCACATGTATAAGAGGATGTGTATGAACATACATAGAGCACACATGCATGAGTGCACATGTTATGAACATGTGTATTAGCACATGTGTCTATAAGCATAATGAGAACCCATGTGTATGAGCACACTTGTATGAGCACACGTATGAGCACAGATGTGTATGAGCATGTGTATGAGCACACATGTGTATGACCATGTGTATGAGCACACATCCGTATGAACATGTGTATGAGCACACATGTGCTTGAGGTCTAATGGCATGTTCACAATATGATGCAAGACAACCCGAACGTTGCGTTCCATCTTTCCGATCCACGTTGTGAACTGGTAACGCAACGGACCATGGATTTAGCGGACATGGATCTAGCGGACAGAACAGATATGAAACGCAAGAGTAGGATTTGATTCAAATTTGAATGCAATCCATTGCGTCGGACCAATCACAATCCTAGAACATATTCACGTTTACACGCTCTCTATTGAAACTTATTGAAGTGGTGAGAAGCTTCCCCCAGGTCTCAGCCAAATGCTATGGAGAGCTCAGGGCAAAAGAAAAGACCTGTAAGGAAGTGTCTGTCCAGGTGACTATACAGACAAAGGCAGAGGATTCAACGCAATATTGGAACCAGCAGCACAACAGAACAGGTTGTGCAACGCAAGGAATGGATGGAACGGTCTGCCATCCGTCATATTGAGAAGCGGTTAAGGTACATAATCTTGCCAGCAAGACCATTCTATCTGAGGTCTAAGATAGAGGTATGGTTATGATTGGAGGGGGGTTCCACATAGAGGAATAGGGTATATAGAGGAAAGGATATAGGGTACATATAGGAAAGGATATCTAGGGTATATATAGGAAAGGATTATAGGGTATAAAGAGGAAAGGATATAGGGTACGAAAGGATATAGGGTACATAGAGGAAAGGATATAGGGTACATAGAGGAAAGGATATAGGGTATATATAGGAAAGGATATAGGGTATATATAGGAAAGGATTATAGGGTATAAAGAGGAAAGGGCATAGGATAGGAGTACACACTTGGCACAAGGGCTTCTTTGATGTTGTTGGGAAGTAGTTGGGTCATCACAGATGTCGTCTGGACTCCGACACCATGCCTCTCGTAGAGAAAGTGAGCAGGCGGATAGTGTGCCAGCAGTGTCCGCAGCCAGGAGGATTGCTCATCATCCTCAAACTGTCCCAGCTACAGCAACACACACCATCCATCTAGGAGAGCAGTCATGTGACGATACTGGCCTAACTTACATGGAAGGTGCCCACACAGGTGTCGACAAAACAGACACCATAAATCTTGGCTCCATGCCGGCCAGGGAGGGGCTGCTCCTTCACGGCCAGTAAAAACAGGCTGTAGCCTTCACAAGTTCCATCAAGAACATTCAGTGTCCTAGTTCCTAGCAGTGGGTATGGATTTATCTACGCCACACCACTCATGATAGAGAGCTAGACAAACCTCGTGTAATGACAGAACACACTTCTCTGCGAACGACACGGTCACTCCGCGGGGACGCACCCACTACAAGCACACACAGTACAGGTACACAAGGGTCACTCCGCGGAGACACACCCTCTATAAGCATACACACAGTTCCGTACACAAGGGTCAATCTTTGGGGAAACACCCACTATAAGCATACACACAGTACAGGTGCACAAGGGTCAATCTGCGGGGACACACCCACTACAAGCATACACACAGTACAGGTGCACAAGGGTCAATCTGCGGGGACACACCCACCACAAGCATACACACAGTTCAGGTACACAAGGGTCAATCTGCGGGGACACACCCACTACAAGCATAAACACAATACAAGGGGCAATCTGTGAGGACACACCCACTACAAGCATACACATAGTTCAGGTACACAAGGGTCAATCTGCGGGGACACACCCACCACAAGCATACACACAGTTCAGGTACACAAGGGTCAATCTGCGGGGACACACCCACTACAAGCATACACATAGTTCAGGTTCACAAGGGTCAATCTGCGGGGACACACCCACTACAAGCATACACATAGTTCAGGTACACATGGGTCAATCTGCGGGGACATACCCACTACAAGCATACACACAGTACAAGGGGCAATCTGTGGGGACACACCCACTACAAGCATACACATAGTTCAGGTACACAAGGGTCAATCTGTGGGGACACACCCACCACAAGCATACACACAGTTCGGGTACACAAGGGTCAATCTGCGGGGACACACCAACTACAAGCATACACATAGTTCAGGTTCACAAGGGTCAATCTGCAGGGACACACCCACTACAAGCATACACATAGTTCAGGTACACAAGGGTCAATCTGCGGGGACACACCCACCACAAGCATAAACACAGTACAGGTACACAAGGGTCAATCTGCGGCGACACACCCACTACAAGCATACACATAGTTCAGGTACACAAGGGTCACTCCGCAGAGACACACCCTCTACAAGCATACACACAGTACAGGTACACAAGGGTCAATCTGCGGAGACACACCCTCTACAAGCATACACACAGTTCAGGTGCACAATTAACAGCCATATGGAATACTGATGAGGGATGGGTGGGTGGGGTTTGCTCCATTGGTTCTGCTCGCTCCTTGGAAGTAAATGAAAACAGGTGACCATAAATTTCTGCATGTTACCCACCCTCCCCACAAGTTCATCAACTCTGATCCCACAAGTTCACCAACTCTGACCCCACAAGTTCATCAACTCTGACCCCACAAGTTCATCAACCCTGACCCCACAAGTTCATCAACCCTGACCCCACATGTGCATCAACCCTGACACCACTAGTTCATCAACCTTGACCCCACAAGTTCTGATGCACCTTCCCTCCCTTCCCTCCCCTTATATAAACCCTCCCCTTATATAAAACCATAATAATAATAATAATAATAATAATAATAATAATAATAATAATAATAATAATAATAATAATAATAATAATAATAATAATAATAATAATAATAATAATAATAATAATAATAATAATAATAATAATAATAATAATAATAATAATAATAATAATAATAATAATAATAATAATAATAATAATAATAATAATAATAATAAATTAAAATAACAATTGAGGCACTTGGTATACGTGAGCTGGTAATTACATACACTGCTTTAGCCTGTGCTCCATCATGGCCACTGTCTCTGTCTGCTCCACTCTCACCACCCTACACACACACACACACACACACACACACACACACACACACACACACACACACACACACACACACACACACACACACACACACACCATGTAGTAGTAACAAATGCAAGACATTGAGTGCAGAGTCAGTTGATGCCACTCTAGCATTGTTACATTGGCCGCACAGACTACAAGTATGAGGCAGCAGCCATGAAGACCTGCACAGACTACAAGTATGAGGCAGTAGCCATGAAGACATGCACAGACTACAAGTATGAGGCAGTAGCCATGAAGACATGCACAGACTACAAGTATGAGGCAGCCATGAAGACCTGCACAGACTACAAGTATGAGGCAGTAGCCATGAAGACATGCACAGACTACAAGTATGAGGCAGTAGCCATGAAGACATGCACAGACTACAAGTATGAGGCAGCAGCCATGAAGACATGCACAGACTACAAGTATGAGGCAGCCATGAAGACATGCACAGACTACAAGTATGAGGCAGCCATGAAGACATGCACAGACTACAAGTATGAGGGAGCCATGAAGACATGCACAGACTACAAGTATGAGGCAGCAGCCATGAAGACATGCACAGACTACAAGTATGAGGCAGCAGCCATGAAGACATGCACAGACTACAAGTATGAGGCAGCAGCCATGAAGACATGCACAGACTACAAGTATGAGGCAGCAGCCATGAAGACATGCACAGACTACAAGTACGAGGCAGCAGCCATGAAGACATGCACAGACTACAAGTATGAGGCAGTAGCCATGAAGACATGCACAGACTACAAGTATGAGGCAGTAGCCATGAAGACATGCACAGACTACAAGTATGAGGCAGCCATGAAGACATGCACAGACTACAAGTATGAGGCAGTAGCCATGAAGACATGCACAGACTACAAGTATGAGGCAGTAGCCATGAAGACATGCACAGACTACAAGTATGAGGCAGCCATGAAGACCTGCACAGACTACAAGTATGAGGCAGCAGCCATGAAGACATGCACAGACTACAAGTATGAGGCAGCCATGAAGACATGCACAGATTACAAGTATGAGGCAGTAGCCATGAAGACATGCACAGACTACAAGTATGAGGCAGCAGCCATGAAGACATGCACAGACTACAAGTATGAGGCAGCAGTCATGAAGACATGCACAGACTACAAGTATGAGGCAGTAGCCATGAAGACATGCACAGACTACAAGTATGAGGCAGCAGCCATGAAGACATGCACAGACTACAAGTATGAGGCAGTAGCCATGAAGACATGCACAGACTACAAGTATGAGGCAGCAGCCATGAAGACATGCACAGACTACAAGTATGAGGCAGTAGCCATGAAGACATGCACAGACTACAAGTATGAGGCAGCAGCCATGAAGACATGCACAGACTACAAGTATGAGGCAGTAGCCATGAAGACATGCACAGACTACAAGTATGAGGCAGTAGCCATGAAGACATGCACAGACTACAAGTATGAGGCAGCAGCCATGAAGACATGCACAGACTACAAGTATGAGGCAGCAGCCATGAAGACATGCACAGACTACAAGTATGAGGCAGTAGCCATGAAGACATGCACAGACTACAAGTATGAGGCAGTAGCCATGAAGACATGCACAGACTACAAGTATGAAGGCAGCAGCCATGAAGACATGCACAGACTACAAGTATGAGGCAGCCATGAAGACATGCACAGACTACAAGTATGAGGCAGCAGCCATGAAGACATGCACAGACTACAAGTATGAGGCAGCAGCCATGAAGACATGCACAGACTACAAGTATGAGGCAGTAGCCATGAAGACATGCACAGACTACAAGTATGAGGCAGTAGCCATGAAGACATGCACAGTCTACAAGTATGAGGCAGCCATGAAGACATGCACAGACTACAAGTATGAGGCAGCCATGAAGACATGCACAGACTACAAGTATGAGGCAGTAGCCATGCAGACATGCACAGACTACAAGTATGAGGCAGCCATGAAGACATGCACAGACTACAAGTATGAGGCAGTAGCCATGAAGACATGCACAGACTACAAGTATGAGGCAGTAGCCATGAAGACATGCACAGACTACAAGTATGAGGCAGCCATGAAGACATGCACAGACTACAAGTATGAGGCAGCAGCCATGAAGACATGCACAGACTACAAGTATGAGGCAGTAGCCATGAAGACATGCACAGACTACAAGTATGAGGCAGTAGCCATGAAGACATGCACAGACTACAAGTATGAGGCAGTAGCCATGAAGACATGCACAGACTACAAGTATGAGGCAGTAGCCATGAAGACATGCACAGACTACAAGTATGAGGCAGCAGCCATGAAGACATGCAAAGACTACAAGTATGAGGCAGTAGCCATGAAGACATGCACAGACTACAAGTATGAGGCAGTAGCCATGAAGACATGCACAGACTACAAGTATGAGGCAGCAGCCATGAAGACATGCACAGACTACAAGTATGAGGCAGTAGCCATGAAGACATGCACAGACTACAAGTATGAGGCAGCAGCCATGAAGACATGCAAAGACTACAAGTATGAGGCAGCCATGAAGACATGCACAGACTACAAGTATGAGGCAGTAGCCATGAAGACATGCACAGACTACAAGTATGAGGCAGTAGCCATGAAGACATGCACAGACTACAAGTATGAGGCAGCCATGAAGACATGCACAGACTACAAGTATGAGGCAGCAGCCATGAAGACATGCACAGACTACAAGTATGAGGCAGCAGCCATGAAGACATGCAAAGACTACAAGTATGAGGCAGCCATGAAGACATGCACAGACTACAAGTATGAGGCAGCAGCCATGAAGACATGCACAGACTACAAGTATGAGGCAGTAGCCATGAAGACATGCACAGACTACAAGTATGAGGCAGCAGCCATGAAGACATGCACAGACTACAAGTATGAGGCAGTAGCCATGAAGACATGCACAGACTACAAGTATGAGGCAGTAGCCATGAAGACATGCACAGACTACAAGTATGAGGCAGTAGCCATGAAGACATGCACAGACTACAAGTATGAGGCAGCAGCCATGAAGACATGGACAGACTACAAGTATGAGGCAGTAGCCATGAAGACATGCACAGACTACAAGTATGAGGCAGCAGCCATGAAGACATGCACAGACTACAAGTATGAGGCAGCAGCCATGAAGACATGCACAGACTACAAGTATGAGGCAGCCATGAAGACATGCACAGACTACAAGTATGAGGCAGCAGCCATGAAGACATGCACAGACTACAAGTATGAGGCAGCAGCCATAAAGACATGCACAGACTACAAGTATGAGGCAGTAGCCATGAAGACATGCACAGACTACAAGTATGAGGCAGCCATGAAGACATGCACAGACTACAAGTATGAGGCAGCAGCCATGAAGACATGCACAGACTACAAGTATGAGGCAGCAGCCATGAAGACATGCACAGACTACAAGTATGAGGCAGTAGCCATGAAGACATGCACAGACTACAAGTATGAGGCAGCAGCCATGAAGACATGCACAGACTACAAGTATGAGGCAGCCATGAAGACATGCACAGACTACAAGTATGAGGCAGTAGCCATGAAGACATGCACAGACTACAAGTATGAGGCAGTAGCCATGAAGACATGCACAGACTACAAGTATGAGGCAGTAGCCATGAAGACATGCACAGACTACAAGTATGAGGCAGCAGCCATGAAGACATGCACAGACTACAAGTATGAGGCAGTAGCCATGAAGACATGCACAGACTACAAGTATGAGGCAGTAGCCATGAAGACATGCACAGACTACAAGTATGAGGCAGCAGCCATGAAGACATGCACAGACTACAAGTATGAGGCAGTAGCCATGAAGACATGCACAGACTACAAGTATGAGGCAGCAGCCATGAAGACATGCACAGACTACAAGTATGAGGCAGCCATGAAGACATGCACAGACTACAAGTATGAGGCAGCCATGAAGACATGCACAGACTACAAGTATGAGGCAGCAGCCATGAAGACATGCACAGACTACAAGTATGAGGCAGTAGCCATGAAGACATGCACAGACTACAAGTATGAGGCAGCCATGAAGACATGCACAGACTACAAGTACGAGGCAGCAGCCATGAAGACATGCACAGACTACAAGTATGAGGCAGCAGCCATGAAGACATGCACAGACTACAAGTATGAGGCAGCCATGAAGACATGCACAGACTACAAGTATGAGGCAGTAGCCATGAAGACATGCACAGACTACAAGTATGAGGCAGCCATGAAGACATGCACAGACTACAAGTATGAGGCAATAGCCATGAAGACATGCACAGACTACAAGTATGAGGCAGCAGCCATGAAGACATGCACAGACTACAAGTATGAGGCAGCAGCCATGAAGACATGCACAGACTACAAGTATGAGGCAGCCATGAAGACATGCACAGACTACAAGTATGAGGCAGCAGCCATGAAGACATGCACAGACTACAAGTATGAGGCAGTAGCCATGAAGACATGCACAGACTACAAGTATGAGGCAGCCATGAAGACATGCACAGACTACAAGTATGAGGCAGCAGCCATGAAGACATGCACAGACTACAAGTATGAGGCAGCAGCCATGAAGACATGCACAGACTACAAGTATGAGGCAGCCATGAAGACATGCATAGACTACAAGTATGAGGCAGCAGCCATGAAGACATGCACAGACTACAAGTATGAGGCAGCAGCCATGAAGACATGTACAGACTACAAGTATGAGGCAGCAGCCATGAAGACATGCACAGACTACAAGTATGAGGCAGCCATGAAGACATGCACAGACTACAAGTATGAGGCAGTAGCCATGAAGACATGCACAGACTACAAGTATGAGGCAGTAGCCATGAAGACATGCACAGACTACAAGTATGAGGCAGCCATGAAGACATGCACAGACTACAAGTATGAGGCAGTAGCCATGAAGACATGCACAGACTACAAGTATGAGGCAGCAGCCATGAAGACATGCACAGACTACAAGTATGAGGCAGTAGCCATGAAGACATGCACAGACTACAAGTATGAGGCAGTAGCCATGAAGACATGCACAGACTACAAGTATGAGGCAGCCATGAAGACATGCACAGACTACAAGTATGAGGCAGTAGCCATGAAGACATGCACAGACTACAAGTATGAGGCAGCAGCCATGAAGACATGCACAGACTACAAGTATGAGGCAGTAGCCATGAAGACATGCACAGACTACAAGTATGAGGCAGTGGCCATGAAGACATGCACAGACTACAAGTATGAGGCAGTAGCCATGAAGACATGCACAGACTACAAGTATGAGGCAGCAGCCATGAAGACATGGACAGACTACAAGTATGAGGCAGTAGCCATGAAGACATGCACAGACTACAAGTATGAGGCAGCAGCCATGAAGACATGCACAGACTACAAGTATGAGGCAGCAGCCATGAAGACATGGACAGACTACAAGTATGAGGCAGCATTCTTAAGGCCGGTTCACAATATGACGCTAGCCCAGCGTTTCGTTCCGTTCCGTTACCTAGCGTCATACCGTCAATTTGTGAACATGCTCCGTTTTGAAGAAAAGAAGAAACGGAGGATTAGACTCGAGTTCTATTCTAGCGTCTGTTGACGCTAGCTTGACCAATCATATTTTCACGTGTCATATCGTAGTTCTAATTAATGCCAATTTGTCAGTCGAAAATGGAGGATGAAAAGTTAGTTGAGGCTGTGCGAAGCTTTGTATGTCTTTGGAAGGTAGGATCAAGCTCTTACAAGGATCTACGAGCTAAAGGGAGTTGCTAGCAAGGTAAACTACGTAGCTACTGAATTAAATTATCTTAGTAGTCGTCATATTCCCCATATTCATAATATTGTTTAGGTTGGAGAAGGCTACACAGCGGATGGATGCATCAAGAGGTGGAGGATTTTGAGGACAAATTTGTGAGGGAACTGAAAAAGACCAAGAAGAAGAAGTCTGGAGATGCTGAGATGCTGGGCCTGTTGTGGTGTCCAGTGAGCACAAGAAGTATGTAGCGAGGTTGAATATTGATCCCTCTTCAGAAACCTTTCACCCCACTACCCCTCATTCCCATGATTCCATGGATTATTACAACTATTGAACTAGTGCATTATATTACATCGCAATGATATAAATAATTAGTTGAGTTCTGCGAACATAGCTGTACTGCCAATCAACTTCTCCAGCAGGAGTACAGAAGTATTCTTGAAACCTTCCCTGATCTCCACAGCAGACTGAGAATGTCTTAATAAAAAAGAAATAAACAACGCATATGCAACTATATAGATAAATTATGGCAAACCTGTTGCTGCCAGCATGACCAATTGATGTCATTCCCTTATTTTGGTTCTTCATCTCCTCTCCACCCACCATCAATCATGTTTCTACTACCATCTTCATTATCAGACATCCGCAGATACCTGAATTGGCTTTCTGGATCTGACAGACGCATCTCCTGAACAGGTTGTGATACTCGCCTTGCTGTCTTCGCATTCTAAATATTGGACGTACCCACACTCTGTTCTGCCTTCTCCTATTCCTCCTCCTCCGCCTCCTGAGCAAAAGAATCAAAATAATAGCCTGCTTCACTGCCGAACTTCGAGTCATAGCTAGCCAGCCGTAGTCGAGGGTGTGGCAAGGTAAAGGGTCGAATCTCAATTGGAAAAAATTGGCTCGAGGTGACGGAACGAAACAAAACGCCAATTTGTGAACAGGATTGAACGAAACGCTAGACGGAGAAGAAACGGAGACGAAAACGAGACAGAACGAAACGCTGGGCTAGCGTCATATTGTGAACCGGCCTTTAATCTGCAGATCTTTGGTATTCTCATGTGGACAGACAATTCCCAACACACAGAGGTAAACCTCTCGCACCTAGAGCTAGGTCACACCTACTAACACTAGGTTACATCTACTAAGAGCTAGGTCACATCTACTAACACTAGGTTACATCTACTAAGAGCTAGGTCACATCTACTAACACTAGGTTACATCTACTAAGAGCTAGGTCACTCAACTAAGAGCTAGGTTACATCTGCTAAGAGCTAGGTTACATCTACTAACACTAGGTTACTGTCATGACCAGCCCGACAGATAAAGAGAGAGAGCAGATCCTGAACATTGTTATGTATCAACACTTCTATTCAATTCACCTCACACTTCCTTATAACTGCAGTATCATTATCATGAACTATTGTGTGTAAATTAGCTGTGTGTTGCACTCTTGTGATTGGTTGTATTTTATGTCACCTTATGATTTCTACCTTATATGGTTGTGGCTCAACCTACCAGGATCAACCTTTAAAGGAGCTCCTGACTGGTAAGAGCAAGATTTTCCTAACTTGCATTTAATAGTTTAACATCTATTTGACTTAAAAGTAGCCTAAACTCTGTCTAGCAGTTAGCACTGGCTCTGGTGGCAGCATCTACTGAGGAGACAGAACATTAACCCTTCCACCGTTGACTTTATTTCGAAAAATTACAAAAAATTGACTTGCATAAACATATGCAAGCTATTTCAGCAAAGGTTGACTAAAGTCCTTAGCAACCATAGTTCACATGAAAGCCCTTGTAATGACCAACATTGTGGTAACCTACAGTTGCCATAGAAACAACCCACAATGCTATGAATCTAATTAGAAGTTTTGAGTTCTGGTTTCACAGATAATTAACAATTGTAGTAATATGATCTATGTACGTGCACACACGTATATGGCCTTATTTCATTTCCCCCTCTAGTATGGTATATAATCAAGGTGTTTTCAGCCACTCAGACAGTGATGGAGGCTTGATAAGATACTGGCCAGCAACATACAAGAAGACATCATTGTGCGCCACTACCACAATGTAATGTAATGTATAGACACCATCTAGGAATATATATTTTCACATTATATTTACACTTATAACACTTGGTACACAATGTATGTAGCAACAAACATGACTGGTACAAGAAGCCATTGAGGTATTCAAATGAATACTGGAAGTTACTTGACTACGTGTACTCAGACGTGCAAGTTGACTACTCCTAGCTCTACTACTGTCCCTAGTTCTGCGACTATGCTGACGAACAGGCCTTGAATGAGTATGAACCGAAGGAGTATGAACTCCACAAGAAGTGGCTATGAGGAAGGGTGACAGTGAAGGGGTTGGTTGCACCATACCTAAAAAGAATAATGCAACATAAACAAAAAGTATTGCCTCCTCGACCTAATGAATTTATATATGGATTGTCCCACGAAAGAACAGCTAAACCATTCTATCCAGAACATGCTTTACTTGCTAGCTACTTAGCTAGCAAGTAAACAAAACTCACTGGCATAGTCTTCTTCGTCACTGCTAGACTCTCCTCCGCCCAAACAGATTATCGAGCGGCACCGCTCTCGCCAGAAAATTGTCCAAAAGTATCTCCCAACCATCGATAGCACAATTTCAGGATCAATGCTTCTCTTCCCAAGTTAGGAATAGATTACTTCACCTTACTTTCGTCCTCTGATAGGACGTAGTCGTCATCTTGAATCCTAGAAAGAGCTTGGTCTAAAGTTAGTCTGACCGTCATTTCCAACTTGATCAAAAATTGAACGGTCAGCGATTTCAATTTTACTTTACCTTAGTTACCGAACCCGTATGGCTCTTATATTCGGCACTGATATTCATATCTTAATTTACAACCGAACGATTGATTTTTTAATGATTTCCCCCCGATAATTATGTGGTTTGGACGTATATATACGCTTATGACGGTGAGTGGGTTAAAACCCTCTCGACCCTCCACAGTCACATCTACTATGAGCTAGGGAACATCTACTTTGAGCTAGGGAACATGTACTATGAGCTAGGGTACATCTACTATGAGCTAGGGTACATCTACTATGAGCTAGGGTACATCTACTATGAGCTAGGGAACATCTACTTTGAGCTAGGGAACATCTACTATGAGCTAGGGTACATCTACTATGAGCTACATGTAGGTACATCTACTATGAGCTAGGTACATCTACTATGAGTTAGGGTACATCTACTATGAGCTAGGGTACATCTACTATGAGCTAGGGAACATCTACTATGAGCTAGGGTACATCTACTATGAGCTAGGGAACATCTACTATGAGCTAGGGAACATCTACTATGAGCTAGGGAACATCTACTATGAGCTAGGGAACATCTACTTTGAGCTAGGGTACATCTACTATGAGCTAGGTACATCTACTATGAGCTAGGGAACATCTACTTTGAGCTAGGGTACAAGATAGGGAACATCTACTATGAGCTAGGGAACATCTACTTTGAGCTATGGTACATCGCTAGGTACATCTACTATGGGCTAGGGAACATCTACTATGAGCTAGGGTACATCTACTATGAGCTAGGGAACATCTACTATGAGCTAGGGAACATCTACTTTGAGCTAGGGAACATCGTACATCTACTATGAGCTAGGGAACATCTACTATGAGCTAGGGAACATCTACTATGAGCTAGGTACATCTACTATGAGCTAGGGTACATCTACTATGAGCTAGGGTACATCTACTATGAGCTAGGGAACATCTACTATGAGCTAGGGAACATCTACTATGAGCTAGGTACATCTCTAGGGAACATCTACTATGAGCTAGGTACATCTACTATGAGCTAGGGAACATCTACTATGAGCTAGGTACATCTACTATGAGCTAGGTACATCTACTATGAGCTAGGGAACATCTACTATGAGCTAGGTACATCTACTATGAGCTAGGGTACATCTACTATGAGCTAGGGTACATCTACTATGAGCTAGGGAACATCTACTATGAGCTAGGGTACATCTACTATGAGGTAGGGTGCATCTACTATGAGCTAGGGAACATCTACTATGAGCTAGGGAACATCTACTATGAGCTAGGTACATCTACTATGAGCTAGGGAACATCTACTATGAGCTAGGGAACATCTACTATGAGCTAGGGAACATCTACTATGAGCTAGGTACATCTACTATGAGCTAGGGTACATCTACTATGAGCTAGGTACATCTACTATGAGCTAGGGTACATCTACTATGAGCTAGGGAACATCTACTATGAGCTAGGGTACATCTACTATGAGCTAGGTACATCTACTATGAGCTAGGGTACATCTACTATGAGCTAGGTACATCTACTATGAGCTAGGGTGAGCTAGGTTATATATAAGAATGGGGAATACGCTGGACATCAGCTCCACACAACTAGTACGACTAGAGAATGCAAGACTGTGAACATACTTGTAGCCTTTCTCTACCAACACATCAGAGTAACGACCGAATGCCACTTCAGGAAACCCACAGTGAGCAAAGTCAGACTTCATGAAAACCAGAGAGAGTTCACGCACGCCCACTACTGCATCCATGTGGTAGAGCTCATAGAACTTCCCCACCTGAAGCAGCACATGACATATTAGTTGCCAACAGTAAGAGGAATCTATATGGTGACCTACTTTAAACATGCTATATGGTGACCTACTTTAAACATTTATATGATGACCTACTTTAAACATGCTAATGATGACCTACTTTAAACATGCTATATGATGACCTACTTTAAACATGCTATATGATGACATACTATATAATGACCTACTTTAAACATGTTATATGATGATCTACTTTAAACATGTTATATGATGACCTACTTTAAACATGTTATATGATGACCTACTTTTAATAAACATGTATATGATGACCTACTTTATATGATGACCTACTTTTAATAAACATGTTATATGAACATGTTATATGATGACCTACTTTAAACATGCTATATGATGACCTACTTTAAACATGCTATATGATGACCTTCTTTAAACATGTTATATGATGACCTACTTTAACCCTTTCACTGGCAGATTTACGGAGGACTTTTTACAAAAATTGACACAATTTCACATTTTTTTTTTTATAGAGGACCTTATGAAGACAAGTATCCAACAACTATATATCAGGTGATAGCTGATGCATGAAGGGACGTTATGTTAAATTTTAGTTGCTTAGCAACAAACCACAGAAATGTGAATATTGTTATAAGAGACAGGAAGTAAAATAAAAGGGTTTATATCGGGTTTATATCATCTCAATTTCATATTACACATGAAACCAGCAATGTTAGCTGGTCAACTTTTGGTCAACAACAACAACTGTTTGTAAAATAATAACCTCTCCTCCAACCCTGTCTTCTCCTCTGCTGCTTCTCATCCTCCTCCTCCAGCTCCATGAGTTAAACTACCTTCCCAGGAGAAATAGTTCTTATTATTATGCTAGTTACTAGGCTTTACTATACAACTCTTATCTATTCTTACCTTGGGGGAAGTCTTCATGACCATCGCTATCGTCTGAAGCTTCGCTTGGCAGAGTAGGGCGATCTATACTTTGAAAACTTGCTTCGTGGTCGGTGCCAACAGCTTCTGTTATAGCTACCATAGCATCACCGTCAACTACGCCACTTCCCAGGTAAGCACAGGCACTTTCTTCCTCTCCTTCATTAACGTCAATCTCGGACAGGCCGAAGTCATCCTCAAATAGGAAGTCTAACGCTTCGTCTCTACTCTAAAGCAAGTCGCCATTTCTTCTTCGAGACCGGGAATTAACCGGAAGTGATGTTTGCTGGCATGTTTACTTCCCTTTCCTCATTCCGTATTTTCCAGATATTCAGGGGTATATTAGAGACATGCTTTGGGCATATTCGTACAATTTTTGAAGTTAATACCGCGAACGGTTAATTTTTTATGAATTGTTTCGTCGCGGTTAATCCGTTTTCGCGACTTAAGTCGCTTATGCCAGTGAGAGGGTTAAACATGCTATATGATGACCTACTTTAAACATGCTATATGATGACCTACTTTAAACATGATAACAGAGTCAAAGTTTTCAGCTTTGATTGTCCACCATTGTTGCAGACCTGGAGTCAACCTCTTGAAGTAATCTGGGGGCACCTTCAGGGAGATACACACCACTTAGCTTGACTTGCATAAGACCTCTCAAAGAGTGCGTGGGTGGTACTGAGCATGGCTTAAGTACTTGATGAGTGCGTGGGTGGTAATCTACATACTTGATGAGTGTGTGGGTGGTAATCAGCATGGCTTACGTACTTGATGAGTGCGTGGGTGGTAATCAGCATGGCTTACATACTTGATGAGTGCGTGGGTGGTAATCAGCATGGCTTACGTACTTGATGAGTGCGTGGGTGGTAATCAGCATGGCTTACATACTTGAAGAGTGCGTGGGTGGTAATCAGCATGGCTTACGTACTTGAAGAGTGCGTGGGTGGTAATCAGCATGGCTTACGTACTTGATGAGTGCGTGGGTGGTAATCAGCATGGCTTACGTACTTGAAGAGTGCGTGGGTGGTAATCAGCATGGCTTACATACTTGATGAGTGCGTGGGTGGTAATCAGCATGGCTTACGTACTTGAAGAGTGCGTGGGTGGTAATCAGCATGGCTTACGTACTTGAAGAGTGCGTGGGTGGTACTGAGCATGGCTTACGTACTTGATGAGTGCGTGGGTGGTACTGAGCATGGCTTACGTACTTGATGAGTGCGTGGGTGGTACTGAGCATGGCTTACGTACACTTGATGAGTGCGTGGGTGGTAATCAGCATGGCTTACATACTTGAAGAGTGCGTGGGTGGTAATCAGCATGGCTTACATACTTGATGAGTGCGTGGGTTGTAATCAGCATGGCTTACATACTTGAAGAGTGCGTGGGTGGTACTGAGCATGGCTTACATACTTGAAGAGTGCGTGGGTGGTAATCAGCATGGCTTACATACTTGAAGAGTGCGTGGGTGGTACTGAGCATGGCTTACATACTTGAAGAGTGCGTGGGTGGTAATCAGCATGGCTTACTACTTGATGAGTGCGTGGGTGGTACTGAGCATGGCTTACGTACTTGATGAGTGCGTGGGTGGTAATCAGCATGGCTTACATACTTGAAGAGTGCGTGGGTGGTAATCAGCATGGCTTACGTACTTGAAGAGTGCGTGGGTGGTAATCAGCATGGTTCCAAGCATGGCCACTTTTATCTCTAGTGAATACACAGCCCAGATTTCAACCACAGAGGTCAGACACACAATATACATATACACCACACACATTGCACATGCACTCACACAAACACACCAGACTACACATGCACTCACACATGCACTCACACAATACACACATACCACACTACACATGCACACACACAACACATGCACTCACAACAAACACTACACATGCACTCACAACAAACACTACACATGCACTCACACAATACACATAACATACATGCACTTAACAATACACACACACCACACTACACATGCAGTCACACTACACACACCAGCCCACACATGCACTCACACAACACACCACACTAAACACACGCAACAACTTCAAGTGTGTATTGTGCATTAATTATCTCGTGTGAACAGAGCATGTACTTAAGCTGATCCTTCTGTAGCCACTTCAGCTTATCATGAGCAAACTTTCCATCTCCTTCAGAGCAAGAGCGCTTCATGGCAGATTCAACATGAGAGTTCGGAGATAATTGTTCAGAAAACAATCGACATGGCTTCCTCTTGGAAATAGAGCTAGGAGTGCTCATTCCTTCATCAGAGTGAGGTGGATTTGATAGAGACATATTGAGTGTCTGCAGTTTAATATGCATTTCATCAGCTCTAGTCGCGCAACTAACATTTTGCTTACTTCACTATTTCCTGATTCATTATGATCAGGAGGGTGTATAGTGTCTTCGGGAGATATTGGGGAAGCCTTTACTTTCTTGAAGTAGGATAATAAACTCATGTCGGCTCCACCACTATCAGAGATGCATACATGTGGCACTTCGCACCCGCGCGCGCATAAGGCTTATACCAGAATGCACGACGGGGCTTACACAATTAGGACCCTTTACCAGTTTAATGGAGCCTGTAGGATCCTTGGGGTCAGTCCTGGAATCTCCCAAGTGGGTTGAAGTGAGACAAAATTTGAAGTTGTGGAGAGAAGAGGGTGCAAGAAATAGTTTGAAGACTGTTGAAGGAGGCAACTTTTTGCTGAAACAGAGGAAGTCATATCTTGGCAATGAAGGTACTTTTTACTTAAACATAACGCAATAGTTGACAGCCTGTTCGAAGAGCTGAAGTATCTCAAGTTTCTATAATGCATGTACCTAGTTATGATACCATCTCAGAGAAGTGCTCACCTCTGTCACTATAAAAGCATAGGAGGAAGAACAGGGCCAGAACAGGGAAGGGAGGAGGGGGTAGGAGGCACTGGATTGTGCAGTGCAGGTGTTATAACCTACCCCTAGGTGGGGCCTGCTCACTTTCCTTGTGATTTTGGTGATTTTGGCACATTCTACAGCATCCTGTTCCAATCTTATTTGTTTGCTTTCCATTCATCTATTTTACAATCTTTTATGGAGATTTCAGAATGTTAAATCCAATGAACCAATACTGATTGGCAAACACACATGCCTGACAGCCCTGGGGACATGTGCTTGTGCATGCGTGACAGCCCTGCGGACATGTTCTTGTGCATGCGTGACAGCCCTGCAGACATGCTCTTGTGCATGCCCTGCGGACATGTGCTTGTGCATGCGTGACTGTCCTGCGGACATGTGATGCGTAACAGTCCTGCGGACATGTGCTTGCGCATGCGTGACAGCCCTGCAGACATGTTCTTGTGCATGCGTGACAGCCCTGCGGACATGTGCTTGTGCATGCGTGACAGCCCTGCGGACATGTGCTTGTGCATGCGTGACAGCCCTGCGGACATGTGCTTGTGCATGCGTGATAGCCCTGCAGACATGTGCTTGTGCATGCGTGACAGCCCTGCGGACATGTGCTTGTGCATGCGTGACAGTCCTGCAGACATGTGCTTGTGCATGCGTGACAGCCCTGCGGACATGTGCTTGTGCATGCGTGACAGCCCTGCGGACATGTTCTTGTGCATGCGTGACAGCCCTGCGGACATGTGCTTGTGCATGTGTGACAGCCCTGCGGACATGTGCTTGTGCATGCGTGACAGCCCTGCGGACATGTGCTTGCGCATGCATGACAGCCCTGCGGACATGTGCTTGTGCATGCATGACAGCCCTGCGGACATGTGCTTGCGCATGCGTGACAGCCCTGCAGACATGTGCTTGTGCATGCGTGACAGCCCTGCGGACATGTGCTTGCGCATGTGTGTCAGCCCTGCGGACATGTGCTTGTGCATGCGTGACGCCCTTTGTGTGTCTCAAGCTTTTTTTAACATGGAATTAATTTCGGATATTTTTAAAGTATAAAGGTCATATATTCACAGATGGGCTTGTTTCGAGGTGGGGTAGCACATCATGCCTAAGATTAATCAGAGCCTCATAAGTGGCAGGCATCAAACAAGTTGAATGAGCTTTGGTTGAATGGCCCATCCCCCTTTTTTGACATAAGTGCCACATTGCCAGGTAAACCAAATGGCCAGTCCAGGCCTGAGGAAGAACCTGAGAGCCACAGCCTCACAGATTTTTCTCTTTGCACTCCCAGACATCCACATGGATATATATGTCTATGCTTGCTGCACCATTATTATTATCCCCGCAGTCATTAAAAATATTTTTGAAGTTATTATTTTTTTAATTATGTACATGTATTGATATTGCCTGGACCTCGATACAAACAGTAAAAGGGTCATGGTAAATAAATGTGTCAGTATATATATTCTCACATATATATTATATATATATTGTAAAAAAATGAAGGAGGTTCTCCTCTTTGCAAAATTGATTAATTAAGAGCCCTACCAATGTGTGCACGAAGCTCTTGTGCTCTGTGTTCTAAACTTAGGTACAAGCAACCCAACCATTGGACTACTATTAGTGTAGTCTCTGAACTCAGAGCTGAAAACTGAAAATACACAAATTTGAATATTGTTGTACCTATAATTATAGTATTGTAAGCAAAAGAGAGCATATAAATAGAGTCATGTTTTGATCTAAATAACAAACATATATAGCTTGAAGTCATGCCTCTATGTCTTTAATCTTTCTAACTTGGTAGGAAGAGGTTTGACATGTCTTTAGCATTTCTAACTTCACAAGAAGAGGGTTAACATGTCTTTAATCTTTTAACTTGGGTAGGAAGAGGGTTAACATGTCTTTAATATTTCTAACTTGGGTAGGAAGAGGGTTAACATGTCTTTAATATTTCTGACTGGGTAGGAAGAGGGTTAACATGTCTTTAATATTTCTGACTTGGGTAGGAAGAGTGTTAATGTCTTTAATGTTTGGAAGAGGGTTAATATGACTAGTATGTAGGAAGAGGGTTAACAGGCACTTGTAAATCATTCTAGTAATCTTTTTTAACCACGTCCCGGACTGATCAGGGGCACTTGTCCTGGAGTTCTCCTTTGTGTGCTGGCAAAAGGACTGGAATATAGTGTGCAACAATAAGAAACAAACTCTCAATGAACTCTCAGTTGACACAAGCTGATTATTGAGAAGGTTATTATAATAGTAGATGTGGATCTTCCCTGTTGTTCGCTTGTGGAGTTCCCACTTGCCACAATGTCTCCCTGCCACAGTGTCTCCCTGCCGCAGTGTCTCCCTGCCACAGGGTCTCCCTGCCGCAGTGTCTCCCTGCCACAGTGTCTCCCCTGCCGCAGTGTCTCCCTGCCGCAGTGTCTCCCTGCCACAGTGTCTCCCTGCCACAGTGTCTCCCTGCCACAGTGTCTCCCTGCCACAGTGTCTCCCTGCCGCAGTGTCTCCCTGCCACAGTGTCTCCCCTGCCGCAGTGTCTCCCTGCCACAGTGTCTCCCTGCCACAGTGTCTCCCTGCCGCAGTGTCTCCCTGCCACAGTGTCTCCCTGCCACAGTGTCTCCCTGCCACAGTGTCTCCCCTGCCACAGTGTCTCCCTGCCACAGTGTCTCCCTGCCGCAGTGTCTCCCTGCCGCAGTGTCTCCCTGCCGCAGTGTCTCCCTGCCGCAGTGTCTCCCTGCCGCAGTCTCTCCCTGCCGCAGTGTCTCCCTGCCACAGTGTCTCCCTGCCACAGTGTGTCCCTGCCGCAGTGAGTGTCTCCCTGCCGCAGTGTCTCCCTGCCGCAGTGGCTCCCTGCCGCAGTGTCTCCCTGCCACAGTGTCTCCCTGCCGCAGTGTCTCCCTGCCGCAGTGTCTCCCTGCCGCAGTGTCTCCCTGCCGCAGTGTCTCCCTGCCGCAGTGTCTCCCTGCCGCAGTGTCTCCCTGCCGCAGTGTCTCCCTGCCACAGTGTCTCCCTGCCACAGTGTCTCCCTGCACCACAGTGTCTCCCTGCCGCAGTGTCTCCCTGCCGCAGTGTCTCCCTGCCGCAGTGTCTCCCTGCCGCAGTGTCTCCCTGCCGCAGTGTCTCCCTGCCGAGTGTCTCCCTGCCGCAGTGTCTCCCTGCCGCAGTGTCTCCCTGTCGCAGTGTCTCCCCTGCCGCAGTGTCTCTCCTGCCACAATGTTGCCCAGAAACAAGTGTACACGTAGGCCATAACCAACTGGCGATGCCTTATCACTAAAAATCTTATTCATCAAGTTTGCTTGGTTGGTGTACATGATTTTAAATGGTAAAGGGTCAGCAAACTCTACATGGGTACAATCTTGTTTATTACATTTTCAACACGTCAATCCGATGAAGACCAGAGCATCTAATGGAATACCGTGAAGACCAGAGCATCTAGTGGAATACCGTGAAGACCAGAGCATCTAGTGGAATACCGTGAAGACCAGAGCATCTAGTGGAATACCGTGAAGACCAGAGCATCTAGTGGAATACCGTGAAGACCAGAGCATCTGGTGGAATACCGTGAAGGCCAGAGCATCTAGTGGAATACCGTGAAGGCCAGAGCATCTTGTGGAATACCGTGAAGGCCAGAGCATCTAGTGGAATACCGTGAAGGCCAGAGCATCTAGTGGAATACCGTGAAGACCAGAGCATCTAGTGGAATACCGTGAAGACCAGAGCATCTAGTGGAATACCGTGAAGGCCAGAGCATCTAGTGGAATACCGTGAAGACCAGAGCATCTAGTGGAATACCGATGAAGGCCAGAGCATCTAGTGGAATACCGTGAAAGCCAGAGCATCTAGTGGAATACCGTGAAGACCAGAGCATCTAGTGGAATACCGTGAAGACCAGAGCATCTAGTGGAATACCGTGAAGGCCAGAGCATCTAGTGGAATACCGTGAAGACCAGAGCATCTAGTGGAATACCGATGAAGGCCAGAGCATCTAGTGGAATACCGTGAAAGCCAGAGCATCTAGTGGAATACCGTGAAGACCAGAGCATCTAGTGGAATACCGATGAAGGCCAGAGCATCTAGTGGAATACCGTGAAGGCCAGAGCATCTAGTGGAATACCGTGAAGACCAGAGCATCTAGTGGAATACCGTGAAGACCAGAGCATCTAGTAGAATACCGATGAAGGCCAGAGCATCTAGTGGAATACCGTGAAGGCCAGAGCATCTAGTGGAAACACGGAGAGAATAAAATTTCAAGTAGATTATTGAGAAGGTTATTGTAATGTTATGTCAACTTCAGTTCTAGTTGTTGTTTAAATAAAACCTTTTTCCTTTCATTATTCTAGTGTGTGTGTGTGTGTGTGTGTGTGTGTGGTATTGCAGTATGGTGTACATATGAGCAGACGTGCATAGCTGCATTGGACTGTGGAGACCTGTCCACAGCTGAGGTACGCATTGTATGTGTGGGACTATGATATTATATGTGCTATCTCTGCATATTATATGTGCTATCTCTGCATATTATATGTGCTATCTCTGCATATTATATGTGCTATCTCTGCATATTATATGTGCTATCTCTGCATATTATATGTGCTATCTCTGCATATTATATGTGCTATCTCTGCATATTATATGTGCTATCTCTGCATATTATGTGCTATCTCTGCATATTATGTGCTATCTGTGCATATTATATGTGCTATCTCTGCATATTATGTGCTATCTGTGCATATTATATGTGCTATCTCTGCATATTATGTGCTATCTCTGCATATTGCTATCTCTGCGTATTATGTGCTATCTCTGCATTGCATATTATATGTGCTATCTCTGCATATTATGTGCTATCTCTGCATATTGCTATCTCTGCATATTATGTGCTATCTCTGCATATTATGTGCTATCTCTGCATATTATATGTGCTATCTCTGCGTATTATGTGCTATCTCTGCGTATTATGTGCTATCTCTGCATATAGTACAGTATGTTATGTGTATATAAATGTTATGTGTCTCTCTGTCTTGACTGCCAGTTCTCAACTAGCTCGTGTTTAATATTCACGGGCTCTAATATAATGTGCAAATAGGCACGACAAAGAGCAGGAGAGTAGGCGTGGTATTCACAGTGTGCTGCAGCCTCTGGAGATTCCCTCGCTTGTGCTGGCCTTTACTAAACCTCGACACCTCCTTAGCGCCTGAGGTGCAACGATAACAGACAACAGCTCCTGTCCTAATTAGGTTGAAGAGAAGATGCTATCACTTGATAAATAGCATTGGTCATTTAGTTAAGCGTGGTTCACAATATGTCTCGAGGCTGTCGCATCAACCAGTCACAATGTCTGCCACTTCACTTCAACCTGTCACAATGTATGCCACTTCACTTCGACCAGTCACAATGTCTGCCACTTCACTTCGACCAGTCACAATGTCTGCCACTTCACTTCGACCAGTCACAATGTCTGCCACTTCACTTCGACCAGTCACAATGTCTGCCACTTCACTTCGACCAGTCACAATGTCTGCCACTTCACTTCGACCAGTCACAATGTCTGCCACTTCACTTCGACCAGTCACAATGTCTGCCACTTCACTTCGACAGTCACAATGTCTGCCACTTCACTTCGACCAGTCACAATGTCTGCCACTTCACTTCGACCAGTCACAATGTCTGCCACTTCACTTTGACCAGTCACAATGTCTGCCACTTCACTTCAACCAGTCACAATGTCTGCCACTTCACTTCAACCAGTCACAATGTCTGCCACTTCACTTCAACCAGTCACAATGTCTGCCACTTCACTTCAACCAGTCACAATGTCTGCCACTTCACTTCGACCAGTCACAATGTCTGCCACTTCACTTCGACCAGTCACAATGTCTGCCACTTCACTTCAACCAGTCACAATGTCTGCCACTTCACTTCAACCAGTCACAATGTCTGCCACTTCACTTCAACCAGTCACAATGTCTGCCACTTCACTTCAACCAGTCACAATGTCTGCCACTTCACTTCAACCAGTCACAATGTCTGCCACTTCACTTTGACCAGTCACAATGTCTGCCACTTCACTTCAACCAGTCACAATGTCTGCCACTTCACTTCAACCAGTCACAATGTCTGCCACTTCACTTCAACCAGTCACAATGTCTGCCACTTCACTTCAACCAGTCACAATGTCTGCCACTTCACTTCAACCAGTCACAATGTCTGCCACTTCACTTCGACAGTCACAATGTCTGCCACTTCACTTCAACCAGTCACAATGTCTGCCATTTCACTTCGACCAGTCACAATGTCTGCCACTTCACTTCGACAGTCACAATGTCTGCCACTTCACTTCGACAGTCACAATGTCTGCCACTTCACTTCGACCAGTCACAATGTCTGCCACTTCACTTCGACAGTCACAATGTCTGCCATTTCACTTCGACCAGTCACAATGTCTGCCACTTCACTTCGACCAGTCACAATGTCTGCCACTTCACTTCGACCAGTCACAATGTCTGCCACTTCACTTTGACCAGTCACAATGTCTGCCACTTCACTTCAACCAGTCACAATGTCTGCCACTTCACTTCAACCAGTCACAATGTCTGCCACTTCACTTCGACAGTCACAATGTCTGCCACTTCACTTCGACAGTCACAATGTCTGCCACTTCACTTCGACAGTCACAATGTCTGCCACTTCACTTCGACCAGTCACAATGTCTGCCACTTCACTTCGACAGTCACAATGTCTGCCACTTCACTTCGACCAGTCACAATGTCTGCCACTTCACTTCGACAGTCACAATGTCTGCCACTTCACTTCGACCAGTCACAATGTCTGCCACTTCACTTCGACCAGTCACAATGTCTGCCACTTCACTTCGACCAGTCACAATGTCTGCCACTTCACTTCGACCAGTCACAATGTCTGCCACTTCACTTCGACCAGTCACAATGTCTGCCACTTCACTTCGACCAGTCACAATGTCTGCCACTTCACTTCGACAGTCACAATGTCTGCCACTTCACTTCGACCAGTCACAATGTCTGCCACTTCACTTCGACCAGTCACAATGTCTGCCACTTCACTTTGACCAGTCACAATGTCTGCCACTTCACTTCAACCAGTCACAATGTCTGCCACTTCACTTCAACCAGTCACAATGTCTGCCACTTCACTTCAACCAGTCACAATGTCTGCCACTTCACTTCGACCAGTCACAATGTCTGCCACTTCACTTCGACCAGTCACAATGTCTGCCACTTCACTTCAACCAGTCACAATGTCTGCCACTTCACTTCAACCAGTCACAATGTCTGCCACTTCACTTCAACCAGTCACAATGTCTGCCACTTCACTTCAACCAGTCACAATGTCTGCCACTTCACTTCAACCAGTCACAATGTCTGCCACTTCACTTTGACCAGTCACAATGTCTGCCACTTCACTTCAACCAGTCACAATGTCTGCCACTTCACTTCAACCAGTCACAATGTCTGCCACTTCACTTCAACCAGTCACAATGTCTGCCACTTCACTTCAACCAGTCACAATGTCTGCCACTTCACTTCAACCAGTCACAATGTCTGCCACTTCACTTCAACCAGTCACAATGTCTGCCACTTCACTTCGACAGTCACAATGTCTGCCACTTCACTTCAACCAGTCACAATGTCTGCCATTTCACTTCGACCAGTCACAATGTCTGCCACTTCACTTCGACAGTCACAATGTCTGCCACTTCACTTCGACAGTCACAATGTCTGCCACTTCACTTCGACCAGTCACAATGTCTGCCACTTCACTTCGACAGTCACAATGTCTGCCATTTCACTTCGACCAGTCACAATGTCTGCCACTTCACTTCGACCAGTCACAATGTCTGCCACTTCACTTCGACCAGTCACAATGTCTGCCACTTCACTTTGACCAGTCACAATGTCTGCCACTTCACTTCAACCAGTCACAATGTCTGCCACTTCACTTCAACCAGTCACAATGTCTGCCACTTCACTTCGACAGTCACAATGTCTGCCACTTCACTTCGACAGTCACAATGTCTGCCACTTCACTTCGACAGTCACAATGTCTGCCACTTCACTTCGACCAGTCACAATGTCTGCCACTTCACTTCGACAGTCACAATGTCTGCCACTTCACTTCGACCAGTCACAATGTCTGCCACTTCACTTCGACAGTCACAATGTCTGCCACTTCACTTCGACCAGTCACAATGTCTGCCACTTCACTTCGACCAGTCACAATGTCTGCGATTTCACTTGAACCAGTCTTCAACCAGTCACAATGTCTGCCATTTCACTGGCAGTACAGGTAGCACTATACACCAACTAGCATGGCAGTACAGGTAGGACTACACACCAACTAGCATGGCAGTACAGGTAGGACTACACACCAACTAGCATGGCAGTACAGGTAGGACTACACACCAACTAGCATGGCAGTACAGGTAGGACTACACACCAACTAGCATGGCAGTACAGGTAGGACTACATACCAACTAGCATGGCAATACAGGTAGGACTACACACCAACTAGCATGGCAGTACAGGTAGGACTACACACCAACTAGCATGGCAGTACAGGTAGGACTACACACCAACTAGCATGGCAGTACAGGTAGGACTACACACCAACTAGCATGGCAGTACAGGTAGGACTACACACCAACTAGCATGGCAGTACAGGTAGGACTACATACCAACTAGCATGGCAGTACAGGTAGGACTACACACCAACTAGCATGGCAGTACAGGTAGGACTACACACCAACTAGCATGGCAGTACAGGTAGGACTACACACCAACTAGCATGGCAGTAAAGTTCTTGCGATTATACTATATATTTATACAGGGTGTATTATGAAGTTAGTTTCCGTGTATGTGTGTGTACGTGTGTGTGTACAAAGGCCAAGAACTGTTATTATCTATGGCAAGAACCGTTATTATCTATGGCAAGAACTGTTATTATCTATGGCAATAACTGTTAATATCTATGGCAAGAACTGTTATTATCTATGGCAAGAACTGTTATTATCTATGGCAATAACTGTTAATATCTATGGCAAGAACTGTTATTATCTATGGCAAGAACTGTTATTATCTATGGTAAGAACTGTTATTATCTATGGCAAGAACTGTTATTATCTATGGCAAGAACTGTTATTATCTATGGCAAGAACTGTTATTATCTATGGCAAGAACTGTTATTATCTATGGCAAGAACTGTTATTATCTATGGCAAGAGCTGTTATTATCTATGGCAAGAACTGTTATTATCTATGGCAAGAACTGTTATTATGTATGGCAAGAACTGTTATTATCTATGACAAGAACTGTTATTATCTATGGCAATAACTGTTATTATCTATGGCAAGAACTGTTATTATCTATGGCAATAACTGTTATTATCTATGGCAAGAACTGTTATTATCTATGGCATGAGCTGTTATTATCTATGGCAAGAACTGTTATTATCTATGGCAAGAACTGTTATTATGTATGGCAAGAACTGTTAATATCTATGGCAAGAACTGTTATTATCTATGGCAAGAACTGTTATTATCTATGGCAAGAACTGTTATTATCTATGGCAAGAACTGTTATTATCTATGGCAAGAACTGTTATTATCTATGGCAAGAACTGTTATTATGTATGGCAAGAACTGTTAATATCTATGGCAAGAACTGTTATTATCTATGGCAAGAACTGTTATTATCTAGGGCAAGAACTGTTATTATCTATGCAATATTATCTATGGCAAGAACTGTTATTATCTATGGCAAGAACTGTTATTATCTATGGCAAGAACTGTTATTATCTATGGCAAGAACTGTTATTATCTATGGCAAGAACTGTTATTATCTATGGCAAGAACTGTTATTATCTATGACAAGAACTGTTACTATTCTTCATGGAAGATGTCCAAATGGTTTCCTGGATTGACATACAGTACATTGTACTTTAGGGAGTATAGTCAATAGCAACCTCCAGGGTCTTGCACTCTTTCTTAGTCCACCTTGAGAGACTTGCTTCTTCCTAGTCTTGTTTGTGCGCCAGGATCTTCCCTAGTCTTGCTTGAGAGCCCATGTCTACCCTAATCTTGCTTGAGAACCTGGGTCTTCTCTAGTCTTGCTTGAGAGCCTGAGTCTTCCCTAGTCTTGCTTGAGAGCCTGAGTCTTCCCTAGTCTTGCTGAGTCTTCCCTAGTATTGCATGAGAGCCTGAGTCTTCCCTAGTCTTCCTTGATAGCCTGAGTCTTCCCTAGTCTTGCCAGCAAGATTGGCTTCTTCTCTCAGCACCCTGTCAGTTAATTGGTGTGCATTATTTTAGCAAGTGTTTTATTACTAGGTTGGAAGCTTACATCCATACATGTATTATATATAATGACTATGCTTATGTATATATAATACCAGAGCTTACATCCATACATGTATTATATATAATGACTATGCTTATGTATATATAATACCAGAGCTTACATCCATACATGTATTATATATAATGGCTATGCTTATGTATATATAATACCAGAGCTTACATCCATACATGTATTATATATAATGGCTATGCTTATGTATATATAATAACCAGAGCTTACATCCATACATGTATTATATATAATGGCTATGCTTATGTATAATACCAGAGCTTACATCCATACATGTATTATATATAATGACTATGCTTATGTATATATAATACCAGAGCTTACATCCATACATGTATTATATATAATGGCTATGCTTATGTATATATAATACCAGAGCTTACATCCATACATGTATTATATATAATGGCTATGCTTATGTATGTACATGTGTAGGCATGTTTAAAAAGTTTGATGCAGCAGCTACCAAACAGCCTGAGGATCACAAGATTACGTGGACTCTGTCTTGAAGCACAAGAAAAGTATGATAGAATAGTACATACATATACATACATGCATACATATACATACATGCATATAAATACATGCATACACATACATACATATACATGCATACATATACATACATGCATATAAATACATGCATGAAAATACACACAGGTATGTGGGCTAGGGTATAATGTGTACACAGATATGTGTGCTAGTGTATAATGTGTGCACAGATATGTGTGCTAGTGTATAATGTGTGCACAGATATGTGGGCTAGTGTATAATGTGTACACAGGTATGTGTGCTAGTGTATAATGTGTACACGGATATGTGTGCTAGTGTATAATGTGTACACAGATATGTGGGCTAGTGTATAATGTGTACACAGATATGTAAGCTAGTGTATAATGTGTGCACAGATATCTGTGCTAGTGTATAATGTGTACACAGATATGTGTGCTAGTGTATAATGTGTACACAGATATGTGGGCTAGTGTATAATGTGTACACAGATATGTGTGCTAGTGTATAATGTGTGCACAGATATGTGTGCTAGTGTATAATGTGTGCACAGATATGTGGGCTAGTGTATAATGTGTGCACAGATATGTGTGCTAGTGTATAATGTGTACATAGATATGTGTGCTAGTGTATAATGAGTGCACAGATATGTATGCTAGTGTATAATGTGTACACAGATATGTGTGCTAGTGTATAATGTGTGCACAGATATGTGTGCTAGTGTATAATGTGTACACATGTGCACAGGTATGTAGAGGCAGAGGTGTTATACGATGATGTGCTAGAAGCTCATCCAAGTTGCAGTGCTGTGTGGAAACGCAAAGTGGCTGTACTGAAGGCTCAAGGGAAGACCATTGAAGCTATAGATGAGCTTAATAGCTTGCTTCAAGTGTAAGTCTACCAACATTAGTGTGCATAACAGTGCCACCTACATGAGTGTGTATAACAGTGCCACCTACATGAGTGTGTATAACAGTGCCACCTACATGAGTGTGCATAACAGTGCCACCTACATGAGTGTGTATAACAGTGCCACCTACATGAGTGTGTATAACAGTGCCACCTACATGAGTGTGTATAACAGTGCCACCTACATGAGTGTGTATAACAGTGCCACCTACATGAGTGTGTATAACACTGCCACCTACATGAGTGTGCATAACAGTGCCACCTACATGAGTGTGTATAACAGTGCCACCTACATGAGTGTGTATAACAGTGCCACCTACATGAGTGTGCATAACAGTGCCACCTACATGAGTGTGCATAACAGTGCCACCTACATGAGTGTGCATAACAGTGCCACCTACATGAGTGTGTATAACAGTGCCACCTACATGAGTGTGCATAACAGTGCCACCTACATGAGTGTGCATAACAGTGCCACCTACATGAGTGTGCATAACAGTGCCACCTACATGAGTGTGCATAACAGTGCCACCTACATGAGTGTGCATAACAGTGCCACCTACATCGGTGTGTATAACAGTGCCACCTACATGAGTGTGTATAACAGTGCCACCTACATGAGTGTGTATAACAGTGCCACCTACATGAGTGTGCATAACAGTGCCACCTACATGAGTGTGCATAACAGTGCCACCTACATGGGTGTGTATAACAGTGCCACCTACATGAGTGTGCATAACAGTGCCACCTACATGAGTGTGCATAACAGTGCCACCTACATGAGTGTGCATAACAGTGCCACCTACATGAGTGTGCATAACAGTGCCACCTACATGAGTGTGCATAACAGTGCCACCTACATGAGTGTGTATAACAGTGCCACCTACATGTACATGAGTGTGTATAACAGTGCCACCTACATGTACATGAGTGTGTATAACAGTGCCACCTACATGAGTGTGCATAACAGTGCCACTACTGTACATGTATAATAGTGAAGTGTGTTTCAGTGCTATTGCTCTTATCCTCAGGTTCATGTCCGACTTTGAGGCTTGGCTGGAACTGGTGGACTTATACATAGCTGCAAATGAGTGAGATGACTGTGTGTGAGTGTGTGTGCTTGTGTGTGAGTGTGTGTGCACGTGTGTTTGTCTGTTTATGTGTGAGTGTGTGTGCACATGTCTGTGGGTGGGTGTGTCTATGGATGTGGTTGCATATGATAATACTGTGTAGTCAAAAATGGTGGCAGTTGAGAAATTCAAATGTTCCTGGACTAAACCTGTACTGCATTGTGGTGGGTGTGACATGATCTAGGCAAGATCGAACAGAGCCGGATAGTTTTGGATTTTCCAGTTGTAGGAGGCCACATCCACTGGACAGGGACCAGCATGTATACCCCAGTTGTGAGAGGCCACCATGTATACCCCAGTTGTGGGAGGCCACCATGTATACCCCAGTTGTGGGAGGCCACCATGTGTACCCCAGTTGTGGGAGGCCACCATGTATACCCCAGTTGTGAGAGGCCACCATGTATACCCCAGTTGTGAGAGGCCACCATGTATACCCCAGTTGTGGGAGGCCACCATGTGTACCCCAGTTGTGGGAGGCCACCATGTGTACCCCAGTTGTGAGAGGCCACCATGTATACCCCAGTTGTGAGAGGCCAGCATGTGTACCCCAGTTGTGAGAGGCCACCATGTATACCCCAGTTGTGGGAGGCCACCATGTGTACCCCAGTTGTGGGAGGCCACCATGTATACCCCAGTTGTGAGAGGCCAGCATGTGTACCCCAGTTGTGAGAGGCCACCATGTATACCCCAGTTGTGGGAGGCCACCATGTGTACCCCAGTTGTGGGAGGCCACCATGTGTACCCCAGTTGTGGGAGGCCACCATGTGTACCCCAGTTGTGGGAGGCCACCATGTGTACCCCAGTTGTGGGAGGCCACCATGTATACCCCAGTTGTGAGAGGCCACCATGTGTACCCCAGTTGTGAGAGGCCACCATGTGTACCCCAGTTGTGGGAGGCCACCATGTGTACCCCAGTTGTGAGAGGCCAGCATGTGTACCCCAGTTGTGAGAGGCCACCATGTGTACCCCAGTTGTGGGAGGCCACCATGTGTACCCCAGTTGTGAGAGGCCACCATGTGTACCCCAGTTGTGAGAGGCCACCATGTGTACCCCAGTTGTGAGAGGCCACCATGTGTACCCCAGTTGTGGGAGGCCACCATGTGTACCCCAGTTGTGAGAGGCCAGCATGTGTACCCCAGTTGTGAGAGGCCACCATGTGTACCCCAGTTGTGGGAGGCCACCATGTGTACCCCAGTTGTGAGAGGCCACCATGTGTACCCCAGTTGTGGGAGGCCACCATGTGTACCCCAGTTGTGAGAGGCCACCATGTGTACCCCAGTTGTGAGAGGCCACCATGTGTACCCCAGTTGTGAGAGGCCACCATGTGTACCCCAGTTGTGATAGGCCACCTGTGGGAGGCCACCTGTGGGAGGCCACCTGTGGGAGGCCACCTGTGGGAGGCCACCTGTGGGAGGTCACCTGTGGGAGGCCACCTTATGTATACAGGGACAAGCTGGAAGTTGTGCAGAATTAGTTGTGATGAGAAAGGTGGGTGTGTACAATTCCTCACCCACTGATGGGTCGCCATGCAGAGGGTGACTGTTGCCATGCAGAGGGAGGCTGTTGCCATGCAGAGGGTGACTGTTGCCATGCAGAGGGAGGCTGTTGCCATGCAGAGGGTGGCAGTTGCCATGCAGAGGGTGACTGTTGCCATGCAGAGGGAGGCTGTTGCCATGCAGAGGGTGACTGTTGGTATTTTTTTAATATGGTTATCTTGGACTGCCCATCCATTGATTTTTTCCCCCGCCACATTCTCTGTAGGAGGGTAATATATCTGACAGTTTTAAACATTGTGGCCGAGTGGACCCAGTAGCCACTGGGGGAACATATACATGCATGCACATGCACATGCACAGACACACATTGTGCTCATTTCCCCCACCTCAAGCTCACAATGGTGCAATGCTCTCTGGCATATCTTCAGAGCTTAGCTGTGTTTCTCATGATGCTGTTCCTGTTAAGATTATGAATACTTATACCAAATATTAAATCATGTATTTATATTCATTCATCCTCTAAATGTTTGTGGTCTATACAGACTTTGTTTTGTCGGTGTACTAGCTGAGACACACATTCTGTTGCCTCTATTAGCCTTTAAACTCACACACAGGCAGACATAGTCATCCTTTCCAAGCTGTTGACGATGACACTGCCATCTGTAAATTTTGCCGTTTCAACAACTTCAGATGGACTAAGGCTAGAGGTAGCCTTGGTAGAACACTGCTTGCATTATGCAAGCTCTAGCTTAGCTTGTTGGCAATGCAAACATGTTGCGTTGTTTGTGTGCTAGCTGCGGGAACATGAGGAACACATACACACATCATCTCCAAACAAACAAAATGGCCCACTATCGTGCTATTTTTGGTAATGGTTGCTTCCAGCAAGCATGGAGTGCAATGGTTGCTTCCAGCAAGCATGGAGTGCAACGTCACCCATTGCATACACCTGGTCCTCGAGTCAGCCCAGTTAGAAGTACACCTTCATGAGTGTCTAGCTTCAAAACTATGGCTGTGCATGAAACACACACACATTCTCTCTCTCTCACACACAAACTCAGACACACTCTATTTACATAGAATATGGATGTGTGTTTGTAGGTATCGGCAAGCAGGCTTCTGTATGGAAGAGCTCATCCTCAGCAACCCTCATCACTATCTCTACCACCTCAAATATGCCCAGGTCTTGTAGATAATAATTGTTACTGTGCTGACTATGTGTAAATATGGTGTGGATAATAGTAGCAAGGTAACTCTGTGTGCGGCTTGTTTGTGTAGATCTGCTATACCATTGGCACTCCTGAGCGCATGGAACTGGCCAGAAAACATTATGCAACAGCAGTAAAGCTGAACCCGTCAGATTTGAGGGCTCTTTTTGGGTTATATATGGTATGTGTTTGTGTGTGTGTGTGTGTGTGTTGTGTGTTGTGTGTGGTCTATGCATCGTGTGTGTGTGGTCTGTGCATCAAGTGTGTGTGTGGTCTGTGTGTGTGTGTGGTCTGTGTGTGTGTGGTCTGTGCATCAAGTGTGTGTGGTCTGTGCATCAAGTGTGTGTGTGGTCTGTGCATAATGTGTATGGTCTGTGCATCATGTGTGTGTGTGGTCTGTGCATCATGTGTGTGTGTGGTCTGTGCATCATGTGTGTGTGTGGTCTGTGCATCAAGTGTGTGTGTGGTCTGTGCATCATGTGTGTGTGTGGTCTGTGCATCATGTGTGTGTGCGGTCTGTGCATCAAGTGTCTGTGTGGTCTGTGCATCAAGTGTGTGTGTGGTCTGTGCATCGTGTGTGTGTGTGGTATGTGCATCAAGTGTGTGTGTGGTCTGTGCATCATGTGTGTGTGGTCTGTGCATCATGTGTGTGTGGTCTGTGCATCAAGTGTGTGTGTGGTCTGTGCATCGTGTGTGTGTGTGGTCTGTGCATCGTGTGTGTGTGGTCTGTGCATCAAGTGTGTGTGTGGTCTGTGCATCAAGTGTGTGTGTGTGTGGTCTGTGCATCAAGTGTGTGTGTGTGTGGTCTGTGCATCAAGTGTGTGTGTGGTCTGTGCATCAAGTGTGTGTGTGGTCTGTGCATCATGTGTGTGTGGTCTGTGCATCATGTGTGTGTGGTCTGTGCATCAAGTGTGTGTGTGGTCTGTGCATCATGTGTGTGTGTGTGGTCTGTGCATCAAGTGTGTGAGTGTGTGTGTGTGGTCTGTGTGTGCATCATGTATGATGTGTGTGTGTGTGTTGTATGGTTCTAATAAAGTGTGCATGAACTGGAATGTTGAACACATTTGTGGGATGCCAGGTATTCCAGTGGGGGAGTGGGAGGAACAAGCAAGCAGAGGCACGCTCCAAAACTAACTACCAAACCTTGGAGTGGGTCAAGGTGCAGATCAAGAAAATCTATCAGTTTGTAAGTTCTTGCACAGCTAGTGAGTGATGTTCAAAGGTGGCTAACTTGGTCTACGCCATTTTGAAACACTACTAATGTGCCTTGGGAGGTTTAAATCAGGTTAGTGAAAACATCAGGCTGTTTGAAGTTCCTAACCATAGTAAGTATAGGTTCCTAACCATAGTAAAGAATATGTTCCTAACCATTGTAAAGAATGGGTTCCTAACCATAGTAAAGTATAGTTCCTAACCATAGTAAGGTATAGTCCTAACCATAGTAAAGTATAGGTTCCTAACCATAGTAAAGTATAGGTTCCTAACCATAGTAAAGTATAGTTTCTAACCATAGTAAAGAATAGGTTCCTAACCATAGTAAAGTATAGTTCCTAACCATAGTAAAGTATAGGTTCCTAACCATAGTAAAGTATAGTTCCTAACCATAGTAAGGTATAGTTCCTAACCATAGTAAAGTATAGTTCCTAACCATAGTAAAGTATAGTTCCTAACCATAGTAAAGTATAGTTCATAACCATAGTAAAGTATAGTTCCTAACCGTATTAAAGAATAGGTTCCTAACCGTAGTAAAGTATAGTTCCTAACCATAGTAAAGAATGGGATCCTAACCATAGTAAAGTATAGTTCCTAACCATAGTAAGGTATAGTCCTAACCATAGTAAAGTATAGGTTCCTAACCATAGTAAAGTATAGGTTCCTAACCATAGTAAAGTATAGTTTCTAACCATAGTAAAGAATAGGTTCCTAACCATAGTAAAGTATAGTTCCTAACCATAGTAAAGTATAGGTTCCTAACCATAGTAAAGTATAGTTCCTAACCATAGTAAGGTATAGTTCCTAACCATAGTAAAGTATAGTTCCTAACCATAGTAAAGTATAGTTCCTAACCATAGTAAAGTATAGTTCCTAACCATAGTAAAGTATAGTTCATAACATAGTAAAGTATAGTTCCTAACCGTATTAAAGAATAGGTTCCTAACCGTAGTAAAGTATAGTTCCTAACCATAGTAAAGAATAGGTTCATAACCATAGTAAAGTATAGTTCCGAACCATAGTAAAGTATAGTTCCTAACCATAGTAAAGTATAGTTCCTAACCATAGTAAAGTATAGTTCCTAACCATAGTAAAGTATAGTTCCTAACCATAGTAAAGTATAGTTCCTAACCATAGTAAAGTATAGTTCCTAACCATAGTAAAGTATAGGTTCCTAACCATAGTAAAGTATAGGTTCCTAACCATAGTAAAGTTAGGTTCCTAACCATAGTAAAGTATAGGTTCCTAACCATAGTAAAGTATAGGTTCCTAACCATAGTAAAGTATAGTTCCTAACCATAGTAAAGTATAGGTTCCTAACCATAGTAAAGTATAGTTCCTAACCATAGTAAAGTATAGGTTCCTAACCATAGTAAAGTATAGTTCCTAACCATAGTAAGTATAGGTTCCTAACCATAGTAAAGTATAGTTCCTAACCATAGTAAAGTATAGTTCCTAACCATAGTAAAGTATAGGTTCCTAACCATAGTAAGTATAGGTTCCTAACCATAGTAAAGAATATGTTCCTAACCATTGTAAAGAATGGGTTCCTAACCATAGTAAAGTATAGTTCCTAACCATAGTAAAGTATAGTTCCTAACCATAGTAAAGAATAGGTTCCTAACCATAGTAAAGAATAGGTTCCTAACTATAGTAAAGTATAGTTCCTAACCATAGTAAAGAATAGGTTCATAACCATAGTAAAGAATAGGTTCCTAACCATAGTAAAGTATAGTTCCTAACCATAGTAAAGTATAGTTCCTAACCGTATTAAAGAATAGGTTCCTAACCATAGTAAAGTATAGTTCCTAACCATAGTAAAGTATAGTTCCTAACCATAGTAAAGTATACTTCCTAACCATAGTAAAGTATAGTTCCTAACCAAAGTAAAGTATAGGTTTCCCACCATAGTAAAGTATAGTTCCTAACCATAGTAAAGAATAGGTTCCTAACCGTAGTAAAGTATAGGTTCCTAACCGTAGTAAAGAATAGGTTCCTAACCGTAGTAAAGTATAGGTTCCTAACCATAGTAAAGAATAGGTTCCTAACCATAGTAAAGTATAGGTTCCTAACCATAGTAAAGAATAGGTTCCTAACCATAGTGTTCCTAACCATAGTAAAGTATAGGTTCCTAACCATAGTAAAGTATAGGTTCCTAACCATAGTAAAGTATAGGTTCCTAACCATAGTAAAGAATAGGTTCCTAACCATAGTAAAGTATAGGTTCCTAACCATAGTAAAATATAGGTTCCTAACCATAGTAAGTATAGGTTCCTAACCATAGTAAAGTATAGTTCCTAACCATAGTAAAGTATAGTTCCTAACCATAGTAAAGTATAGGTTCCTAACCATAGTAAGTATAGGTTCCTAACCATAGTAAAGAATATGTTCCTAACCATTGTAAAGAATGGGTTCCTAACCATAGTAAAGTATAGTTCCTAACCATAGTAAAGTATAGTTCCTAACCATAGTAAAGAATAGGTTCCTAACCATAGTAAAGAATAGGTTCCTAACTATAGTAAAGTATAGTTCCTAACCATAGTAAAGAATAGGTTCATAACCATAGTAAAGAATAGGTTCCTAACCATAGTAAAGTATAGTTCCTAACCATAGTAAAGTATAGTTCCTAACCGTATTAAAGAATAGGTTCCTAACCATAGTAAAGTATAGTTCCTAACCATAGTAAAGTATAGTTCCTAACCATAGTAAAGTATACTTCCTAACCATAGTAAAGTATAGTTCCTAACCAAAGTAAAGTATAGGTTTCCCACCATAGTAAAGTATAGTTCCTAACCATAGTAAAGAATAGGTTCCTAACCGTAGTAAAGTATAGGTTCCTAACCGTAGTAAAGAATAGGTTCCTAACCGTAGTAAAGTATAGGTTCCTAACCATAGTAAAGAATAGGTTCCTAACCATAGTAAAGTATAGGTTCCTAACCATAGTAAAGAATAGGTTCCTAACCATAGTGTTCCTAACCATAGTAAAGTATAGGTTCCTAACCATAGTAAAGAATAGGTTCCTAACCATAGTAAAGTATAGGTTCCTAACCATAGTAAAATATAGGTTCCTAACCATAGTAAAGAATAGGTTCCTAACCATAGTAAAGTATAGGTTCCTAACCATAGTAAAGTATAGGTTCCTAACCATAGTTCCTAACCATATTAAAGAATTGGTTCCTAACCATAGTAAAGAATAGGTTCCTAACCATAGTAAAGTATATGTTCCTAACCATAGTAAAGAATAGGTTCCTAACCATAGTAAAGAATAGGTTCCTAACCATAGTAAAGAATAGGTTCCTAACCGTAGTAAAGAATAGGTTCCTAACCATAATAAAGAATAGGTTCCTAACCATAGTAAAGTATAGGTTCCTAACCATAGTTCCTAACCATAGTAAAGAATAGGTTCCTAACCATAGTAAAGAATAGGTTCCTAACCATAGTAAAGAATAGGTTCCTAACCATAGTAAAGAATAGGTTCCTAACCATAGTAAAAAATAGGTTCCTAACCATAGTAAAGAATAGGTTCCTAACCATAGTAAAGTATAGGTTCCTAACCATAGTTCCTAACCATAGTAAAGAATAGGTTCCTAACCATAGTAAAGAATAGGTTCCTAACCGTAGTAAAGAATGTATGTAGAAAATGAGTGGCCACTACTGTGCCTGGTCGTTCATGTTGATTGCCATTTTCTCTCATTCTACAGAATGATGATAAACTAAGAATTGTGGAGAAGATGCTTGACAAGAACTGAATGCCATTGTTAATGTTTATGCTGTTGCACATGTCATATTCTTAGCTGTCATGAATGTAATTACCTGTGCTGACTTGGTATTGCCAGGTCACTTCAAACATTCACACCGCTGCAACCTACTTGGCTGTTGCCTCCAATGCTGATACTCTCAATTGGCTAGAATAGGGCAATTTTCAGCACTGGTCATAGGTGCAGTGCAGACACCAGACTGCTCCCTACATGTGGCATATAACACAGGCACACCAGACTGCTCCCTACATGTGGCATATAACACAGGCACACCAGACTGCTCCCTACATGTGCATATAACACAGGCACACCAGACTGCTCCCTACATGTGGCATATAACACAGGCATACCAGACTGCTCCCTACATGTGCATATAACACAGGCACACCAGACTGCTCCCTACATGTGGCATATAACACAGGCATACCAGACTGCTCCCTACATGTGGCATATAACACAGGCACACCAGACTGCTCCCTACATGTGGCATATAACACAGGCACACCAGACTGCTCCCTACATGTGGCATATAACACAGGCACACCAGACTGCTCCCTACATGTGCATATAACACAGGCACACCAGACTGCTCCCTACATGTGGCATATAACACAGGCACACCAGACTGCTCCCTACATGTGGCATATAACACAGGCACACCAGACTGCTCCCTACATGTGGCATATAACACAGGCACACCAGACTGCTCCCTACATGTGGCATATAACACAGGCACACCAGACTGCTCCCTACATGTGGCATATAACACAGGCATACCAGACTGCTCCCTACATGTGGCATATAACACAGGCACACCAGACTGCTCCCTACATGTGGCATATAACACAGGCACACCAGACTGCTCCCTACATGTGCATATAACACAGGCACACCAGACTGCTCCCTACATGTGGCATATAACACAGGCACACCAGACTGCTCCCTACATGTGGCATATAACACAGGCACACCAGACTGCTCCCCTACATGTGGCATATAACACAGGCACACCAGACTGCTCCCTACATGTGGCATATAACACAGGCACACCAGACTGCTCCCTACATGTGGCATATAACACAGGCACACCAGACTGCTCCCTACATGTGGCATATAACACAGGCACACCAGACTGCTCCCTACATGTGGCATATAACACAGGCACACCAGACTGCTCCCTACATGTGGCATATAACACAGGCATACCAGACTGCTCCCTACATGTGGCATATAACACAGGCACACCAGACTGCTCCCTACATGTGCATATAACACAGGCACACCAGACTGCTCCCTACATGTGCATATACAGGCATACCAGACTGCTCCCTACATGTGGCATATAACAATGGGCACACCAGACTGCTCCCTACATGTGACAATACAAACACTAGAAGGGGTTGAGTTAATTGTAACAAAAAGTTGGAACTGAAATATCAACAAACTTAGTTATTGACAATGGGTATAATGATTTTCTCGAAAATGAGCTATGTTAATTGTTGTTTTGTAGCCTTGATCAGTCCATCACTAACTACCCAATATAATTATAAGCGGCTGCAGAGAACTAGGGCTAATTAGTAGATAACTACTGCGAGTTATTTCTGGGTTTGGATGGGATGGGGGAGGTGCCAAAGACAACATGGGACCGTCCCAACATCAAGTATTTCCTCTTCTCCCAACCACTTGAGCACATCTCGCATAACAATTCTTGACAGGACAGTGGACTATTGAGCAAGCCATTGTCGTGTTGGATAGTGGACTGGATTATCGAGGAAGTCGTGTGTTGGATAGTTGATGTTGGGAAGTCTTTGTAAGAAGTGATGATTATTTTCAGCCAATATCAAAGGCTCTGTATATTTTCAATGACACTGTGAGGTTTCACACTTCTTGTTTCTCGGCTGTTTTTCTTTTTATTGCCAACCTAATGACTTCCATCTTTATCAAAATGAGCACAACATGACCATTGCCAACACGTTTCACAAAAAATATTAATTAGTGTGTCCCTCTACATTCACAATGTGTAGCAGTTGCTTCACCCTTGGCCACAGATCTTGCCAAAGGCCCACTGTCTAGTTCAGTTAATCTTGTGACATTTTCTGGTCAAAGCGTGTAACTGTTCTAGAGCATGCTCCTTGCTCGACCTTATAAGTATCTCTTCTCATTTCCCCTTCTGTCATTGTTAGAAAGAAGTTATGTTTAGCTTGAGAGTGAGAGCCATCTCTCGTACTGCTCAGCTAGGGAGACCTAGGCTACTTAATGGTGTAAACTCTTCAGGGGAATCCAGTTCCATAGTCCTATTAAATATGAAATCCAAAATTCTGCTGGTGCTTTCATATTTCTCGCAAGATATCCTCTCAAACTCTTACATGAGTGGAAGTAGACCAGCTGAATCAGAGGAGACTTATAATCACTGATACATGTATAATAGTATTTCGTAGCTCTCCTCTGTCTTTAGTAATTGGATATCCCTAATGAGCTTCAGCCTCCACACCTCAGAGCATGAGGAGCCTGTAGCCAGATAGTCATGAGGAGCCTGTAGCTATCAGGGCCAGATTGTCATGAGGAGCCTGTAGCTATCAGGGTCAGATAGTCATGAGGAGCCTGTAGCTATCAGGGTCAGATAGTCATGAGAGCCTGTAGCTATCAGGGCCAGATAGTCATGAGGAGCCTGTCGCTTTTTCTCCGAAGTCGAGTCCACTAGTATGGCCAGCTCTTGGTGCAAGACAGTCAATATGGCACTACAAAACGTTTCACCCAGTTTGCCTCCTTCCTTATTGTCATGTGATTAATGATCCACCGCCGACAGGCGATGATAGGTGCAGTTATATGTTCATAGTCATGAGTCAAGACTCCACAATTGGGTAGTTCCAGCCCTATTATTATTAATTTTTATAGACTAAACAAACTTGTGCAAGTGCCAGGTAGCTCTATTTCCCCCCTCCACAAACAGTAGTTTCCCCCTCCCCAAGTCAAGAGGTCAGCTCCATTTTGGGCATCACTTTTCTACGACCTAACCTGTCCATTTTTGCCATATTTTGAGTGTGGCAAAAGTGATGGTAAGAGTGTTGGCAGATAGGTTTGCAGAGAAGTGGTGCTAACAGAGGGTCAGGGTGGATTTAGGCCAGGGAGAGGATGTGCTGACCAGTTCCTAGAGTTGAGGAGTTCCTAGTGTTGAGGTGTGTGTGTGTGACATAATGAGGTCACGGGTGTGCCAGCATTTCTGGTATTTCTGGATGTAAGCAAGGCACATGATACTGTGTGGAGAGAAGGATTGTGGATGAAGATGAGAGGGCATGGAGTTCAGGAAGAAATTGTCAATGTGTGCAAATGCTTGTATGAAGGAATTCAGTCAAGTGTAATGTTAGGTGGAGAGGGGTCTAGGTGGTTTGAAGTGGAGGCAGGACTGAGACAGGGTTGTCCTTTGTCACCAGTCCTCTATAGTGTAGATGTGATGGGATTGTTGAAGAATTTTGAGTGGAAAAGGTTAGGGATTGAAGTGGAAAGGATATTGTGGTGGGTTGTTTTATGCGGTTGATATTGTACTGTTGGTGAGAGATCAGGTAGAGTTACAAGTGATGTTGTATGTGGTGGGGGAGTATGCAATGAAGTGGATATTTAGGTTTAATAGTGAGAAGAGTAAGTCAATGGCATTGGTTGAAAGTGTAGTAGAGCAGAGAGGGTGATAAATTAGGAGAGAATGGAGAATGTGCAATCTTGGTGTGTGGTTTGACAGGGGAACACGAAATGTTCATTTGGAGAAGATGAAGGTAAAGGCAGAGAAATGGAGGTCAAGAATTGGTTATATGAGCAGGGTAAATGGAGAAATGGAGACGGTCAGAGGTAAACTAATAAGGGAGTTACTAGCTAGGCCATGTCTAGAACATGCATCTGAAGTGTGGTGGACAGGAGGGAACACAGCCTGTAAGAATTTGGAAAGAATTCAAGAGAGTTGGGAGGAAACTGGTTAGAGGGAGTAATACAGTTGCAAGGATGGCAGTAGCTGGAAGAGGCTGGAGCAGAGAAGGGAAGAAAAGAAAGTGTTATTTGGATGGAGGTTGAAGATGACTAGTTGGCACTGTTAGGTGATTGTCCAGGTTGGTGGGCAGAGAATGAGTGAAAATAGGCTAGTGAAAAAAGTTGTCAGAATCTTCAACCCTGCCCCCTCCTTTTTTTTCTGACTCAGATTATAACAATGGGTTGTACTGAAATTTAATTAAATACCCAGAGCTCGTAATGTGGTGGGTTAAACGAGACTTTCGTTTCTTAGCAACGGGGAATAGTCAACAGTCGAATTCTGCTGCACAAGCTTAGCTTTTGGTGCGTTACAGAATGAGCCTGATAGCGCCCACGTCATCCCTATTAAAGTATGACAACCCTCTGCTTATTAGCAAGGTTGCGGATAAAAAAACAAAGGTACTATAATACTAAGAGTATGTCATTATGATCCCATGAAGTTGTATTGGAAGGCAATAACTCCCAAAGCTGGACAGCATCCCGCCGTTGCAGCTGTAGGGAGTGGGGGACCTATCCCAAGTCCTCCTAAGTCCTTGTCAGGAAATAAGAAGACTACTGGATCAACAGAAGAAGTGCTCAATTCTAGTTTGCCTCCTCGCCAGTGGACTGAGACAGGGCAATTATGGCAGCAATGTGTATCCTGTACACCAGCAACCAGATTAGATGTGCTTAACTTAGAAGAGGAACTGGACATGCGTTTGCAACAAAGGCAGGCCCGGGAAACTGGCATATGCCCAGTACGGAGAGAGCTCTACTCACAATGCTTTGGTATGCTATTATATTTATATATTGATAATGTCTGATAATGTCTGCTGAGCCGTACATTGCTAAGTTCTGGTTAGCTTAGCTTTACCTCTCTAACAGCACCCACCAGGTTGGCTCTTTACCTGTCTAGTAGCACCCACCAGGTTGGCTCTTACCTCTCTAGCAGCACCCACCAGGTTGGCTCTTACCTGTCTAGCAGCACCCACCAGGTTGGCTCTTTACCTGTCTAGCAGCACCCACCACGTTGGCTCTTACCTGTCTAGCAGCACCCACCAGGTAGGCTCTCCACAAGGTCTGGATAGCTTAGCTTTACCTCTCTAGCAGCAACCACCAGGTAGGCGCTCCACAAATTAGGGCCCATGCTTGCCACGAAGCAGAGCCTAGCAACCTACCACTAGCTCTTCTATGGATGTCCATAATAATATTCAGATTTGTCAGTTTTGTGGGAGCTGCAGTAGAGAATAGTAAGTGTTGAATTCCAATGCTGGCTAATATGACCTGTGCAAATCCTTCTCAAAGCCTTTGCCTCTAGCAACAAGGATATGCTTCATTCACTGTGACAGGCTCTCTATACAGTGCAAAGGCAAATATTAGCCTATGTGTGAATTGAATCATTAGAGTGACTGTATGCAGTGTTCCATGTTGCATGCAAAGTGAGCTGGCATAGGTGACACACACAGGTTCTACACAGCAGTGACTTAGGACAAGGCACCAAGGCCCTCGGGCTACCTATGAGTAGGAATTGAAGTGATGTCGTGACCTCCCACTCCAAATGAACCTTTGGTTGCTTTTTGTTGTTGTTAGACAAGCTTCAAAGTAAAACAAAGCCACCACTTGTAGGTAGGAGACAACTTCCTTACAAGGAACTCACCACACCATTACCTCGTAGCAATTAGTTTTACCCTGTGACGCCCACTCACTCACATTAGTTATACAGAAGCCACTTTGTTAAACCACACACCTTCAAATGGATGATGAGAAGAGAAGGTGGGGTTACCCCACTGGTATGGGAAATCTGGTATGGGAAATGAATAATTGGAAGTGACTCCTGACTTCCCACTGGTATGGGAAGTGAATGGTATGGGAAGTGAATAATTGGAAGTGGCTCCTGACTTCCTACTGGTATGGGAAGTGAATAATTGGAAGTGACTCCTGACTTCCTACTGGTATGGGAAGTGAATAACTGGAAGTGACTCCTGACTTCCCACTGATATGGGAATTAGAATTGATTCCTGACTTCCTACTGGTATGGGAAGTGAATAATTGGAAGTAACTCCTAACTTCCCACTGGAGGGACTCCTGACTGCCCACTGGTACAGGGACTCCCGACTTCCCACTGGTATGGGAAGTGAATAATTGGAAGTGACTCCTAATTTCCCACTGTTATAGAGACTCCTGACTTCCCACTGGTATGGGAAGTGAGCAATGGAAGTGACTCCTAATTTCCCACTGTTATAGAGACTCCTGACTTCCCAGAAGTGAATAATTGGAAGTGACTCCTAATTTCCCACTGTTATAGGGACTCCTGACTTCCCACTGGTATGGGAAGTGAACAATTGGAAGCGAGCTCCATGCCATGTGACAGCTCTACTGAACTCTGGCCTAGAACCAGGCCGGACTGGGGAAAGAAAAACAACCCAGGCAAGACTAACAAGCACCAGCCCACTAAATCACCAGACAGTTCCAGGCCAGAGTCCAGCACAAACTAGACAGTTCCAGGCCACAGTCCAGCAGAAACCAACAGTTCCAGGCCAGAGTCCAGCACAAACCAGACAGTTCCAGGCCAGAGTCCAGCACAAACCAGACAGTTCCAGGCCAGAGTCCAGCACAAACCAGACAGTTCCAGGCCAGAGTCCAGCACAAACCAGACAGTTGCAATGGAAGCTAGGTAGGGTGGTGTTTTGGGCTTTCTGAGAGATGCAACCTGCAGAGATTGAAGCTTTCCATTGTGTGGCCAACTGGAGTCAACTTTGTCTGTCCACCATAGTGTGTATCGTGGAAAGCAAAGAAACTGGATGGGCACACAGTCTTGGCATTGGTAGCAGTGAGATTGTGCTTTAGAAATTACACCAAATATATTCTGGGGAAGGTAGAATAAAGGCAGGATACCAGGGCCAGACCTGACAGGAGAGAAAGAGAGAAGACTCGCAGAAGCCTGCATAACTACCTAACTACAATCTATCAACACTTGCATGCAATATAAATCATACATCGTTATAACATATCTAATCCCATCAACCATCAACAATTTAGTCTGAGACACTGGATTAATAGCTGTACAATTGTATACAGTATATCATCCTGATTAGACAGAGTCATAACTGCATAGAGATCTCGTAGTCAGTGGCTTTCTTCCACAATCCTTCAACTGTTGGCTTCAATATAGATAACTTCTTTCAAGAATGCCCTAGCAATCTCTTTCCGACAAGTTTCTCTTCTCTATCAACCGTATTGTCTCATGGTCAGTTGCATCAGTAAAAAATAATTCATAGCTATGCAAATATATTTTGCATGAAATATTATCTTATAAACACGTAGTAGAGTTCCAGATTTATGGCATAGCTACTACATGCACATATTGGTGTAGATATATATACGTCACAATGGATGGATAGCTTCGCCATGCACAGCGAGGGTTAATATTATTATTCCTGATGAGAGTTGGATGGCCAACTAACATGGTGGTATATGATGATGTGGGTGACCTTCATGCACGCCTACATGAAGTAAAGGCGTCTTGTTATATAATGATCGTAATCATCAGGGGTCTCCTATAGAGATATTTATATAATTATATAATGATCGAAATGATCAGGGGTCTCCTCTAGAGATGCTTCAGATGTTTCCTCTTCTCTCGTTAGATGAGATGATTCGCCAAATAACTATTGAGTGCACCGAGAGGGGACTGTTACTGCTCAGGTAATTATGTGTAATTAGTACAGGAGTTGACAATTATTATTATCTACCCTGGTTGCCAGATGTAAGTCACACTTGGGATAAAGTTGCAGTGCCAAATGTGCTGTGCCATGTGGTACATTGTTGGTTTTCCTACATATAATTAGCACCCATGTAGAACATTTTTTAGGTTTTCATGCATGTAATTAGCACCCATAAGTTTTCCTGCATATAATTAGCACCCATGCAGTACATTGTTAGGTTTTCCCCGAGCACCCCTTAGCCAGTTATCCTGCATATAATTAGCACCCCTTTTTAATTCTCTTGTCCTGACCGCTTACACCACATAACGCTGTAAAATTCTTGGTACAGCCCTCCCATCAGATCTTAATTTTGAGTTGTCTAATCAGAATCTCAAGAGCAGAATGTTTTTTTTGTGCTGCCTATATTTGTGCTGTTGAAACAAAAAAAAGCTTTCCTGAATATTCCCTCGATGTTGCCCTCAATGTTGCTTGCAATGTTGCCCACATGTTGCCTGCACTGTTGCCTGAAATGTTACCACAGTGATTGATGCAATGTTGCCGTTGATGTTGCTCTTGCCCATAATGTTGCTCTGATATTGCTCTTGCAATATTACTCTATTACCCCTCTCTCCCCACCTTGTCCCTGGTCCATGAAGACACTACTACTCTATTGCCCCTCCCTCCCCACCTTGTCCCTGGTCCATGAAGACACTACTACTCTATTGCCCCTCCCTCCCCACCCTGTCCCTGGTCCATGAAGACACTACTACTCTATTGCCCCTCCCTCCCCACCTTGTTCCTGGTCCATGAAGACACTACTCTCTATTGCCCCTCCCTCCCCACCTTGTCCCTGAAGACACTACTACTCTATTGCCCCTCCCTCCCCACCTTGTCCCTGGTCCATGAAGACACTACTACTCTATTGCCCCTCCCTCCCCACCTTGTTCCTGGTCCATGAAGACACTACTACTCTATTGCCCCTCCCTCCCCACCTTGCCCCTGGTCCATGAAGACACTACTACTCTATTGCCCCTCCCTCCCCACCTTGTTCCTGGTCCATGAAGACACTACTACTCTATTGCCCCTCCCTCCCCACCTTGCCCCTGGTCCATGAAGACACTACTACTCTATTGCCCCTCCCTCCCCACCCTGCCTCCTAGTATTGCATGTGGGGGGAAGTTACTGCCTGGCAACCGGACTAGATGCTCACCAACTGGCCCAGACATCTCTGACTGCCTATCAACTGGGCCAGACATCTCTCAAAACTAGAGGGCTGCCTGGCAACTGTACCAGGCATCTCTCATAACTAGAGAGCTTCCTGGCTACTGGGCCAAACACATCTCATAACTGGAGGGCTGCCTGCCTGGCTACTGGGCCAGACATCTCTCATAACTAGAGGGTGTACAGCCAGCTCTCAAACTGCTTGTGACTACAGCTGATTGATGAATCACAGAGCACTCACTGACAACTCTCTCCAGAAGTCTGAACATAACTAACTATAGCTGGCACTGCTATCTAAAGCTGCTAGTTGATTTGGTTTGGCTCCACCCAGAATGAGGGATATGATGCTTCACTCAGACCCCTCCACTGAATAATAAGGGTCAGAAGCTTGTGTCCCTTGAACTTTGACTGTTTATGCAATGACTGTATCTTCTATGAAATTGGGCATGGTTAGAACTAATTTGTTTATAGTAATTAATTAAAGGAGGGTGTTTATTTAAAGTAGGTTTATTTTACCCTGAAAGGACTTCAAAAAGTTTGAGTCCATGAAGGATGCACTTCCCAAATTGTTACTAATAAGGAAGTTGCACTTCCCATAAAGAAAATGCACTTCCACACTGTGCACTTCCCACACTGTCATTAATAATTAATAAGGAAGATGCACTTCCCACACTGTCATTAATAAGGAAGATGCACTTCCCACAGTTATTAATAAGGAAGATGCACTTCCCACATGGTTATTATAATAAGGAAGATGCACTTCCCACATGGTTATTATAATAAGGAAGATGCACTTCCCACACTGTTATTAATAAGGAAGATGCACTTCCCACTTAGTTATTATAATAAGGAAGATGCACTTCCCACACTGTTGTTAATAAGGAAGATGCATCTTCCAACACTGTTATTAATAAGGAAGATGCACTTCCCATGCATCTTCCCACACTGTTATTAATAAGGAAGATGCACTTCCCACACTGTTAGCAATATGCACTTCCCACACTGCAAATGCACTTCCCATATTTGTTAAATAATTGTGCCAACATTTAGTTGCCAAGTTTTATGCACTAGGAGCTCCTCACAAATGAGTCTATTCTCTCAGTTGACATAATAACATTACAATAACCTTCTTAACCCATTGATGAAATTCTCGCCAAAAAATCTATTTCGACCATGGCGGGTGACGAAATCCTCGTCATCAGGTTGACCTGAATATAGATCGAAAGCACATGGCTTCAATGCTCATAAACACAAAGCTACGCTTATCTAATGAGTTGTAGCTACTTTTGCGTTGCCCAGACGGCAGCACAAAGCAATCAGATTGCCTGTGGTGTGTGTTTTGGCGGCTGACTTTTAGCTGTCAAGATGGCATCTAAGAAAAAGAAAAAACGGTTCTTTACGGCTTTACAAGTTTTGGATGATATACTTGCCAGGAGATGATGTAAAAGTTTATTGTTCTTCCAATTTGTCATCTAACAATCATAACCAACAAGTTATGAGACTTTTATAACACTTAAAAATGTTGCAACAATCATAATAAAAATTATTCACATTTTTTGTCCCAAATTGGGTGAAATGTGCAAATTCATGACTCAAATAATTTTTTTTTTACAATCTTGAGCATATCTCCACAGCAGTCATTAAAACTGTAAAAAGCCACACAAAAAAAGATTTCCCCCAAAAATAATCCCGTCGATGGGCACGGAAATAGGGAAAAATATCCGTTCTCAATAATCAACTTGAAATTGTATTGACTTGATGTTTTGACTAGATGCTGGAGCATCTAGGCTCATTATTCCTGGAGCATCTAGTCTCACTATTCCTGGAGCATCTAGGCTCATTATTCCTGGAGCAACTAGGCTCATTATTCCTGGAGCATCTAGGCTCATTATTCCTGGAGCATCTAGGCTCATTATTCCTGGAGCATCTAGGCTCATTATTCCTGGAGCATCTAGTCTCACTATTCCTGGAGCATCTAGTCTCATTATTCCTGGAGCATCTAGGCTCATTATTCCTGGAGCATCTAGGCTCATTATTCCTGGAGCATCTAGTCTCATTATTCCTGGAGCATCTAGGCTCATTATTCCTGGAGCATCTAGGCTCATTATTCCTGGAGCATCTAGTCTCACTATTCCTGGAGCATCTAGGCTCATTATTCCTGGAGCAACTAGGCTCATTATTCCTGGAGCATCTAGTCTCATTATTCCTGGAGCATCTAGTCTCATTATTCCTGGAGCATCTAGGCTCATTATTCTAGGCTCATTATTCCTGGAGCATCTAGTCTCATTATTCCTGGAGCATCTAGTCTCATTATTCCTGGAGCATCTGGTCTCATTATTCCTGGAGCATCTAGGCTCATTATTCCTGGAGCATCTAGGCTCATTATTCTTGGAGCATCTAGTCTCATTATTCCTGGAGCATCTGGTCTCATTATTCCTGGAGCATCTAGGCTCATTATTCCTGGAGCATCTAGGCTCATTATTCCTGGAGCATCTAGGCTCATTATTCCTGGAGCATCTAGTCTCACTATTCCTGGAGCATCTAGGCTCATTATTCCTGGAGCAACTAGGCTCATTATTCCTGGAGCATCTAGTCTCATTATTCCTGGAGCATCTAGTCTCATTATTCCTGGAGCATCTAGGCTCATTATTCTAGGCTCATTATTCCTGGAGCATCTAGTCTCATTATTCCTGGAGCATCTAGTCTCATTATTCCTGGAGCATCTGGTCTCATTATTCCTGGAGCATCTAGGCTCATTATTCCTGGAGCATCTAGGCTCATTATTCTTGGAGCATCTAGTCTCATTATTCCTGGAGCATCTGGTCTCATTATTCCTGGAGCATCTAGGCTCATTATTCCTGGAGCATCTAGGCTCATTATTCCTGGAGCATCTAGGCTCATTATTCCTGGAGCATCTAGTCTCATTATTCCTGGAGCATCTGGTCTCATTATTCCTGGAGTATCTAGTCTCATTATTCCTGGAGCATCTGGTCTCATTATTCCTGGAGCATCTAGGCTCATTATTCCTGGAGCATCTAGGCTCATTATTCTTGGAGCATCTAGTCTCATTATTCCTGGAGCATCTAGTCTCATTATTCCTGGAGCATCTAGTCTCATTATTCCTGGAGCATCTAGTCTCATTATTCCTGGAGCAACTAGTCTCATTTTTCCTGGAGCATCTAGTCTCATTATTCCTGGAGCATCTAGTCTCATTATTCCTGGAGCATCTAGTCGTAATTTCGAGTGAATACAATTTTAAGTTGATTATTGAGAAGACTATTTTAATATTCTCGATATAACCTGTTGAAATACTCCAATCATTGAAGTGTGTAGTAGCTATTTGCAAATGTTTGGGTGTGTGTGTATATTCAGCTAGTCATCTCTGAACCCTACCTGGAGTTTGGGTGTGTGTATATTCAGCTAGTCATCTCTGAACCCTACCTGGGGTTTGGGTGTGTGTATATTCAGCTAGCCATCTCTGAACCCTACCTGGGGTTTGGGTGTGTGTATATTCAGCTAGCCATCTCTGAACCCTACCTGGGGTTTGGGTGTGTGTATATTCAGCTAGTCATCTCTGAACCCTACCTGGGGTTTGGGTGTGTGTATATTCAACTAGCCATCTCTGAACCCTACCTGGGGTTTGGGTGTGTGTATATTCAGCTAGTCTCATCTCTGAACCCTACCTGGGGTTTGGGTGTGTGTATATTCAGCTAGCCATCTCTGAACCCTACCTGGGGTTTGGGTGTGTGTATATTCAGCTAGTCATCTCTGAACCCTACCTGGGGTTTGGGTGTGTGTATATTCAGCTAGCCATCTCTGAACCCTACCTGGGGTTTGGGTGTGTGTATATTCAGCTAGTCATCTCTGAACCCTACCTGGGGTTTGGGTGTGTGTATATTCAGCTAGTCATCTCTGAATCCTACCTGGGGTTTGGGTGTGTGTATATTCAGCTAGTCATCTCTGAACCCTACCTGGGGTTTGGGTGTGTGTATATTCAGCTAGCCATCTCTGAACCCTACCTGGGGTTTGGGTGTGTGTATATTCAGCTAGCCATCTCTGAACCCTACCTGGGGTTTGGGTGTGTGTATATTCAGCTAGTCATCTCTGAACCCTACCTGGGGTTTGGGTGTGTGTATATTCAGCTAGCCATCTCTGAACCCTACCGGTTTGGGTGTGTATATTCAGCTAGTCATCTCTGAACCCTACCTGGGGTTTGGGTGTGTGTATATTCAACTAGCCATCTCTGAACCCTACCTGGGGTTTGGGTGTGTGTATATTCAGCTAGTCATCTCTGAACCCTACCTGGGATCTATTCAACACACAAGTGCTACGTAATTGGGTGAACTAAGTTTTGCTCTGTGATGATATGTGTGCAGGATTCGTGATGAAATCAGCATGACCATAGCAGCCTACCAGATCCTCTATGAGAGCAGTGTTGCCTTTGGCATGAGGAAGAGTTTAATGTCTGAACAAGGCAAGCTGGATGTGGAGGAAACCATAGAGCACCTAGAGAAAGATAAGAGGGACTTGGAGAAGCAGGTGAGGCACACACAGATAGCCAACCTTTCACTCTTCAGCTTGTGCGTGTATGTGTGTGTGTGTGCATAGGTCATAGAGTTCAAGAACAAGTGTGATGCTGTGGAGAAGAGAGAGACGGAGAAACGTCAGTTAGATGAGAAGAAGCATCAGGAGGAACTGCAAGCTCTGAAGAAGACCAACCAGCAGCTAAAGGTGTGCAGTGTCATAGATGTGGTGTGTGTGCATGCATGTGTGTGTGTGTGTGTGTGATGCATGCGTGTGTGTGTGTGTGTGTGTGTGGTGCCACAGGGATGTGTGGTGTGTCTATGTGTATAATTACAGAGTGTGTTAGCCAAACATAAACATCTATACACACTACAAGCTGTTAATTGAACTCTATGACCTATGCACACACACACACACACATATGGCTAATATCGCAGTTCTTGTAGTTCATTAAGTGGAACTACAAGAACTGTGATATTAGCCATGGCAACAGTCCATATATATATATAATTATATATATATATATCGTTCACTTGGCGTGGTAGATTCTAGACTTTTTAGTGGGGAGGGATAGAGTGTTGATCACTAAGAGGTTGGCTATATTTTGGCCACGAGGTTAATTCACAATGTTGTTATATAGCATCGACTTAGGAGGAATTTTTTTGGGGGGGGGGGGGGGGGGGGGGGGGGTTGGAAGTGGTCAACTATCTCCTCTCCCACAAATAAATATTTGGTAGTTTATATTTAATAATCTATTTTGGCCCTTCCAATTTCTGAAAACAAACTTGCAGAGAAGGTATTTATATACTCGAGTCATCCTGAGGTGTGAATACTAGCATGGGCAAGTGTGGCCAACGCCAATTAGCAAACCAACAAATTACTGAATGTGGAGCCAGTATTTCCATTACCTAATTACTGTTAGCTATATATAATAGCCATTACTTTCAACTGCCTTCAAATGTTTGTTGATTTCCCATCTTTTTTTTTTTTTTTGGTTGCCATTTCAACCAAAACTCTTCATCAGTTGAAATGTTGGAAAATCAAATGGTTGCAAGGAAAACCAACAAAGTAATCTGAACTCTCTCAGTTGACATAATTACATTACAATGACCTTCTCAATAATCTACTTGAAATTGTATTCTCTCGACGTTTCGACTAGATGCTGTGGCCTTCATCAGGAATAATGAGATGCTAAGACTCATGTGAGCCTGCTATATACTGGTAGCTAGCTATGCTACAAAACTATACCTCAGCACATGCGTCTTGCATGTGAACCTCACGTGAACTGGATGTGAAAAAATTGAATTAAACCAAAAAATAATAATATACATAATAAAATTATATATAACAGTAAAAATAAAACAATTAAAAACAAATAAACAAATAGAAAATAATAAGTAAATAAATAAACAAATAAATAAACAAATAAACAAATAAATAAACAAATAAACAAACAAACAAACAAATAAATAAATAAATAAATAAAATGATTACAATAACCTTCTCAATAACCAACTTGAAATTGCATTCTCTCAACGTTTCGACTAGATGCTCTAGCTTGTGGTTGTGGCTTCAGGTTCAGACTCTTGAGAATGCCTCCCCCCAGCAACAAGCAAGTCAATTCCACGATCTTGATTGAACCTCTCACACTTTGGTACTAGGAGGATGTGCAATGCCTCCTTCACTAGCAGTTCCTTCTGTCTGGTCCAAGATGGTGGCTTCCTCCCACAAAATAGGATGTCCATTATCCCATGCATGTTCAGAAATTGCAGATTTCTCTTTAGCATACTTTCTACAGGCATCTTTATGTTCTTTCACCCTGGTCTCCAGTCTTCTGATGGTCTCCTCTTCCCACAGCTACAAGGGATGCGGTACACAATGCATGAGTGCATATTAGCTGGTAAAAATCTGGTAAAAATCCTTCACTCTGCTCAGTTGTTTCCTCAGAATTCTTCCCGATCTGATAATAACTTTGATGTTGAAATTCGTGCAGACCCTCCTGATGTCTTCACCCATCCTTCACTTATCCCTGCTGCACAAGGAATCACTATCATAGGATCCTTCTTTTTAGACCCCTCATTGCCCATATCGGTGTACTTATCTTCCTTTCTGCGTTTAGATTATCTGCAGACTAAAGGTTGATGAAGGCTTGCGGATAACCATTCTTCTTATTCAAATGATGTTCTTCCTTCCAAAGGTCCTCTTTTTCAGTCACTACTCTCCTGGCTCTATCATACAAGCTCTTCACCACTCCTCTTCAGACATGGATAGGATGATGTGATCTATAACCATGGTACTGGTTGGTGTGTATGGGTTTTCTGTAACGGTTGCAATCTGCCCCCATCTTCCTTTCTGGATAGCTGGCAACCCAGAAAGGGCAACGATTCATCCACTTCGAGCTCCATAGTAAACTTTATGGATGGACTGATGTTGTTCAGATGGTCCAACAATTCCTGCTCACTTCCCTTCTTCACAATGCAGAAGGTATCTTCCACATATCTCTTCCAAAACTTTGGTTTCTGTGGGGCAGTTGTGAGTGCCAATTCCTCAAAGAATTACATATAAATGGTTGACTACTACTGTAGGTACTGGAGAGCGGATTGCTGCACCCTCTTTCTGCTCATAGTATTTTTCCTGATACCTGGAGTAGGTGGATTTTAGGCACAACTTCAACAGTTTAGAAATCCTGTCAGCACCTAATGAAGTCCACTCACACAAGCTCTCATCTTTCGTCAACATTCCAAAAATGATTTCTACGGCCTCATCATTTGGAACATTGGTAAAAAGAGAGGAAACATCAAAACTGACAAGACACTCATCCTGTGCCAAACATTCACCTTAAATACGCTTGATAAATTGCCCAGAATCCTTGACATATGCAATTGTATTGCCAGCTAGAGGTGATATCGAGTATGCTAAGAACTTGGAGAGATTATACGAGGGTGCACGTATACAAGACACAATTGGCCTAAGGGGAACCTCAGGTTTAAGTATCTTAAGGAGCCCATATATCAGTGGGGTCTACTTCCAGTTGGTCTAATTCTATTGTATAATGTCAGGGGAGGATCCAGAAAATTGAAGCGGGAGGTTCTTCCATAAACTTTATGATTGCCACATTCACTTTGTTAAGCAACACCCAGTTTTCAAAAGTCATTTAAATAATGAGCATGCATGCAGACATTTACATAAACTTATATCCTTTACCAGTGACGGAGCACACACATTTTAAGTGGTAGGGCCAATGTACCACCTGGCTATCAAGCTATGCACAGTAACTGTAAGATGCATGAGGCTAGGGGGGGGGATATCACATGGAGTGCAAAAACTGAAAATCAATACCATATTGAGTAGTATAGAGAGAGTATTATAGACATCACACTATTTATTATTATGATTGTACAGTTATTGATACTTTCCAAATAGTCTCTCTATGTTCAGAATTACTTATAAATTGATTGGCAACCTCTTTGAGATTGAATGAATCAGTGCGCTCCTTGTGAACGTGAAGTACCATTAGGTGATTCAGTCTTTGTTGTAACATAGTATTACGAAGGTAAGTTTTAACCCTATGTAAAGCCCTAAAGGAGAGCTCAGATGTTGCATTGGTTGCTGGCATGATAAGTATCAGCTTCAAAACTGTACAAACCTGATCCAGAAGTGCTCGTTGACCAAGATAAAGACTTTGAAAATAGTCTCTGATGTCAAATATATTTACATTGGGACCAATGGTTTTCCTGACTCAAAATTGATGCCAAAAGTGAGTAACTGGGCATGCAATAGATCAGGCTTGAAATCGTCTTTGTAAAAGGTGCAAATAGACTGAAAATCCTCTTCAAAGTCAACCCCCTGACATGCTCTGCATAAAAGTTGCTCCAATTTTGAGTAAATTCTATATCCTGGTTGGTCAAAGCGATCCTTTAAACAGCTGACAATGTTATCCAGTACTTCAAAATATATCTGGCGATAATAGAGCAAGGGACTTTCATGATACTCTTCACTGGACAGTCCATCCTCATATCTCTGTGGAACTCTTCGCTTACGAGGTAACTGTGGTTCACCAATGATGAAGCAGTTCTTGAAACGTTGTCCCAAAATAAATCATACATTTCATCAGTACGTAGAGACAGCAGTGTATCTACAACCATTTCTCCTACCTTTTGACCCTCATCGGCTGAAATCTTTACCTTCTGCAGAGTCTTGCTGAAGTTATCAGTGTGGAGGAAAATAACTTGACTGAGCATTGTACCAAACAGGATATCAAAATGTTTCATTTGTGCAGAAACTCCTTTTATCCTAGCTCTCATCTCTGTGTCCTTTATGATTTCAAAAGCTTCATCCCACATAGCTTGTAATGCAGCATAGTTGCTGACAATGCTCGCTAGTGCATTTGCACACACAGTCCACCTCATTGGGCATAGCATTCGAATTCCTGGTGATGTCATGCCACAAGCTTCCTTCAAAGCTCGGAAGATCCCTTCCCTTCGTGGTGAAAACTTGATCAATTTTGTATTTTCCTTCGTCATGTCAAGGACATCTCTCATTATACTGATCTCCTTCAATGTATCACTCACAGCCAGATTAATTGAATGTCCATAGCAGTGTGTGTACACTGCCCTTGGTTCAATATCACTTATTCTCTTGGCAACCCCTGAATTAGCTCCCTTCATTGCACTTGCCCCATCGTACCATTGACCACGTAACTGATTGAAGGATAAGTTCAATCGACTAAAAGTATCCACTGAAATTTCAGTAAGAGTATATACCTGCATCAATTGATGGAACGTGATATAACCTAAAAATTCTTCACTTACTTCAAAGTTTTCAGTGATCCTACAAATTATAATGGTTGCCTATATACTCCTTATCAGTTGTTTCATCATCAGGGTTGAATTTTGCAAAGAACTAGCAACATTCCGAAGTACAGACATAGCCATCACTTTGATGATTTCATTTTGCATCTCATGTGATGTGTACTTGTATGATTTTCATTTTAGCCACTCAATAGCAGATGTATCAGCCTCCAATTGAAATAGTTGTACGAAGTTTCCATCTTCTTCAGTAATCCCATTCCCTCTGAGTGGTAATCCTTGACGAGCTAGATAGAAAAGATCTTCATTAACATTGCACGTTTTTCTCCTTGTTCCTTGCCCGCTCTTTCACAAGTAGATTGCAAATACTTGTGGTTGTAGCTGGAAGTGTAAGAACAGCTTGTTTATGGCAAGCACTCTGTTGATGCTTGTTAAATGATGTAGTGGTATTCTTCCAGTTGCAGAAACCCTTGAGACTTATGATGATAATGGTTGATGGATTACAGTTAGCCAAATTGAAAAATATTATTACTGTTAAACAGTGACTTAGCTCTGCATTGGAAGACCTCAATTTTCCTTGTTTGTATGCAGTGGTACAAGTATAACAGAAAACAAGATCTGTAGCCTCCTGGCAGTGCAAAAATGGTCATTGCTTAATTAAACTAAGAAGCTTGAAAACACCTGTCAACTGGTACTTTGTTACCAAATGAGCGTTTAGGAAAAGAAAAACCAAGAGGCTGATGAGGATAATCTGACAATTCAGTGAAATGAGAGCTGCTTGCCATGCTCTCCAAAATTGGCAACCACTGACTCAGACTGACTACTGTATTCAGAAAACAGCTGGGTGCATGTGACTTTAATTGCCTGACCTAGCATCATGGTTAGCATGTGACTTTATTTGCCTGAGTGAGCATGTGGTCACATTCACTTAGTGACAGACCAATTAGATTTGTCACATTGTTATCTTCTACACATTTTTATCGTTCTTAGTTAGGGAAAACCCATCATGTTGGTCTGGTCTAGCAACTAGACAAAAAATTATAACAATAAAAAATAAAATCAGCAAAGAGTGGTAGGGCCAAAGCCCTACCAGCCCTACCATGTCCTCCGTCCCTGTTTACTGTGTTAGTAGGCAGGGTAGAGCCATCCTATATGAGGGGGCTTGTGTTAGTAGGCAGGGTAGAGCCATCCTGCGAGGGGGCTTGTGTTAGTAGGCAGGGTAGAGCCATCCTACGAGGGGGCTTGTGTTAGTAGGCAGGGTAGAGCCATCCTGCGAGGGTGCTTGTGCTAGTAGGCAGGGTAGAGCCATCCTGCGAGGGGCTTGTGTTAGTAGGCAGGGTAGAGCCATCCTGCGAGGGTGCTTGTGCTAGTAGGCAGGGTAGAGCCATCCTACGAGGGGCTTGTGTGAGTAGGCAGGGTAGAGCGAGGGTGCTTATGTTAGTAGGCAGGTTGTAATTGTGTTAGTAGGCACCAAGTAGGCTCTAAACCATACCTGAGTCAGCAGGACCTAAACCACTGAGTCTCAAGTGAACCATCACCAAGCAGGGCCTAACCATACCTGAGTCTCAAGTGAACCATCACAAGCAGGGCCTAACCATACCTGAGTCTCAAGTGAACCATCACCAAGTAGGCTCTAAGCCATACCTGAGTAAGTAGGCTCTAAGCCATACCTGAGTCCCAAGTGAACCATAACCAAGCAGGGCCTAACCATACCTGAATCTCAAGTGAACCATCACCAAGTAGGCTCTAAGCCATACCTGAGTAAGTAGGCTCTAAGCCATACCTGAGTCCCAAGTGAACCATAACCAAGCAGGGCCTAACCATACCTGAGTCTCAAGTGAACCATCACCAAGTAGGCTCTAAGCCATGCCTGAGTCACAAGTGAACCATCACCAAGTAGGCTCTAAGCTATAACTGAGACAGCAGGACCTAAGCCATACCTGAGTCCCAAGTGAACCATAACCAAGCAGGGCCTAACCATACCTGAGTCTCAAGGAAGAAACTGAACTTGTAGCACCTTTTGTAAGAGACTGCAAGCATAAAGTACAGACAAGATGTTATGCATATTGCAGAATCATTTGCCAGAGAAAAGGGAGTTTTGAAGAAGGACTGTACCAGCCATGACAGGTGGAGTCGACTCCTGGAATGTTAGGGCAACTTTACCTTGAGAAGTGGAGATAGCACTGCACACATTCAAAGATTGCTATTAATAGACTCCTGGAATGTTAGGGCAACTTTACCTTGAGAAGCGGAGATAGCACTGCACACATTTGCTATTAATAGACTCCTGGAATGTTAGGCAACTTTACCTTGAGAAGCGGAGATAGCACTGCACACATTTGCTTTTAATAGACTCCTGGAATGTTAGGGCAACTTTACCTTGAGAAGCGGAGATAGCACTGCACACATTTGCTATTAATAGACTCCTGGAATGTTAGGGCAACTTTACCTTGAGAAGCGGAGATAGCACTGCACACATTTGCTATTAATAGACTCCTGGAATGTTAGGGGCAACTTTACCTTGAGAAGCGGAGATAGCACTGCACACATTTGCTATTAATAGACTCCTGGAATGTTAGGGCAACTTTACCTTGAGAAGCGGAGATAGCACTGCACACATTTGCTATTAATAGACTCCTGGAATGTTAGGGCAACTTTACCTTGAGAAGCGGAGATAGCACTGCACACATTTGCTATTAATAGACTACTGGAATGCAACTTTACCTTGAGAAGCGGAGATAGCACTGCACACATTTGCTATTAATAGACACCTGGAATGTTAGGGCAACTTTACCTTGAGAAGCGGAGATAGCACTGCACACATTTGCTATTAATAGACTCCTGGAATGTTAGGGCAACTTTACCTTGAGATGCGGAGATAGCACTGCACACATTTGCTATTAATAGACTCCTGGAATGTTAGGGCAACTTTACCTTGAGAAGCGGAGATAGCACTGCATACATTTGCTATTAATAGACTCCTGGAATGTTAGGGCAACTTTACCTTGAGAAGCGGAGATAGCACTGCACACATTTGCTATTAATAGACTCCTGGAATGTTAGGGGCAACTTTACCTTGAGAAGCGGAGATAGCACTGCACACATTTCCTATTAATAGACTCCTGGAATGTTAGGGCAACTTTACCTTGAGAAGCGGAGATAGCACTGCACACATTTGCTATTAATAGACTCCTGGAATGTTAGGGGCAACTTTACCTTGAGAAGCGGAGATAGCACTGCACACATTTGCTATTAATAGACTCCTGGAATGTTAGGGCAACTTTACCTTGAGAAGCGGAGATAGCACTGCACACATTTGCTATTAATAGACTCCTGGAATGTTAGGGCAACTACCTTGAGAAGCGGAGATAGCACTGCACACATTTGCTATTAATAGACTCCTGGAATGTTATGCAACTTTACCTTGAGAAGCGGAGAGAGCACTGCACACATTTGCTATTAATAGACACCTGGAATGTTAGGCAACTTTACCTTGAGATGCGGAGATAGCACTGCACACATTTGCTATTAATAGACTCCTGGAATGTTAGGGCAACTTTACCTTGAGAAGCGGAGATAGCACTGCACACATTTGCTATTAATAGACTCCTGGAATGTTAGGGCAACTTTACCTTGAGAAGCGGAGATATCACTGCACACATTTGCTATTAATAGACTCCTGGAATGTTAGGGCAACTTTACCTTGAGAAGCGGAGATAGCACTGCACACATTTGCTATTAATAGACTCCTGGAATGTTAGGGCAACTTTACCTTGAGAAGCACTGCACACATTTGCTATTAATAGACTCCTGGAATGTTAGGGCAACTTTACCTTGAGAAGCGGAGATAGCACTGCACACATTTGCTATTAATAGACTCCTGGAATGTTAGGGCAACTTTACCTTGAGCAGCGGAGATAGCACTGCACACAATTGCTATTAATAGACTCCTGGAATGTTAGGGCAACTTTACCTTGAGAAGCGGAGATAGCACTGCACACATTCAAAGATTGCTATTAATAGACTCCTGGAATGTTAGGGCCAACTTTACCTTGAGAAGCAGAGATAGCACTGCACACATTTGCTATTAATAGACTCCTGGAATGTTAGGGCAACTTTACCTTGAGAAGCGGAGATAGCACTGCACACATTCAAAGATTGCTATTAATAGACTCCTGGAATGTTAGGGCAACTTTACCTTGAGAAGTGCAGATAGCACTGCACACATTTGCTATTAATAGACTCCTGGAATGTTAGGGCAACTTTACCTTGAGAAGCGGAGATAGCACTGCACACATTTGCTATTAATAGACTCCTGGAATGTTAGGGCAACTTTACCTTGAGAAGCGGAGATAGCACTGCAAACATTTGCTATTAATAGACTCCTGGAATGTTAGGGCAACTTTACCTTGAGAAGCGGAGATAGCACTGCACACATTTGCTATTAATAGACTCCTGGAATGTTAGGGCAACTTTACCTTGAGAAGCGGAGATAGCACTGCACACATTTGCTATTAATAGACTCCTGGAATGTTAGGGCAACTTTACCTTGAGAAGCACTGCACACATTTGCTATTAATAGACTCCTGGAATGTTAGGGCAACTTTACCTTGAGAAGCGGAGATAGCACTGCACACATTTGCTATTAATAGACTCCTGGAATGTTAGGGCAACTTTACCTTGAGAAGCGGAGATAGCACTGCACACAATTGCTATTAATAGACTCCTGGAATGTTAGGGCAACTTTACCTTGAGAAGCGGAGATAGCACTGCACACATTCAAAGATTGCTATTAATAGACTCCTGGAATGTTAGGGCCAACTTTACCTTGAGAAGCGGAGATAGCACTGCACACATTTGCTATTAATAGACTCCTGGAATGTTAGGGCAACTTTACCTTGAGAAGCGGAGATAGCACTGCACACATTCAAAGATTGCTATTAATAGACTCCTGGAATGTTAGAGCAACTTTACCTTGAGAAGTGGAGATAGCACTGCACACATTTGCTATTAATAGACTCCTGGAATGTTAGGGCAACTTTACCTTGAGAAGCGGAGATAGCACTGCACACATTTGCTATTAATAGACTCCTGGAATGTTAGGGCAACTTTACCTTGAGAAGCGGAGATAGCACTGCACACATTTGCTATTAATAGACTCCTGGAATGTTAGGGCAACTTTACCTTGAGAAGCGGAGATAGCACTGCACACATTTGCTATTAATAGACTCCTGGAATGTTAGGGCAACTTTACCTTGAGAAGCGGAGATAGCACTGCACACATTTGCTATTAATAGACTCCTGGAATGTTAGGGCAACTTTACCTTGAGAAGCGGAGATAGCACTGCACACATTTGCTTTTAATAGACTCCTGGAATGTTAGGGCAACTTTACCTTGAGAAGCGGAGATAGCACTGCACACATTTGCTATTAATAGACTCCTGGAATGTTAGGGCAACTTTACCTTGAGAAGCGGAGATAGCACTGCACACATTTGCTATTAATAGACTCCTGGAATGTTAGGGCAACTTTACCTTGAGAAGCGGAGATAGCACTGCACACATTTGCTATTAATAGACTCCTGGAATGTTAGGGCAACTTTACCTTGAGAAGCGGAGATAGCACTGCACACATTTGCTATTAATAGACTCCTGGAATGTTAGGGCAACTTTACCTTGAGAAGCGGAGATAGCACTGCACACATTTGCTATTAATAGACTCCTGGAATGTTAGGACAACTTTTCCTTGAGAAGCGGAGATAGCACTGCACACATTTGCTATTAATAGACTCCTGGAATGTTAGGGCAACTTTACCTTGAGAAGCGGAGATAGCACTGCACACATTTGCTATTAATAGACTCCTGGAATGTTAGGGCAACTTTACCTTGAGCAGCGGAGATAGCACTGCACACATTTGCTATTAATAGACTCCTGGAATGTTAGGCAACTTTACCTTGAGCAGCGGAGATAGCACTGCACACAATTGCTATTAATAAACTCCTGGAATGTTAGGGCAACTTTACCTTGAGAAGCGGAGATAGCACTGCACACATTCAAAGATTGCTATTAATAGACTCCTGGAATGTTAGGGCCAACTTTACCTTGAGAAGCAGAGATAGCACTGCACACATTTGCTATTAATAGACTCCTGGAATGTTAGGGCAACTTTACCTTGAGAAGCGGAGATAGCACTGCACACATTCAAAGATTGCTATTAATAGACTCCTGGAATGTTAGGGCAACTTTACCTTGAGAAGTGCAGATAGCACTGCACACATTTGCTATTAATAGACTCCTGGAATGTTAGGCAACTTTACCTTGAGAAGCGGAGATAGCACTGCACACATTTGCTATTAATAGACTCCTGGAATGTTAGGGCAACTTTACCTTGAGAAGCGGAGATAGCACTGCACACATTTGCTATTAATAGACTCCTGGAATGTTAGGGCAACTTTACCTTGAGAAGCGGAGATAGCACTGCACACATTTGCTATTAATAGACTCCTGGAATGTTAGGGCAACTTTACCTTGAGAAGCGGAGATAGCACTGCACACATTTGCTATTAATAGACTCCTGGAATGTTAGGGCAACTTTACCTTGAGAAGCACTGCACACATTTGCTATTAATAGACTCCTGGAATGTTAGGGCAACTTTACCTTGAGAAGCGGAGATAGCACTGCACACATTTGCTATTAATAGACTCCTGGAATGTTAGGGCAACTTTACCTTGAGAAGCGGAGATAGCACTGCACACAATTGCTATTAATAGACTCCTGGAATGTTAGGGCAACTTTACCTTGAGAAGCGGAGATAGCACTGCACACATTTGCTATTAATAGACTCCTGGAATGTTAGGGCAACTTTACCTTGAGAAGCGGAGATAGCACTGCACACATTTGCTATTAATAGACTCCTGGAATGTTAGGGCAACTTTACCTTGAGAAGCGGAGATAGCACTGCACACATTTGCTATTAATAGACTCCTGGAATGTTAGGGCAACTTTACCTTCAGAAGTGGAGATAGCACTGCACACATTTGCTATTAATAGACTCCTGGAATGTTAGGGCAACTTTACCTTGAGAAGCGGAGATAGCACTGCACACATTTGCTATTAATAGACTCCTGGAATGTTAGGGCAACTTTACCTTGAGAAGCGGAGATAGCACTGCACACATTTGCTATTAATAGACTCCTGGAATGTTAGGGCAACTTTACCTTGAGAAGCGGAGATAGCACTGCACACATTCAAAGATTGCTATTAATAGACTCCTGGAATGTTAGGGCCAACTTTACCTTGAGAAGCAGAGATAGCACTGCACACATTTGCTATTAATAGACTCCTGGAATGTTAGGGCAACTTTACCTTGAGAAGCGGAGATAGCACTGCACACATTCAAAGATTGCTATTAATAGACTCCTGGAATGTTAGGGCAACTTTACCTTGAGAAGTGCAGATAGCACTGCACACATTTGCTATTAATAGACTCCTGGAATGTTAGGGCAACTTTACCTTGAGAAGCGGAGATAGCACTGCACACATTTGCTATTAATAGACTCCTGGAATGTTAGGGCAACTTTACCTTGAGAAGCGGAGATAGCACTGCACACATTTGCTATTAATAGACTCCTGGAATGTTAGGGCAACTACCTTGAGAAGCGGAGATAGCACTGCACACATTTGCTATTAATAGACTCCTGGAATGTTATGGCAACTTTACCTTGAGAAGCGGAGAGAGCACTGCACACATTTGCTATTAATAGACACCTGGAATGTTAGGGCAACTTTACCTTGAGATGCGGAGATAGCACTGCACACATTTGCTATTAATAGACTCCTGGAATGTTAGGGCAACTTTACCTTGAGAAGCGGAGATAGCACTGCACACATTTGCTATTAATAGACTCCTGGAATGTTAGGGCAACTTTACCTTGAGAAGCGGAGATATCACTGCACACATTTGCTATTAATAGACTCCTGGAATGTTAGGGCAACTTTACCTTGAGAAGCGGAGATAGCACTGCACACATTTGCTATTAATAGACTCCTGGAATGTTAGGGCAACTTTACCTTGAGAAGCACTGCACACATTTGCTATTAATAGACTCCTGGAATGTTAGGGCAACTTTACCTTGAGCAGCGGAGATAGCACTGCACACAATTGCTATTAATAGACTCCTGGAATGTTAGGGCAACTTTACCTTGAGAAGCGGAGATAGCACTGCACACATTCAAAGATTGCTATTAATAGACTCCTGGAATGTTAGGGCCAACTTTACCTTGAGAAGCAGAGATAGCACTGCACACATTTGCTATTAATAGACTCCTGGAATGTTAGGGCAACTTTACCTTGAGAAGCGGAGATAGCACTGCACACATTCAAAGATTGCTATTAATAGACTCCTGGAATGTTAGGGCAACTTTACCTTAAGAAGTGCAGATAGCACTGCACACATTTGCTATTAATAGACTCCTGGAATGTTAGGGCAACTTTACCTTGAGAAGCGGAGATAGCACTGCACACATTTGCTATTAATAGACTCCTGGAATGTTAGGGCAACTTTACCTTGAGAAGCGGAGAAGCGGAGATAGCACTGCAAACATTTGCTATTAATAGACTCCTGGAATGTTAGGGCAACTTTACCTTGAGAAGCGGAGATAGCACTGCACACATTTGCTATTAATAGACTCCTGGAATGTTAGGGCAACTTTACCTTGAGAAGCGGAGATAGCACTGCACACATTTGCTATTAATAGACTCCTGGAATGTTAGGGCAACTTTACCTTGAGAAGCGGAGATAGCACTGCACACATTTGCTATTAATAGACTCCTGGAATGTTAGGGCAACTTTACCTTGAGAAGCGGAGATAGCACTGCACACATTTGCTATTAATAGACTCCTGGAATGTTAGGGCAACTTTACCTTGAGAAGCACTGCACACATTTGCTATTAATAGACTCCTGGAATGTTAGGGCAACTTTACCTTGAGAAGCGGAGATAGCACTGCACACATTTGCTATTAATAGACTCCTGGAATGTTAGGGCAATTACCTTGAGAAGCGGAGATAGCACTGCACACAATTGCTATTAATAGACTCCTGGAATGTTAGGGCAACTTTACCTTGAGAAGCGGAGATAGCACTGCACACATTCAAAGATTGCTATTAATAGACTCCTGGAATGTTAGGGCCAACTTTACCTTGAGAAGCGGAGATAGCACTGCACACATTTGCTATTAATAGACTCCTGGAATGTTAGGGCAACTTTACCTTGAGAAGCGGAGATAGCACTGCACACATTCAAAGATTGCTATTAATAGACTCCTGGAATGTTAGAGCAACTTTACCTTGAGAAGTGGAGATAGCACTGCACACATTTGCTATTAATAGACTCCTGGAATGTTAGGGCAACTTTACCTTGAGAAGCGGAGATAGCACTGCACACATTTGCTATTAATAGACTCCTGGAATGTTAGGGCAACTTTACCTTGAGAAGCGGAGATAGCACTGCACACATTTGCTATTAATAGACTCCTGGAATGTTAGGGCAACTTTACCTTGAGAAGCGGAGATAGCACTGCACACATTTGCTATTAATAGACTCCTGGAATGTTAGGGCAACTTTACCTTGAGAAGCGGAGATAGCACTGCACACATTTGCTATTAATAGACTCCTGGAATGTTAGGGCAACTTTACCTTGAGAAGCGGAGATAGCACTGCACACATTTGCTTTTAATAGACTCCTGGAATGTTAGGGCAACTTTACCTTGAGAAGCGGAGATAGCACTGCACACATTTGCTATTAATAGACTCCTGGAATGTTAGGGCAACTTTACCTTGAGAAGCGGAGATAGCACTGCACACATTTGCTATTAATAGACTCCTGGAATGTTAGGGCAACTTTACCTTGAGAAGCGGAGATAGCACTGCACACATTTGCTATTAATAGACTCCTGGAATGTTAGGGCAACTTTACCTTGAGAAGCGGAGATAGCACTGCACACATTTGCTATTAATAGACTCCTGGAATGTTAGGGCAACTTTACCTTGAGAAGCGGAGATAGCACTGCACACATTTGCTATTAATAGACTCCTGGAATGTTAGGACAACTTTTCCTTGAGAAGCGGAGATAGCACTGCACACATTTGCTATTAATAGACTCCTGGAATGTTAGGGCAACTTTACCTTGAGAAGCGGAGATAGCACTGCACACATTTGCTATTAATAGACTCCTGGAATGTTAGGGCAACTTTACCTTGAGCAGCGGAGATAGCACTGCACACATTTGCTATTAATAGACTCCTGGAATGTTAGGGCAACTTTACCTTGAGCAGCGGAGATAGCACTGCACACAATTGCTATTAATAAACTCCTGGAATGTTAGGGCAACTTTACCTTGAGAAGCGGAGATAGCACTGCACACATTCAAAGATTGCTATTAATAGACTCCTGGAATGTTAGGGCCAACTTTACCTTGAGAAGCAGAGATAGCACTGCACACATTTGCTATTAATAGACTCCTGGAATGTTAGGGCAACTTTACCTTGAGAAGCGGAGATAGCACTGCACACATTCAAAGATTGCTATTAATAGACTCCTGGAATGTTAGGGCAACTTTACCTTGAGAAGTGCAGATAGCACTGCACACATTTGCTATTAATAGACTCCTGGAATGTTAGGGCAACTTTACCTTGAGAAGCGGAGATAGCACTGCACACATTTGCTATTAATAGACTCCTGGAATGTTAGGGCAACTTTACCTTGAGAAGCGGAGATAGCACTGCACACATTTGCTATTAATAGACTCCTGGAATGTTAGGGCAACTTTACCTTGAGAAGCGGAGATAGCACTGCACACATTTGCTATTAATAGACTCCTGGAATGTTAGGGCAACTTTACCTTGAGAAGCGGAGATAGCACTGCACACATTTGCTATTAATAGACTCCTGGAATGTTAGGGCAACTTTACCTTGAGAAGCACTGCACACATTTGCTATTAATAGACTCCTGGAATGTTAGGGCAACTTTACCTTGAGAAGCGGAGATAGCACTGCACACATTTGCTATTAATAGACTCCTGGAATGTTAGGGCAACTTTACCTTGAGAAGCGGAGATAGCACTGCACACAATTGCTATTAATAGACTCCTGGAATGTTAGGGCAACTTTACCTTGAGAAGCGGAGATAGCACTGCACACATTTGCTATTAATAGACTCCTGGAATGTTAGGCAACTTTACCTTGAGAAGCGGAGATAGCACTGCACACATTTGCTATTAATAGACTCCTGGAATGTTAGGGCAACTTTACCTTGAGAAGCGGAGATAGCACTGCACACATTTGCTATTAATAGACTCCTGGAATGTTAGGGCAACTTTACCTTCAGAAGTGGAGATAGCACTGCACACATTTGCTATTAATAGACTCCTGGAATGTTAGGGCAACTTTACCTTGAGAAGCGGAGATAGCACTGCACACATTTGCTATTAATAGACTCCTGGAATGTTAGGGCAACTTTACCTTGAGAAGCGGAGATAGCACTGCACACATTTGCTATTAATAGACTCCTGGAATGTTAGGGCAACTTTACCTTCAGAAGTGGAGATAGCACTGCACACATTTGCTATTAATAGACTCCTGGAATGTTAGGGCAACTTTACCTTGAGAAGCGGAGATAGCACTGCACACATTTGCTATTAATAGACTCCTGGAATGTTAGGGCAACTTTACCTTGAGAAGCGGAGATAGCACTGCACACATTTGCTATTAATAGACTCCTGGAATGTTAGGGCAACTTTACCTTGAGAAGCGGAGATAGCACTGCACACATTTGCTATTAATAGACTCCTGGAATGTTAGGGCAACTTTACCTTGAGAAGCGGAGATAGCACTGCACACATTCAAAGATTGCTATTAATAGACTCCTGGAATGTTAGGGCCAACTTTACCTTGAGAAGCAGAGATAGCACTGCACACATTTGCTATTAATAGACTCCTGGAATGTTAGGGCAACTTTACCTTGAGAAGCGGAGATAGCACTGCACACATTCAAAGATTGCTATTAATAGACTCCTGGAATGTTAGGGCAACTTTACCTTGAGAAGTGCAGATAGCACTGCACACATTTGCTATTAATAGACTCCTGGAATGTTAGGGCAACTTTACCTTGAGAAGCGGAGATAGCACTGCACACATTTGCTATTAATAGACTCCTGGAATGTTAGGGCAACTTTACCTTGAGAAGCGGAGATAGCACTGCACACATTTGCTATTAATAGACTCCTGGAATGTTAGGGCAACTACCTTGAGAAGCGGAGATAGCACTGCACACATTTGCTATTAATAGACTCCTGGAATGTTATGGCAACTTTACCTTGAGAAGCGGAGAGAGCACTGCACACATTTGCTATTAATAGACACCTGGAATGTTAGGGCAACTTTACCTTGAGATGCGGAGATAGCACTGCACACATTTGCTATTAATAGACTCCTGGAATGTTAGGGCAACTTTACCTTGAGAAGCGGAGATAGCACTGCACACATTTGCTATTAATAGACTCCTGGAATGTTAGGGCAACTTTACCTTGAGAAGCGGAGATATCACTGCACACATTTGCTATTAATAGACTCCTGGAATGTTAGGGCAACTTTACCTTGAGAAGCGGAGATAGCACTGCACACATTTGCTATTAATAGACTCCTGGAATGTTAGGACAACTTTACCTTGAGAAGCACTGCACACATTTGCTATTAATAGACTCCTGGAATGTTAGGGCAACTTTACCTTGAGAAGCGGAGATAGCACTGCACACATTTGCTATTAATAGACTCCTGGAATGTTAGGGCAACTTTACCTTGAGCAGCGGAGATAGCACTGCACACAATTGCTATTAATAGACTCCTGGAATGTTAGGGCAACTTTACCTTGAGAAGCGGAGATAGCACTGCACACATTCAAAGATTGCTATTAATAGACTCCTGGAATGTTAGGGCCAACTTTACCTTGAGAAGCAGAGATAGCACTGCACACATTTGCTATTAATAGACTCCTGGAATGTTAGGGCAACTTTACCTTGAGAAGCGGAGATAGCACTGCACACATTCAAAGATTGCTATTAATAGACTCCTGGAATGTTAAGGCAACTTTACCTTGAGAAGTGCAGATAGCACTGCACACATTTGCTATTAATAGACTCCTGGAATGTTAGGGCAACTTTACCTTGAGAAGCGGAGATAGCACTGCACACATTTGCTATTAATAGACTCCTGGAATGTTAGGGCAACTTTACCTTGAGAAGCGGAGATAGCACTGCAAACATTTGCTATTAATAGACTCCTGGAATGTTAGGGCAACTTTACCTTGAGAAGCGGAGATAGCACTGCACACATTTGCTATTAATAGACTCCTGGAATGTTAGGGCAACTTTACCTTGAGAAGCGGAGATAGCACTGCACACATTTGCTATTAATAGACTCCTGGAATGTTAGGGCAACTTTACCTTGAGAAGCGGAGATAGCACTGCACACATTTGCTATTAATAGACTCCTGGAATGTTAGGGCAACTTTACCTTGAGAAGCGGAGATAGCACTGCACACATTTGCTATTAATAGACTCCTGGAATGTTAGGGCAACTTTACCTTGAGAAGCACTGCACACATTTGCTATTAATAGACTCCTGGAATGTTAGGGCAACTTTACCTTGAGAAGCGGAGATAGCACTGCACACATTTGCTATTAATAGACTCCTGGAATGTTAGGGCAACTTTACCTTGAGAAGCGGAGATAGCACTGCACACAATTGCTATTAATGGACTCCTGGAATGTTAGGGCAACTTTACCTTGAGAAGCGGAGATAGCACTGCACACATTCAAAGATTGCTATTAATAGACTCCTGGAATGTTAGGGCCAACTTTACCTTGAGAAGCGGAGATAGCACTGCACACATTTGCTATTAATAGACTCCTGGAATGTTAGGGCAACTTTACCTTGAGAAGCGGAGATAGCACTGCACACATTCAAAGATTGCTATTAATAGACTCCTGGAATGTTAGAGCAACTTTACCTTGAGAAGTGGAGATAGCACTGCACACATTTGCTATTAATAGACTCCTGGAATGTTAGGGCAACTTTACCTTGAGAAGCGGAGATAGCACTGCACACATTTGCTATTAATAGACTCCTGGAATGTTAGGGCAACTTTACCTTGAGAAGCGGAGATAGCACTGCACACATTTGCTATTAATAGACTCCTGGAATGTTAGGGCAACTTTACCTTGAGAAGCGGAGATAGCACTGCACACATTTGCTATTAATAGACTCCTGGAATGTTAGGGCAACTTTACCTTGAGAAGCGGAGATAGCACTGCACACATTTGCTATTAATAGACTCCTGGAATGTTAGGGCAACTTTACCTTGAGAAGCGGAGATAGCACTGCACACATTTGCTATTAATAGACTCCTGGAATGTTAGGGCAACTTTACCTTGAGAAGCACTGCACACATTTGCTATTAATAGACTCCTGGAATGTTAGGGCAACTTTACCTTGAGAAGCGGAGATAGCACTGCACACATTTGCTTTTAATAGACTCCTGGAATGTTAGGGCAACTTTACCTTGAGAAGCGGAGATAGCACTGCACACATTTGCTATTAATAGACTCCTGGAATGTTAGGGCAACTTTACCTTGAGAAGCGGAGATAGCACTGCACACATTTGCTATTAATAGACTCCTGGAATGTTAGGGCAACTTTACCTTGAGAAGCGGAGATAGCACTGCACACATTTGCTATTAATAGACTCCTGGAATGTTAGGGCAACTTTACCTTGAGAAGCGGAGATAGCACTGCACACATTTGCTTTTAATAGACTCCTGGAATGTTAGGGCAACTTTACCTTGAGAAGCGGAGATAGCACTGCACACATTTGCTATTAATAGACTCCTGGAATGTTAGGGCAACTTTACCTTGAGAAGCGGAGATAGCACTGCACACATTTGCTATTAATAGACTCCTGGAATGTTAGGGCAACTTTACCTTGAGAAGCGGAGATAGCACTGCACACATTTGCTATTAATAGACTCCTGGAATGTTAGCAACTTTACCTTGAGAAGCGGAGATAGCACTGCACACATTTGCTATTAATAGACTCCTGGAATGTTAGGGCAACTTTACCTTGAGAAGCGGAGATAGCACTGCACACATTTGCTATTAATAGACTCCTGGAATGTTAGGACAACTTTTCCTTGAGAAGCGGAGATAGCACTGCACACATTCAAAGATTGCTATTAATAGACTCCTGGAATGTTAGGGCCAACTTTACCTTGAGAAGCAGAGATAGCACTGCACACATTTGCTATTAATAGACTCCTGGAATGTTAGGGCAACTTTACCTTGAGAAGCGGAGATAGCACTGCACACATTTGCTATTAATAGACTCCTGGAATGTTAGGGCAACTTTACCTTGAGAAGCGGAGATAGCACTGCACACATTTGCTATTAATAGACTCCTGGAATGTTAGGGCAACTTTACCTTGAGAAGCGGAGATAGCACTGCACACATTTGCTATTAATAGACTCCTGGAATGTTAGGGCAACTTTACCTTGAGAAGCGGAGATAGCACTGCACACATTTGCTATTAATAGACTCCTGGAATGTTAGGGCAACTTTACCTTGAGAAGCACTGCACACATTTGCTATTAATAGACTCCTGGAATGTTAGGGCAACTTTACCTTGAGAAGCGGAGATAGCACTGCACACATTTGCTATTAATAGACTCCTGGAATGTTAGGGCAACTTTACCTTGAGAAGCGGAGATAGCACTGCACACATTTGCTATTAATAGACTCCTGGAATGTTAGGGCAACTTTACCTTGAGAAGCGGAGATAGCACTGCACACATTTGCTATTAATAGACTCCTGGAATGTTAGGGCAACTTTACCTTGAGAAGCGGAGATAGCACTGCACACATTTGCTATTAATAGACTCCTGGAATGTTAGGGCAACTTTACCTTGAGAAGCGGAGATAGCACTGCACACATTTGCTATTAATAGACTCCTGGAATGTTAGGGCAACTTTACCTTGAGAAGCGGAGATAGCACTGCACACATTTGCTATTAATAGACTCCTGGAATGTTAGGGCAACTTTACCTTGAGAAGCGGAGATAGCACTGCACACATTTGCTATTAATAGACTCCTGGAATGTTAGGGCAACTTTACCTTGAGAAGCACTGCACACATTTGCTATTAATAGACTCCTGGAATGTTAGGGCAACTTTACCTTGAGAAGCGGAGATAGCACGGCACACATTTGCTTTTAATAGACTCCTGGAATGTTAGGGCAACTTTACCTTGAGAAGCGGAGATAGCACTGCACACATTTGCTATTAATAGACTCCTGGAATGTTAGGGAAACTTTACCTTGAGAAGCGGAGATAGCACTGCACACATTTGCTATTAATAGACTCCTGGAATGTTAGGGCAACTTTACCTTGAGAAGCGGAGATAGCACTGCACACATTTGCTATTAATAGACTCCTGGAATGTTAGGGCAACTTTACCTTGAGAAGCGGAGATAGCACTGCACACATTTGCTATTAATAGACTCCTGGAATGTTAGGGCAACTTTACCTTGAGAAGCGGAGATAGCACTGCACACATTTGCTATTAATAGACTCCTGGAATGTTAGGGCAACTTTACCTTGAGAAGCGGAGATAGCACTGCACACATTTGCTATTAATAGACTCCTGGAATGTTAGGGCAACTTTACCTTGAGAAGCGGAGATAGCACTGCACACATTTGCTATTAATAGACTCCTGGAATGTTAGGGCAACTTTACCTTGAGCAGCGGAGATAGCACTGCACACATTTGCTATTAATAGACTCCTGGAATGTTAGGGCAACTTTACCTTGAGCAGCGGAGATAGCACTGCACACATTTGCTATTAATAGACTCCTGGAATGTTAGGGCAACTTTACCTTGAGAAGCGGAGATAGCACTGCACACATTCAAAGATTCAAAGATTGCTATTAATATGACAACAATAAATCAGTAGCTGACTTTACTTTAAAGAGGTTCTTATGACCTCCTAGCTCAGCCAGCTCAGATATGTCATGTAACTAGAGTGGGTGTGTCTCTTGATTTCAGGACACCTAATATAATCACTAAGACTAGCTCAAGAAAAGTTCGCTATCGTCAGTATGGCAAGAAACAGTGGTGGCACGTGTTAAGGCTGTGGGCCAGGCAATGCCACCTATGATCATTTTTGATGCCAAGAACCTCAACCATGCATGGACCCCCTGGAACACAGCATGGATTGGCGACAAAGGTTGGATCTTATTTGATGGCTGGTTATCTGAAAATTTAAACTAACTGCTGTTTCTGTTCCTCTTCTGCTGCTGCTTACTGGCCACAGCCACAGTACCAGCCTGAGGCTTCTCAATGTGCCACAGCACAGTACCAGCCTGAGGCTTCTCAATGTGCCACAGCACAGTACCAGCCTGAGGCTTCTCAATGTGCCACAGCACAGTACCAGCCTGAGGCTTCTCAATATGCCACAGCACAGTACCAGCCTGAGGCTTCTCAATGTGCCACAGCACAGTACCAGCCTGAGGCTTCTCAATGTGCCACAGCACAGTACCAGCCTGAGGCTTCTCAATGTGCCACAGCACAGTACCAGTCTGAGGCTTCTCAATATGCCACAGCACAGTACCAGCCTGAGGCTTCTCAATGTGCCACAGCACAGTACCAGCCCGAAGCTGTTCAATGTGCAAAGGGCTACAGCATAGTACCATCCTGAAGCTGTTCAATGTGCAAAGGGCCACAGCACAGTACCAGTCTGAAGCTGTTCAATGTACAAAGGGCCACAGCACAGTACCATCCTGAAGCTGTTCAATGTGCAAAGGGCCACAGCACAGTACCAGTCTGAAGCTGTTCAATGTACAAAGGGCCACAGCAAATTACCAGTCTGAAGCTGCTCAATGAGCAAAGGGCCACAGCACAGTATACCAGCCTGAAGCTGCTCAATGAGCAAAGGGCCACAGCACAGTACCAGCCTGAGGCTTCTCAATGTGCCACAGGACAGTACCAGCCCAAAGCTGTTCAATGTGCAAAGGGCCACAGCACAGTACCAGTCTGAAGCTTTTCAATGTGCAAAGGGCTACAGCATAGTACCATCCTGAAGCTGTTCAATGTGCAAAGGGCCACAGCACAGTACCAGTCTGAAGCTACTCAATGTGCAAATGGTCATGGAATTATTATGCGCTTACTTCCACAGATTGAATAGCACATGTAGTGTAAACTCCCACATCTTGGGGGAAATAGTTTATATTATGTGCCTATTCTCTGAATGCACACACCCAATAGAGACTGGTTGGATGGGGTGAGCAAGTAAATTAATTTATAATGGCTGAAGATCGAACTGCCTTCATGAACGGTCTCTCCCTGGAGTGTGCAGTTTCTGAAAGTTCTTCTTCATGGAAAACAGCACAAGTGCCTATGCTTACCAGCGGTCATAATGAGTTCCTTCATTTTTGAGCAAGGAGGCACTCCTGGATAGAGTTCTTGACTGTGTAAGTTTAGTAGTAGACCTGTAGTGACGTAGCGCTCGCTGAGCTCTTGTTTGCTTACTTCAATGGAGCTGATTTTTATACCAAACAAACTGCAGCTCATTGCATGTTCAATCTAATGATAGGAACAGTTTGAGTTACTAAAAAAGCTGAAATTATATTACAACATACTAGAAATGAAGTCGTTGAGTTGGTTAAGAGCAAGTGGACTGTTTTCACATTACTGCCAGGGGAATCCCGGAAAGGTTATTACAAAATCTATTCTTGATATGTTATTTTCCCAAGCTCGGCTCAAGCACTAACACCTTCAAATGTCATTGCTGGCCTCAAGACAAGTGTGTTTATATAGACAATCATATGCTTCCATCGGGCCTCAAGACAAGTGTGTTTATATAGACAATCATATGCTTCCATCAGGCCTCAAGACAAGTGGACAATCATATTGCTTCCATCAGGCCTCAAGACAAGTGTGTTTATATGGACAATCATATGCTTCCATCAGGCCTCAAGACAAGTGGACAATCATATTGCTTCCATCAGGCCTCAAGACAAGTGTGTTTATATGGACAATCATAAGTGTGTGTATATAGAATCATATGCTTCCATCGGGCCTCAAGACAAGTGTGTTTATATAGACAATCATATGCTTCCATCGGGCCTCAAGACAAGTGTGTTTATATGGACAATCATCAAGACAAGTGTGTTTATATGGACAATCATATGCTTCCATCAGGCCTCAAGACAAGTGTGTTTATATGGACAATCATATGCTTCCATCGGGCCTCAAGACAAGTGTGTTTATATGGACAATCATATGCTTCCATCGGGCCTCAAGACAAGTGTGTTTATATGGACAATCATATGCTTCCATCGGGAAGTGTTTATATAGACAATCATATGCTTCCATCGCTGTACCAGGTGATAGCAGTGGCAAAGTGATGCTAGGATTCACAAAGATTACATATCTGCCATTGCCTGAGATTATGATGATAGTGACGATGCTGATATTCCAGAAGAAGGTGCAGCATCAGAATTATCACTTCATAGTGGAGGAGGTGTGACATGCTCACATGAACTTGGGGATGGACGTGATGAGATTTGTTTCACTTACCAGAGGAAGGATATATTCTTGGCTTTAGCCCCGAGTACCTCTATTGGCTCAAACTAAATAATCCTGAAGCTGTCTCACTTGATAGTGATGTGTCAGATCCACTGAGAGTGGGACTGCATCAGTAGCAGAAATTTATTTCCAAATCTCTCCTCAGACACCTTTACACTGTTACAGACACTACTGCCATTTCTTTATCCACTGCTACAGACACTACTGCCATTTCTTTATCCACTGCTACAGACACTACTGCCATTTCTTTATCCACTTTTACAGACACTACTGCCATTTCTTTATCCACTGCTACAGACACTAAGTACTGCCATTTCTTTATCCACTGTTACAGACACTACTGCCATTTATTTATCCACTGCTACAGACACTAAGTACTGCCATTTCTTTATACACTGTTACAGACACTACTGCCATTTCTTTATCCACTGCTACAGACACTAAGTACTGCCATTTCTTTATACACTGTTACAGACACTACTGCCATTTCTTTATCCACTGCTACAGACACTAAGTACTGCCATTTCTTTATACACTGTTACAGACACTACTGCCATTTCTTTATCCACTGCTACAGACACTACTGCCATTTCTTTATCCACTGTTACAGACACTACTGCCATTTCTTTATCCACTGCTACAGACACTACTGCCATTTCTAAAGTTACTCCATTGATTCGAACAGAGAGGAGTGTGGTGTCTAATGTGTTCCCTCGGATGACTTCATCGACTGCCTCAGAGGCCACTCCAGCACATCCACTCTCCCTCTGCCCAACTGCTGCAAACACTCCTGTCGTATCTAAGGTCGCTCCTGTTGTATCTAAGGTTGCTTGTCGTATCTAAGGTCGCTCCTGTCATATCTAAGGTCACTCCTATCGTATCTAAGGTCACTCCTGTCGTATCTAAGGTCACTCCTGTCGTATCTAAGGTCACTCCTGTCATATCTAAGGTTGCTTGTTGTATCTAAGGTCGCTCCTGTCCTATCTAAGGTCGCTCCTGTCGTATCTAAGGTCACTCCTGTCATATCTAAGGTCGCTGCTGTCGTATCTAAGGTCACTCCTGTTGTATCTAAGGTCGCTCCTGTCGTATCTAAGGTCACTCCTGTCATATCTAAGGTCGCTCCTGTCGTATCTAAGGTCACTCCTGTCATATCTAAGGTCACTCCTGTCGTTTCTAAGTTCACTCCTGTCGTATCTAAGGTCGCTCCTGTCATATCTAAGGTCACTCCTGTCGTATCTAAGGTCGCTCCTGTCATATCTAAGGTCACTCCTGTCGTTTCTAAGTTCACTCCTGTCGTATCTAAGGTCACTCCTGTTGTATCTAAGGTCACTCCTGTCGTATCTAAGGTCACTCCTGTCATATCTAAGGTCACTCCTGTCATATCTAAGGTCACTCCTGTTGTATCTAAGGTCGCTCCTGTCATATCTAAGGTCACTCTTGTTGTATCTAAGGTCACTCCTGTCATATCTAAGGTCACTCCTGTCATATATAAGGTTACTCCTGTCATATCTAAGGTCACTCCTGTCATATCTAATGTCACTCCTGTCGTATCTAAGGTCGCTCCTGTCATATCTAAGGTCACTCCTGTCATATCTAAGGTCACTCCTGTCATATCTAAGGTCACTCCTGTCGTATCTAAGGTCACTCCTGTCGTATCTAAGGTCACTCCTGTCGTATCTAAGGTCACTCCTGTCGTATCTAAGGTCACTCCTGTCATATCTAAGATGCTGATGCTAACTCCAGAAGAGGCAAGCATGGTGTCCAAGTACTAGTCCTGTGCGACTACTACCCTGAAGCGGTTGGACTGGCACTTGCAAAACTCTCAGCAAGTGATGAGGTGTTGAAGATGTTGGAAGAAAAGGAAAGAGAGTAACAAGAGGAAATGGAAATGAGAAGGAGAAGCAGAAAAGAGAGTGCGAGGAGGAAATTAGCAGAGGAATGTGGGAATGGAATGCAATGCCGAGAAGTTGAAAGAAGAGCAGAAGTTAAGGCACATAAAAGAGGTGGCACTAAATGGAAGAATACTCGACCACCAGCCGAAGTATGTTCAAAGAAGAGGAAAGTTGTTGACAAGCAGACACCCACAGACACCAATGTCTGGTAGTTATCAGGTGCTTGTGGTCTCAGCAGACAATACACACACCAATGTCTGGTAGTTATCATGTGCTTGTGGTCCCAGCAGACAATACACACACCAATGTCTGGTAGTTATCAGGTGCTTGTGGTCTCAGCAGACGGTACACACACCAATGTCTGGTAGTTATCAGGTGCTTGTGGTCCCAGCAGACAATACACACACCAATGTCTGGTAGTTATCAGGTGCTTGTGGTCTCAGCAGACGGTACACACACCAATGTCTGGTAGTTATCAGGTGCTTGTGGTCTCAGCAGACAATACACACACCAATGTCTGGTAGTTATCAGGTGCTTGTGGTCCCAGCAGACAATACACACACCAATGTCTGGTAGTTATCAGGTGCTTGTGGTCTCAGCAGACAATACACACACCAATGTCTGGTAGTTATCAGGTGCTTGTGGTCTCAGCAGACAGTACACACACCAATGTCTGGTAGTTATCAGGTGCTTGTGGTCTCAGCAGACAATACAGACACCAATGTCTGGTAGTTATCAGGTGCTTGTGGTCTCAGCGACAGTACACACACCAATGTCTGGTAGTTATCAGGTGCTTGTGGTCTCAGCAGACAATACACACACCAATGTCTGGTAGTTATCAGGTGCTTGTGGTCTCAGCAGACAATACACACACCAATGTCTGGTAGTTATCAGGTGCTTGTGGTCTCAGCAGACAATACACACACCAATGTCTGGTAGTTATCAGGTGCTTGTGGTCTCAGCAGACAATACACACACCAATGTCTGGTAGTTATCAGGTGCTTGTGGTCTCAGCAGGCAATACACACACCAATGTCTGGTAGTTATCAGGTGCTTGTGGTCCCAGCAGGCAATACACACACCAATGTCTGGTAGTTATCAGGTGCTTGTGGTCCCAGCAGGCAATACACACACCAATGTCTGGTAGTTATCAGGTGCTTGTGGTCCCAGCAGACAATACACACACCAATGTCTGGTAGTTATCAGGTGCTTGTGGTCCCAGCAGACAATACACACACCAATGTCTGGTAGTTATCAGGTGCTTGTGGTCCCAGCAGACAATACACACACCAATGTCTGGTAGTTATCAGGTGCTTGTGGTCCCAGCAGACAATACACACACCAATGTCTGGTAGTTATCAGGTGCTTGTGGTCCCAGCAGACAATACACACACCAATGTCTGGTAGTTATCAGGTGCTTGTGGTCTCAGCAGACAATACACACACCAATGTCTGGTAGTTATCAGGTGCTTGTGGTCTCAGCAGACGGTACACACACCAATGTCTGGTAGTTATCAGGTGCTTGTGGTCTCAGCAGACGGTACACACACCAATGTCTGGTAGTTATCAGGTGCTTGTGGTCTCAGCAGACAATACACACACCAATGTCTGGTAGTTATCAGGTGCTTGTGGTCTCAGCAGACAATACACACACCAATGTCTGGTAGTTATCAGGTGCTTGTGGTCCCAGCAGACAATACACACACCAATGTCTGGTAGTTATCAGGTGCTTGTGGTCCCAGCAGACAATACACACACCAATGTCTGGTAGTTATCAGGTGCTTGTGGTCCAAGCAGGCAATACACACACCAATGTCTGGTAGTTATCAGGTGCTTGTGGTCCCAGCAGGCAATACACACACCAATGTCTGGTAGTTATCAGGTGCTTGTGGTCCCAGCAGACAATACACACACCAATGTCTGGTAGTTATCAGGTGCTTGTGGTCTCAGCAGACAGTACACACACCAATGTCTGGTAGTTATCAGGTGCTTGTGGTCCCAGCAGACAATACAGACACCAATGTCTGGTAGTTATCAGGTGCTTGTGGTCCCAGCAGACAATACACACACCAATGTCTGGTAGTTATCAGGTGCTTGTGGTCCCAGCAGACAATACACACACCAATGTCTGGTGGTTATCAGGTGCTTGTGGTCCCAGCAGACAATACACACACCAATGTCTGGTGGTTATCAGGTGCTTGTGGTCCCAGCAGACAATACACACACCAATGTCTGGTAGTTATCAGGTGCTTGTGGTCCCAGCAGACAATACACACACCAATGTCTGGTAGTTATCAGGTGCTTGTGGTCCCAGCAGACAATACACACACCAATGTCTGGTAGTTATCAGGTGCTTGTGGTCCCAGCAGGCAATACACACACCAATGTCTGGTAGTTATCAGGTGCTTGTGGTCTCAGCAGACAATACACACACCAATGTCTGGTAGTTATCAGGTGCTTGTGGTCCCAGCAGGCAATACACACACCAATGTCTGGTAGTTATCAGGTGCTTGTGGTCCCAGCAGACAATACAGACACCAATGTCTGGTAGTTATCAGGTGCTTGTGGTCCCAGCAGACGGTACACACACCAATGTCTGGTAGTTATCAGGTGCTTGTGGTCTCAGCAGACAATACAGACACCAATGTCTGGTAGTTATCAGGTGCTTGTGGTCTCAGCAGACAATACACACACCAATGTCTGGTAGTTATCAGGTGCTTGTGGTCTCAGCAGACAATACACACACCAATGTCTGGTAGTTATCAGGTGCTTGTGGTCTCAGCAGACAATACACACACCAATGTCTGGTAGTTATCAGGTGCTTGTGGTCCCAGCAGACAATACACACACCAATGTCACAGCTGTCCATGCACACGTGAGCTGCAGCAGCTGTCCATGCACACGTGAGCTGCAGCAGCTGTCCATGCACACGTGAGCTGCAGCACAGCACACGTGAGCTGCAGCAGCTGTCCATGCACACGTGAGCTGCAGCAGCTGTCCATGCACACGTGAGCTGCAGCAGCTGTCCATGCACACGTGAGCTGCAGCACAGCTGTCCATGCACACGTGAGCTGCAGCAGCTGTCCATGCACACGTGAGCTGCAGCAGCTGTCCATGCACACGTGAGCTGCAGCAGCTGTCCATGCACACGTGAGCTGCAGCAGCTGTCCATGCACACGTGAGCTGCAGCATCTCCTCTAGCACAACTGTGAATGTTGCTCAAGAAATTGGCGAAACCTACTCATCTGAAATCCTCTTCTTGAGAACTCCTTTCTCTCTGGCAAGATTCTGCTGTGCCCATTCCCTATGCTCCAGTCCTCCCAACTCCCAGGATGCATCCACCCCATTCCCTATGTTCCAGTCCTCCCAACTCCCAGGATGTATCCACCCCATTCCCTATGCTCCAGTCCTCCCAACTCCCAGGATGCATCCACCCCATTCCCTATGCTCCAGTCCTCCCAACTCCCTGGATGCATCCACCCCATTCCCTATGCTCCAGTTCTCCCAACTCCCAGGATGCATCCACCCCATTCCCTATGCTCCAGTCCTCCCAACTCCCAGGATGCATCCACCCCATTCCCTATGCTCCAGTTCTCCCAACTCCCAGGATGCATCCACCCCATTCCCTATGCTCCAGTTCTCCCAACTCCCAGGATGCATCGACCCCATTCCCTATGCTCCAGTCCTCCAGGATGCATCCACCCCATTCCCTATTATCCAGTCCTCCCAACTCCCTGGATGCATCCACCCCATTCCCTATGCTCCAGTCCTCCCAACTCCCAGGATGCATCCACCCCATTCCCTATGCTCCAGTTCTCCCAACTCCCAGGATGCATCCACCCCATTCCCTATGCTCCAGTCCTCCCAACTCCCTGGATGCATCCACCCCATTCCCTATGCTCCATTCCTCCCAACTCCTAGGATGCATCCACCCCATTCCCCATGCTCCAGTCCTCCTAACTCCCAGGATGCATCCACCCCATTCCCTATGCTCCAGTCCTCCCAACTCCCAGGATGCATCCACCCCATTCCCTATGCTCCAGTCCTCCCAACTCCCAGGATGCATCCACCCCATTCCCCATGCTCCAGTCCTCCCAACTCCCAGGATGCATCCACCCCATTCCCTATGCTCCAGTCCTCCCAACTCCCAGGATGCATCCACCCATTCCCTATGCTCCAGTCTTCCCAACTCCCAGGATGCATCCACCCCATTTCCTATGCTCCAGTCCTACCAACTCCCAGATGCATCCACCCCATTCCCTATGCTCCAGTCCTCCCAATTCCCAGGATGCATCCACCCCATTCCCTATGCTCCAGTCCTGCCAACTCCCAGGATGTATCCACCCCATTCCCTATGCTCCAGTCCTCCCAACTCCCAGGTTGCATCCACCCCATTCCCTATGCTCCAGTCCTGCCAACTCCCAGGATGTATCCACCCCATTCCCTATGCTCCAGTCCTCCCAACTCCCAAGATGCATCCACCCCATTCCCTATGCTCCAGTCCTCCCAACTCCCAGGATGTATCTACCCCATTCCCTATGCTCCAGTCCTCCCAACTCCTGTATCCACCCCATTCCCTATGCTCCAGTCCTCCCAGGATGCATCCACCCCATTCCCTATGCTCCGGTCCTCCCAACTCCCAGGATGTATCTACCCCATTCCCTATGCTCCAGTCCTCCCAACTCCCAGGATGCATCCACCCCATTCCTCATCCTCCAGTCCTCCCAACTCCCTGGATGTATCCACCCCATTCCCTATGCTCCAGTCCTCCCAACTCCCTGGATGTATCCACCCCATTCCCTATGCTCCAGTCCTCCCAACTCCCAGGATGCATCCACCCCATTCCCTATGCTCCAGTCCTCCCAACTCCCAGGATGTATCCCCCCCATTCTCTATGCTCCAGTCCTCCCAACTCCCAGGATGCATCCACCCCATTCCCTATGCTCCAGTCCTCCCAACTCCCTGGATGCATCCACCCCATTCCCCATGCTCCAGTTCCCAACTCCCAGGATGCATCCACCCCATTCCCTACGCTCTGGTCCTCCTAACTCCCAGGATGCATCCACCCCATTCCCCATGCTCCAGTCCTCCCAACTCCCAGGATGTATCCACCCCATTCCCTATGCTCCAGTCCTCCCAGGATGCATCCACCCCATTCCCTATGCTCCGGTCCTCCCAACTCCCAGGATGTATCTACCCCATTCCCTATGCTCCAGTCCTCCCAACTCCCAGGATGCATCCACCCCATTCCTCATCCTCCAGTCCTCCCAACTCCCTGGATGTATCCACCCCATTCCCTATGCTCCAGTCCTCCCAACTCCCTGGATGTATCCACCCCATTCCCTATGCTCCAGTCCTCCCAACTCCCAGGATGCATCCACCCCATTCCCTATGCTCCAGTCCTCCCAACTCCCAGGATGTATCCCCCCCATTCTCTATGCTCCAGTCCTCCCAACTCCCAGGATGCATCCACCCCATTCCCTATGCTCCAGTCCTCCCAACTCCCTGGATGCATCCACCCCATTCCCCATGCTCCAGTTCCCAACTCCCAGGATGCATCCACCCCATTCCCTACGCTCTGGTCCTCCTAACTCCCAGGATGCATCCACCCCATTCCCCATGCTCCAGTCCTCCCAACTCCCAGGATGTATCCACCCCATTCCCTATGCTCCAGTCCTCCCAACTCCCTGGATGCACCCACCCCATTCCCTACGCTCTGGTCCTCCTAACTCCCAGGATGCATCCACCCCATTCCCCATGCTCCAGTCCTCCCAACTACCAGGATGCATCCACTCCATTCCCTACGCTCTGGTCCTCCTAACTCCCAGGATGCATCCACCCCATTCCCCATGCTCCAGTCCTCCCAACTCCCAGGATGTATCCACCAAGTTCAGTAGCAGTTAAATAAGTCTATCGGCTTCGCTATGAGTTACCTTGCCAAGATGTCTGTACTATATAACTGCTAGCATGACTTATCTGACCATTGCCTTAGTTTCTTGCTCCTGGGTGTGGTGAATGGGTGTGGTGAATGGGTGTAGTGAATGGGTGTAGTGAAGAAAGGCAGAGCAGACTTCGATCCCGACCTCTTCTTCCTCCTAACCCTCGGCATCCTAAAAACTAGCTGGATCAAGTAACTATTTATGTCACCAGTTCCATGAAACAGGCAAGTAGTCCTGTACAGTTCAGCTCTAATCAGCACAACTGACAAGCAATCTTTAACCAATCAAATGCTACATGCAAACTTATTATTTTGCAAGTGCAATAAACTTGTGAACAATCGATCAGGAGCATCCGTGTCTGACGTGCGGCAATATAAACTGGTACAGCACCTTCTCCATATCAGATCTTCTGCAAAGTTACCGATATTATGAGTGACGTAAATATGCCGATAATTGGTGTGTGGTGCCAGTAATTGAGCAATGCTGATAATTGGTAGCTTACGCTATCCTTTTTTCACACTTAACTGGCGTATATTATATTCATTCATAGAAATTTTAGTACCAGAAGATAGCAAATCTTCTAATGAATGTAAATGACTCATTGGTTAATTGATTGCAGTCAAGTAGTGGTTGATGATGCAATCAAGCTTAGCTCATGCGATGTTTTATAACTGAATTGGGTAAAGATCATCTTTCACATGCCTTGACCTATGACCTAAGCTGTGAAGTGAGTCTGGACTAGCAGTCAATTTACTGATGAATAATAATCTTCAAATGAAAAGTTGAACAAAAGCAGGCAACTCTACAGGAATATGTGTGAGTACTTGAGCAGTAAACAATAACATTTGCTGTGTTTGGCGAGTTCTGGATGGCCCTGTGTAACTCTGGCCAAGTACTTGATGGAGTCTGTAGCTTCTCCCTGGCTGGCTAACAACAAAGCAACAAGCTGTGGCATGTGCTAACCTAATAACAAAGCAACAAGCTGTGGCACGTGCTGACTTGTGCTGGCTAATAACAAAGCAACAAGCTGTGGCACGTGCTAACTTGTGTAGTTGACAACAGTGTTTAACAGGAGTTGTTCATCTCTGCTAGTTGTCTGCCGCCGTGTTGGACTAGATAAAATCAAACAATCAAAACAGAAACTATAAACACAAGCAGAAACTTGAAGTTGATTATTGAGAAGGTATTGGAATGTTATGTGGTCAACTAAGAGAATTCTCTCAATGGACTTGCAGTGGACATAACTAAGTAACCTCTCCAGTCCAAATGTGGAGGGAGAGTAAGTTGATTGCTGAGAAGGCCTTTGTAAGTAGAACAGTTTTATTTAGATGGACCAAAAAGAGAGGAAAAGAGAGTGTTCTCCTTTACCATAAAAAGAATGCACACAAATACTGTATGGTACAAAAGTTTAAATGGTCTACATGCGTCTTGTTTCCTTTTGTGGATCAGTCAATCAGGTATATACCTGAATGCCCAGAGGAGAGTTCTCACCGTCTGAATGTCCCATCCACAATACATGCAACTAAACTTCGTGCCATCAATGTGGTCAACTAGCTGCTATATATGTAGTGAACATCTCACTAACCACATGATGACAGCAGGTGTGGCCTATCTAGCTATAGTGAACCTTATATTAACCACATGATGAATATTAACCACATGATGACAGCAGGTGTGGCCTATCTAGCTATAGTGAACCTTATATTAACCACATGATGACAGCAGGTGTGGCCTATCTAGCTATAGTGAACCTTATATTAACCACATGATGACAGCAGGTGTGGCCTATCTAGCTATAGTGAACCTTATATTAACCACATGATGACAGCAGGTGTGGCCTATCTAGCTATAGTGAACCTTATATTAACCACATGATGACAGCAGGTGTGGCCTATCTAGCTATAGTGAACCTTATATTACCCCCAGGATGACAGCAGGTGTGGCCTATCTAGCTATAGTGAATCTTATATTACCCCCAGGATGACAGCAGGTGTGGCTATAGTGAACCTTATATTAACCACAGGATGACAGCAGGTGTGGCCTATCTAGCTATAGTGAACCTTATATTAACCACAGGATGACAGCAGGTGTGGCCTATCTAGCTAGTGAACCTTATATTAACTACATGATGAAAGCAGGTGTGGCCTATCTAGCTATAGTGAGCCTTATATTAACCACATGATGACAGCAGGTGTGGCCTATCTAGCTATAGTGAACCTTATATTAACCACATGATGACAGCAGGTGTGGCCTATCTAGCTATAGTGAACCTTATATTAACCCTCTCACCGCTGTAAGCGCCATATGGCGTAATGGACTTTAAAAATCGCTAATAAATCGATCGCTTGGCCTAGAGTCATAATTTGCATACCACCGGAAAGAGCAACTATTACTCTATATGACGTCCAAAAATTACATCCGGAAACGCCCGATTAGTTAGCGAAAATTACGTGCAACTACCGACGGTTCGCGGTTTTGACGACCTAAAAATGAGTGGATGTTTAACGCTTAAAGAAGTACTTTCCCTGGTTTATAGCGAGAATTTTGCTCTCACTGAGGATGAGTCAGAGGAAGACGAAGGTGAAGAAATATGTGGCTACCTTGGAAATGCAAGTTCTGATCGTGCAGCAGTGCATTCTTTAACCGCTGTAGTTGACCCTACTTTAGACCCTCAGGATTCTTCCTTTATCTATAACCAGCTCTCTAGTTATAATGAAATTGATCAGGAAGCCTTCTCAGGTTAGCTAAAGTATCTACATATTTGTATTTGCATGTTCTTTCACAAATAGTTGAATTTCAATAACATAATAAACCATTGTATTGCTGGGCTATAGAATCATATGATCAAATTTTGTCAAAAACCCTCCGCTATATCCTAAATTATTATGACTAATGTTTACTAAAAGCTAACTAAATGAGTAAATATATTATAAACATTTTTGGTTGATTAAATGTTAGATATTGATAGAGAAATTTAGCATAATGATATTCATATTTTGTGTTTGATAATGTGGTTAACTAATGAGATCACATTGTTTATAAACAATGGTGCTATCACATGACAAAATTATAACTGATATGAATGGATTGCTGATTTTATAATGATTTTTGGGGGTATCTGGTATACTTTAGGAAAAATGTCCAGGAAAGTCAGCGGTGAAAGGGTTAACCACATGATGACAGCAGGTGTGGCCTATCTAGCTAGTGAACCTTATATTAACCACATGATGACAGCAGGTGTGGCCTATCTAGCTATAGTGAACCTTATATTAACCACATGATGACAGCAGGTGTGGCCTATCTAGCTATAGTGAACCTTATATTAACCACATGATGCCGGCAGGTGTGGCCTATCTAGCTATATAGTGAACCTTATATTAACCACATGATGACAGCAGGTGTGGCCTATCTAGCTAGTGAACCTTATATTAACCACAGGATGACAGCAGGTGTGGCCTATCTACAGACCTGCCAACTCACCCGATTCTGCCGGGTGTCACCCGATTTCAACACTAATCTCCAGATCTCCCGATTGAATATCCAATTCACCCGACTTTCTGAGGAATTGATTTTTTTAAAGATCAGGATGGTTCAGGTTAAAAAAAATAATAATACAGTATACCCTCGCATATTAGCCGAACCTCGAACGCTCGAACTCTGATTACATAATAAACCTGGTAATGGTCGTGGATCCGTACGCAAGTTACACGTGGAAACTAAGCAAAAGGAAGAGAGTAGTTTTGTCGATCGAGTCAAAGATAGCCATTCTAAGCAAGATATCAAATGGAACCAGTCAAGCCGAACTAGCGTAAGGCGTAGGGAAGTTGACAATAACGGAGATAAAAAAGAACGAAGCCAAACTTCGAGAGTTCGCAGGCAACCTTGACTGTCGGGGGATAAGTTCAGCTCGCAAAGTCATGGCCTTGCTAAAGACAAAATGCTTTATATCTGTGGTTCATTCAGAAAAGGGAGCAAGTCCCAAGGCACTGCAGTCGGTGGACTATTGCTCAGAGAAAATAGAACATTAAATAGTATGAAAAAATATGTATGTAAAACAGCATGCCAGTTACTGAGGACCTAAATCCTTCTAGTAACAGGAAGTGAGCTTCTTATTATCCCTAGGACCTGCAGATTAAAAGGATATTGAAAATAGTTCCAATGTGATTCATCATTAATATTTGTGTTTTTTTTTCATATCCAAACTTTTTGCTTATCCAAACTACCTTGGATCCCAATGAGTTCGGATAAGAGAGTAATTATGAAATCGAAGTTCAAACAAAATAAAATGACAAAGCGACCCGCATCAGCGAGTGCAAGCTACTCTGAAAGTGGCACAGACGCCAAGAAGACACGGAAATACGACGGATCAGGCAAGTATTCGTGTTGTTATAAATCCCTGTGGGCCCAAAATTATCCTGTTCGAGCTGTTCCTCGTTGCCCTGCGATGTTTCACTGCATTCCATGCAGTAAAAACATTCTCTGTAGCCACCAGGGTTTGAGGGATGTCAAAGTTCATTGTGAGAGAGCTTCTCATAAAAGCAACGTGAAAGGGCTTAAAGAACAGATGCCACTGAACTCTTTTCTTAGCAAGCCAGGAGAATCTGAGATTGGAAGAAAGACCACAAGAGCTGAGGTAATGATCACCAATTTTCTCATTCAGCATAACCTCCCTATTGCTACTGCTGATCATTTAGGACCATTATTTAAAGCCATTTTTCCTGACAGCAAGATTGCTTGTCGATATGCATCTGCCAGAACAAAAACCTCTGCTATTCTTAATGTTGCTATTGGTCCATATTGCCATGAGATACTTGTCGAACACTGCAAAGCTCATCCTTTTAGCTTTGGGACAGATGCATCCAATGACAAAGGACTGTTGAAGATGAACCCAGTTACCATCCATTTTTTTGACATTAACAGGTCCAAAAAAGTAACTAGCCAATTTTATGACATCTGCACAACATCTGGGGAGGATTGTGGCAAAGCTTGTTCCATATTTGATGCCATAAATGGAAAATTTGAGTCAGATTCAGTTCCTTGGGTCAATGCTATCAGTCTTAGCGTTGATAATACCAATGCTATGATTGGCACTCACAACTCCATTGCTTCAAGATGCAAAGAGAAAAATCCCAGTGTCTTTATTTCTGGATGCCCATGCCATCTTGCTCACCTTGTTGCCAGTGAGGCCAATGATGCTTTTACGAAGATTGCTGGAATCAACGTCGAAGAGGTTGTAATTGATTTGTTCTATTGGTTCGATAAGAGCTCGAAACGCAAGGGGAAGTTTGCCGAATTACTGTGAATTTTGTGACCAGGAATATCAGCAAGTCCTCAAACATGTTTCAACACGCTGGCTATCACTAGAAAGATGTGTTGATCGAGTTTTAAAAAAGTACCCCAGCCTTAAGTCATACTTCGAGTCAGAGCACTTTGCTGATGAACGTTTTCGTCGACTTCATGCAGCATTTTGTAATCCAGTTCTGGAACCAGTCCTTCTGTTTCACAGTGCTTCTATTCAATTATTCACCACGTTTAACAAATTGCTACAACGTGAAGAGCCAACAATCCACATTTTACAAGATGCTATGATTAGCCTGGCCAAGAAGCTAGCTTCTCGTATTGTTCTACTGGACATACTCAGGGACACGCCATTAATGGAAATGAACTTAAACGATGAAATCTTCAAGCCAACCAATCAAATTTATTTGGGAGGATTGACCAAGACAAAGCTGTCCAAACTATTGAATGATGGTGACATTTCCCTAACAATTTTTAACAAGTTTTTTGATGCCGCTAAGTGCTACTTTAAGTATGCACTATTGTACATGCAAGCAAAATTCCCTTTGACTGATGAACTACTTGCAAATGCAAAGTGGATTGATGTACCAAGAAGGATTGAAAGCAATTGGGAAAACCTAGAGTACTTTCTAGAGAGGTATTCAAACTTGCTATCTGATATACCACAGGATGCCCTCTTTGATGAATTTGTTGACTATCAGACCTAACGGATGATGACATTGGCCAGTCTGCATGGGAGGAAGCAAAAGTAGTTGATAGTGAGATGGAAGGGTCCTCACCAGTCGTACACTCTAGAGCTATGGTGGTATATACATTGCCAACATGAAACTTTCTGGTACAAATGTTCAGCGTTTCAAATACCTATTTCGTGTCGCTGAGGTAGTTGTTGTCCTCCCTCACAGTAATGCTGAAGAGGAACGACTCTTTAGCATTGTCAGAAAGAATAAGACATACGCTCGGTCATCAATGAAGCTCGATGGCACTTTGTCAAGTATTCTAGCCATGAAGCTAGCATTCCCTGAATCTGAAGTTCCCTGTTACCGCTGGGTGCCTGATGAGAAAATTTTGGACCATGCAAAAAGGGCAACTTCTTGCTGCTATAATCAGAATCATTAAACTGATAGCAGTGTGTTATTTGGGGGGGAAATTAATTTAGTATGCTTATGTTAATGATAACCAGATTTTATACCAAATCTCCAGATTTTTTCGAGGATTTTTGGGGGGATCTCCAGATTTTCACGACTCTGGGGTTGGCAGGTCTGTATCTAGCTATAGTGAACCTTATATTAACCACAGGATGACAGCAGGTGTGGCCTATCTAGCTATAGTGAACCTTATATTAACCACATGATGACAGCAGGTGTGGCCTATCTAGCTATAGTGAACCTTATATTACCCCCAGGATGACAGCAGGTGTGGCCTATCTAGCTATAGTGAATCTTATATTACCCCCAGGATGACAGCAGGTGTGGCTATAGTGAACCTTATATTAACCCCAGGATGACAGCAGGTGTGGCCTATCTAGCTATAGTGAATCCCCAGGATGACAGCAGGTGTGGCTATAGTGAACCTTATATTAACCCCAGGATGACAGCAGGTGTGGCCTATCTAGCTATAGTGAACCTTATATTAACCACATGATGACAGCAGGTGTGGCCTATCTAGCTATAGTGAACCTTATATTAACCACATGATGACAGCAGGTGTGGCCTATCTAGCTATAGTGAACCTTATATTAACCACATGATGACAGCAGGTGTGGCCTATCTAGCTATATGATTCTATTGATTCTACCTACCAGTAAGAGAAGTGCTGTGTAAAAACAGATTTGCTTCTGGAAGTTCTGATGACACTAATAGGTTCTAACTTGTAGCAGTTGAAAGTCTGTTTATGGACGTATGAGCTAAAGTATGCGATGATGTGCCTGTGGTTGTGTGTGTGTTGGGGGGTGGGGAGGAGTGTAGCATGTTAATCATCACCTTGAAACGCCATTGCACATTATGTGAGCGTGTCTCAACTGTTGTGCACTCTATAATGCTATAGAATACTCGTGGTCCAGTGTTGACTAGCATAATATCTCTATTTATTCTTGCACAGGCTCAACTTGAAGGCATCATAGCTCCACAAAAGAAGTGATGTCAACCTTGAATGCAGACATGATCGTAGATGGCACATCACTTATTTTTCCACATACATTGGGGAGACACATATTGGAGTGCATGGCTACTAACTATCTATCATGCTATAATAATGACACTAAGATATTCTGTTTCTTCCACTCATGCCACCAGGTTCTTGTCTTGATGAGGCATGCCAAAAGTCTGAAGCTCAATGTTTCAAAGGCCCATATGAATTATGAAGTTCAACCTGCTGGAATATGTCTTGCTCTAATTTATTTCATGATGAACAAGGGAACAGCAACACAGTATATAGTTGAGCACATTTGCAGAGCCTTGCATGGATATGTGCAAGTTACAGGGAATGTTTTCCTGCCCCAAATCAATGAATGGTTTCCTGTGTTAAACCCACAGTCATGGTGGTTTGTTATACTGTTGAGACGCACTAGAGATGCACAAAGAAATAAAACTTGTCAGAGATACCCACCACAGAGAATGACATTCTTCCTTCTTCCTTGATCACAAGCTAATAATTAGCTTGTGATAAGCATGCACAGAATACAATATCACGCACACACAACACACAGAGAAGGCACACACAACACACAGAGAAGGCACACACAACACACAGAGAAGACACACACAACACACAGAGAAGACACACACAACACACAGAGAAGACACACACAACACACAGAGAAGGCACACACAACACACAGAGAAGACACACAACACACAGAGAAGACACACACAACACACAGAGAAGGCACACACAACACACAGAGAAGACACACACAACACACAGAGAAGACACACACAACACACAGAGAAGGCACACACAACACACAGAGAAGACACACACAACACACAGAGAAGGCACACACAACACACAGAGAAGACACACACAACACACAGAGAAGGCACACACAACACACAGAGAAGGCACACACAACACACAGAGAAGGCACACGCAACACACACATATATATATTTTTAATATCAGAATCTGCAGCTGTGCATGTAGCTGGTTTTAGTATGCACATGCACGCAAGGATCCGCTGATATACACATCACAATTATTAATCACACCTCCATAAATAGACAACTTAAATCTGTGGACACGGGGAAGTGTAGTAGCAGCTCGAGTTGCAGTTTTTCATCAGTACATTTCCTTCTTCGGTCCTAGTCCAGACCTGTGCAACTGCTAATAAAACTGGTATGTGGCTATAGTTTTCTTGAAGCACTGCAGAGTCAAGAACTTACCACAAAGTAAGTAGCACAGCTCAGGCTAACCTAAGCTGCTTTCTCAAGCCCTCCATTGTATATAGTGTGTCACGCTTTAGTGTCTGCTTCAAGCTTCTAGATTTCAAAGGTATCTTCAAGGTTTAGTTTAAGGCATACTTTTGTGATGCTCCTTCCCTTGTAGAAACAGATGGAGGGTAGAAGCTTTATCTCGGCCTAAGTAAGTTTCTCGATGTTGGATGATGCCAAGCGCTAGCAGTAAAAAAATCAACTATTGTGTACAGTCATCGAGTGAATACAATTTGAAGTTGATTATTGAGAAGGTGATGATAAAACTAAACATGATTGATTTAATATGTAGTGAGCTAATTATGTTGCTAGATAGAGCTAAAGTGTGTGATAATAAGGAAATTCATAAACTCACTCAGAGACTTAGAAATAGGCACAAGTTTTGTCTGCTAGTTCGAGTTGACTAATTCCAGAGTTATTGTCCAAGCCTCTGCATGCATGTGCCTCACCTCTGCTCTCATTGTCCAAGCCTCTGCATGCATGTGCCTCACCTCTCTCCTCTCATTGTCCAAGCCTCTGCATGCATGTGCCCCACCTCTCTCCTCTCATTGTCCAAGCCTCTGCATGCATGTGCCTCACCTCTGCTCTCATTGTCCAAGCCTCTGCATGCATGTGCCTCACCTCTCTCCTCTCATTGTCCAAGCCTCTGCATGCATGTGCCCCACCTCTCTCCTCTCATTGTCCAAGCCTCTGCATGCATGTGCCTCACCTCATTGTCCAAGCCTCTGCATGCATGTGCCTCACCTCTCCTCTCATTGTCCAAGCCTCTGCATGCATGTGCCTCACCTCTGCTCTCATTGTCCAAGCCTCTGCATGCATGTGCCTCACCTCTCTCCTCTCATTGTCCAAGCCTCTGCATGCATGTGCCCCACCTCTCTCCTCTCATTGTCCAAGCCTCTGCATGCATGTGCCTAACCTCTGCTCTCATTGTCCAAGCCTCTGCATGCATGTGCCTCACCTCTCTCCTCTCATTGTCCAAGCCTCTGCATGCATGTGCCCCACCTCTCTCCTCTCATTGTCCAAGCCTCTGCATGCATGTGCCTCACCTCTCTCCTCTCATTGTCCAAGCCTCTGCATGCATGTGCCTCACCTCTCCTCTCATTGTCCAAGCCTCTGCATGCATGTGCCTCACCCCTCTCCTCTCATTGTCCAAGCCTCTGCATGCATGTGCCTCGCCTCTCCTCTCATTGTCCAAGCCTCTGCATGCATGTGCCTCACCTCTCCTCTCATTGTCCAAGCCTCTGCATGCATGTGCCTCACCTCTCTCCTCTCATTGTCCAAGCCTCTGCATGCATGTGCCTCACCTCTCCTCTCATTGTCCAAGCCTCTGCATGCATGTGCCTCACCTCTCCTCTCATTGTCCAAGCCTCTGCATGCATGTGCCTCACCTCTCTCCTCTCATTGTCCAAGCCTCTGCATGCATGTGCCTCACCTCTCTCCTCTCATTGTCCAAGCCTCTGCATGCATGTGCCTCACCTCTCCTCTCATTGTCCAAGCCTCTGCATGCATGTGCCTCACCTCTCTCCTCTCATTGTCCAAGCCTCTGCATGCATGTGCCTCACCTCTCTCCTCTCATTGTCCAAGCCTCTGCATGCATGTGCCTCACCTCTCCTCTCATTGTCCAAGCCTCTGCATGCATGTGCCTCACCTCTCCTCTCATTGTCCAAGCCTCTGCATGCATGTGCCTCACCTCTCCTCTCATTGTCCAAGCCTCTGCATGCATGTGCCTCACCTCTCCTCTCATTGTCCAAGCCTCTGCATGCATGTGCCTCACCTCTCCTCTCATTGTCCAAGCCTCTGCATGCATGTGCCTCACGTCATTGTCCAAGCCTCTGCATGCATGTGCCTCACCTCTCCTCTCATTGTCCAAGCCTCTGCATGCATGTGCCCCACCTCTCCTCTCATTGTCCAAGCCTCTGCATGCATGTGCCTCACCTCTCCTCTCATTGTCCAAGCCTCTGCATGCATGTGCCTCACCTCTCCTCTCATTGTCCAAGCCTCTGCATGCATGTGCCTCACCTCTCTCCTCTCATTGTCCAAGCCTCTGCATGCATGTGCCTCACCTCTCCTCTCATTGTCCAAGCCTCTGCATGCATGTGCCTCACCTCTCTCCTGTCATTGTCCAAGCCTCTGCATGCATGTGCCTCACCTCTCTCCTCTCATTGTCCAAGCCGCTGCATGCATGTGCCTCACCTCTCTCCTCTCATTGTCCAAGCCTCTGCATGCATGTGACTCACCTCTCCTCTCATTGTCCAAGCCTCTGCATGCATGTGCCTCACCTCTCTCCTCTCATTGTCCAAGCCTCTGCATGCATGTGCCTCACCCTCCTCTCATTGTCCAAGCCTCTGCATGCATGTGCCTCACCTCTCTCCTCTCATTGTCCAAGCCTCTGCATGCATGTGCCTCACCTCTCTCCTCTCATTGTCCAAGCCTCTGCATGCATGTGCCTCACCCCTCTCCTCTCATTGTCCAAGCCTCTGCATGCATGTGCCTCACCTCTCCTCTCATTGTCCAAGCCTCTGCATGCATGTGCCTCACCTCTCCTCTCATTGTCCAAGCCTCTGCATGCATGTGCCTCACCTCTCCTCTCATTGTCCAAGCCTCTGCATGCATGTGCCTCACCTCTCCTCTCATTGTCCAAGCCTATGCATGCATGTGCCTCACCTCTCCTCTCATTGTCCAAGCCTCTGCATGCATGTGCCTCACGTCATTGTCCAAGCCTCTGCATGCATGTGCCTCACCTCTCCTCTCATTGTCCAAGCCTCTGCATGCATGTGCCCCACCTCTCCTCTCATTGTCCAAGCCTCTGCATGCATGTGCCTCACCTCTCCTCTCATTGTCCAAGCCTCTGCATGCATGTGCCTCACCTCTCCTCTCATTGTCCAAGCCTCTGCATGCATGTGCCTCACCTCTCTCCTCTCATTGTCCAAGCCTCTGCATGCATGTGCCTCACCTCTCCTCTCATTGTCCAAGCCTCTGCATGCATGTGCCTCACCTCTCTCCTGTCATTGTCCAAGCCTCTGCATGCATGTGCCTCACCTCTCTCCTCTCATTGTCCAAGCCGCTGCATGCATGTGCCTCACCTCTCTCCTCTCATTGTCCAAGCCTCTGCATGCATGTGACTCACCTCTCCTCTCATTGTCCAAGCCTCTGCATGCATGTGCCTCACCTCTCCTCTCATTGTCCAAGCCTCTGCATGCATGTGCCTCACCTCTCTCCTCTCATTGTCCAAGCCTCGGCATGCATGTGCCTCACCTCTCTCCTCTCATTGTCCAAGCCTCTGCATGCATGTGCCTCACCCCTCTCCTCTCATTGTCCAAGCCTCTGCATGCATGTGCCTCACCTCTCCTCTCATTGTCCAAGCCTCTGCATGCATGTGCCTCACCTCTCCTCTCATGTGTTATACATTAGGACTATTAAAAATACAAGGCTTGGCTATGCCAGGCTTGGCTATGCCAGGCTTGGCTATGCCAGGCTTGGCTATGCCAGGCTTGGCTATGCCAGGCTTGGCTATGCCAGGCTTGGCTATGCCAGGCTTGGCTATGCCTATGCCAGGCTTGGCTATGCCTATGCCAGGCTTGGCTATGCCTATGCCAGGCTTGGCTATGCCTATGCCAGGCTTGGCTATGCCTATGCCAGGCTTGGCTATGCCTATGCCAGGCTTGGCTATGCCTATGCCAGGCTTGGCTATGCCTATGCCAGGCTTGGCTATGCCTATGCCAGGCTTGGCTATGCCTATGCCAGGCTTGGCTATGCCTATGCCAGGCTTGGCTATGCCTATGCCAGGCTTGGCTATGCCTATGCCAGGCTTGGCTATGCCTATGCCAGGCTTGGCTATGCCTATGCCAGGCTTGGCTATGCCTATGCCAGGCTTGGCTATGCCTATGCCAGGCTTGGCTATGCCTATGCCAGGCTTGGCTATGCCTATGCCAGGCTTGGCTATGCCTATGCCAGGCTTGGCTATGCCTATGCCAGGCTTGGCTATGCCTATGCCAGGCTTGGCTATGCCTATGCCAGGCTTGGCTATGCCTATGCCAGGCTTGGCTATGCCTATGCCAGGCTTGGCTATGCCTATGCCAGGCTTGGCTATGCCTATGCCAGGCTTGGCTATGCCTATGCCAGGCTTGGCTATGCCTATGCCAGGCTTGGCTATGCCTATGCCAGGCTTGGCTATGCCTATGCCAGGCTTGGCTATGCCTATGCCAGGCTTGGCTATGCCTATGCCAGGCTTGGCTATGCCTATGCCAGGCTTGGCTATGCCTATGCCAGGCTTGGCTATGCCTATGCCAGGCTTGGCTATGCCTATGCCAGGCTTGGCTATGCCTATGCCAGGCTTGGCTATGCCTATGCCAGGCTTGGCTATGCCTATGCCAGGCTTGGCTATGCCTATGCCAGGCTTGGCTATGCCTATGCCAGGCTTGGCTATGCCTATGCCAGGCTTGGCTATGCCTATGCCAGGCTTGGCTATGCCTATGCCAGGCTTGGCTATGCCTATGCCAGGCTTGGCTATGCCTATGCCAGGCTTGGCTATGCCTATGCCAGGCTTGGCTATGCCTATGCCAGGCTTGGCTATGCCTATGCCAGGCTTGGCTATGCCTATGCCAGGCTTGGCTATGCCTATGCCAGGCTTGGCTATGGCTATGCCAGGCTTGGCTATGCCAGGCTTGGCTATGCCAGGCTTGGCTATGCCAGGCTTGGCTATGCCTATGCCTATGCCAGGCTTGGCTATGCCTATGCCTATGCCAGGCTTGGCTATGCCTATGCCTATGCCAGGCTTGGCTATGCCTATGCCTATGCCAGGCTTGGCTATGCCTATGCCAGGCTTGGCTATGCCAGGCTTGGCTATGCCAGGCTTGGCTATGCAAGGCTTGGCTATGCCAGGCTTGGCAATGCAAGGCTTGGCTATGCAAGGCAAGGCTTGGCAATGCAAAGCTTGGTTATATTGGCAATACAAGGTATCCATTCGTATGCAAGGCTTGGCTATGCAAGGCTTGGCTATGCAAGGCTTGGCTATGCAAGGCTTGGCTATGCAAGGCTTGGCTATGCAAGGCTTGGCTATGCAAGGCTTGGCTATGCAAGGCTTGGCTATGCAAGGCAAGGCTTGGCAATGCAAAGCTTGGTTATATTGGCAATACAAGGTATTCATTCGTACATGCACACACACACTGACTCATTTATCCTCTTCAGCCAGTGCAAAAGGATGTAGTATCTAGTTATCAATTCCAGTATGATGAAGCCAAACTGAGCATCCATGGACCACTGGCTCAGCAGTGTGCACAGATGTTATTAGCATCCATGGACCACTGGCTCAGCAGTGTGCACAGAGGCCTGCTTGTTATGTTGGGATGGATTCTCAGTGAAATGAAACTGCATTTATTTTTTACCACAATCTAAAATCAAAATTTCTATGATTTCAGATAACCATTTTCAGATTTCAGACAACTATAATTATTCAGATTTCAGTATACAAAGCATATTCATTCTTTAGCTTCCAGAGTAAACCCAGTGTATTGAACCATGTTAGCTTCTTTACACGTGTAGTTCTGTGTTCTGCATAAGCAGTGCCATTCTCACTTGCCTGTGCAGCAGTTCTTTCTCCAGCTAAGTTGTTTTCTTGGGTTTAATGGCATTACATGATAGATAGATAATACATAGGTCTCAGTTCCATACCTGCTATACCTGCTATTCTCTACCAAAACTCTATGTCATGTGCACCACCTGTTTTTTAGAAATATTCTCAAATGTTTTCAGGTGGGAAACATCAAATGTTTTCCTGGTAGGTTGAGAGAGATTTATTCTATCAGTTAGTAATGCTACTGGTTGGCTACAGTGAGGCCCGATGAAGTTTCCCAAGAGTAAGCCGCAAAGAGGGAGTATTTCCAGTCCTCATGAACTATACATGTCCTTGCATAGACTTCTCTTCCATACCACAAAGAATGGAAGACACAACAGCTGCAGCTTAGCAGTTTCGCTCAAGCTTTTCTGGCCAGCTGACCCCGAGGTCTGGTTTGCCCAGGCAAATCCCAGTTCGGCAGTGTGGAACATTGTCACCGACGAAACAAAGTCTTACCATGTCATCTACTCCCTTGACCGTGGCCAACTGACGTCATTCTCGCACCTCCAAACCATGGAGGATATGTCTCCCTGAAGGTTGAGTTGCTTGTCTGCTATAACCTCACTAGGGCACATACAGCTATGCAACTCATTCGCCTGGACGGCCTGGGTGACTGTTGCCTAATTGACCTGCTCGCTGACATGACGGCCATAACTTGCACATGATGTCCAAGACATCCTGCACCACCGGACATGGAGACTATGTCTGCACTGGCCAAGGCAGCCGACAAGATCATGGAATCCGGAGCTTGCTCGATCCACAGCTCTTCATCGTGAAACAGTTACCCAAGCGACCATTTCAAGTTTTCCGTTTTTCCGTCCAAACTCACTTAACAAAACAAATAATCAACCACCAAATGGACCCTAAGACGAAAAATGTTTCCCTTCTGCACAGTCGCTGACAGTCCTGCATGGTAAGGTCATCAAGGCATTCTGACAGTCCTGCATGGTAAGGTCATCAAGGCATTCTGACAGTCCTGCATGGTAAGGTCATCAAGGCATTCTGACAGTCCTGCATGGTAAGGTCATCAAGGCATTCTGACAATCCTGCATGGTAAGGTGATCAAGGCATTCTGACAGTCCTGCATGGTAAGGTCATCAAGGCATTCTGACAGTCCTGCATGGTAAGGTCATCAAGGCATTCTGACAGTCCTGCATGGTAAGGTCATCAAGGCATTCTGACAATCCTGCATGGTAAGGTGATCAAGGCATTCTGACAGTCCTGCATGGTAAGGTCATCAAGGCATTCTGACAATCCTGCATGGTAAGGTGATCAAGGCATTCTGACAGTCCTGCATGGTAAGGTCATCAAGGCATTCTGACAGTCCTGCATGGTAAGGTCATCAAGGCATTCTGACAATCCTGCATGGTAAGGTGATCAAGGCATTCTGACAATCCTGCATGGTAAGGTGATCAAGGCATTCTGACAGTCCTGCATGGTAAGGTCATCAAGGCATTCTGACAGTCCTGCATGGTAAGGTCATCAAGGCATTCTGACAGTCCTGCATGGTAAGGTCATCAAGGCATTCTGACAGTCCTGCATGGTAAGGTCATCAAGGCATTCTGACAATCCTGCATGGTAAGGTGATCAAGGCATTCTGACAGTCCTGCATGGTAAGGTCATCAAGGCATTCTGACAGTCCTGCATGGTAAGGTCATCAAGGCATTTCACTCACCAGTTGAATCCTGTGATGAAAGTTTTGGATGAAAACCAATAATATAATAAACTAGTTTGGGTTGACCAACACAAAAGTAATAAACCACACCCTATCAAATTTGCATATCAAATATCGTGCTTTCTAAATCCTGTTTGTGGCACGTGCTTTTTTTGTTGCTTTGCTTTGTTATAAATGAAGTAATTATGGTGTTTAAATGGGCAATGCTTTTCAAAATTGTATAGCTATTGTATAAGAGACTACAGTTTGTCTGATCACAGAAGAGAAACATTTCCTTGCTCTGTGAGCACAGGCAATTTCTGTAGAAGATGGGAATGATCTCTTTCATCTCAAGTGTGTGATCCAATCACCAAGATTCTAGAGAAAACTAGTAAATGACTTTGGCTCAATTAACTATGATATTTCTCTTGCCACTGGAGTAAAGAGTTGCTCGGAATAATTGAGGTACCCTTGGCTATTTTTCTTTTACCCACTGGTTGCCACTAGCCCAGCACCACTAGTAGCCCAGCTACCAAATGATGGAGTGGTCCAGACTAGTAGATCCCACACTAGAAGCTTCCAGAGCACAGTAAAACCAAGCAGCCATTTTTTTAAATCAACCAGTACACTCCTGATGTGAATGAAATTCATGTGAAGGTGATGCTGTAACATGCTGCCTCAGTAATGGCAGATGCTGGGGTGACTCTCACTGTGTTTGCAACAGCTTGTGTGCCGCCTCACTGTGATGGCAGGTGCTGGGGTGACCCTAATTGTGCATGCAGCTGAGCTTTTGTGTGCATGCTGCCTCACAGTGATGGCAGGTGCTAGGGTAACCTTCAGTGTGCTTGCAGGTGAGCCTGTGTAGCAGGTGGTAATGGGAAGAACTTGTAGCCATGCACCCGACACTTTATCAGAAGTTTTCCAAGACTAGCCAGGATCTATTGTCAGGAGTGTTCTCTAAATGGTAATCTGTCATGGCTGACAAAGTTTGGGCATTCCAGTGGATAGCTGCACCGCTAGATCATTGAATGAAGAATTGGGATGATAGAGATTCGTGACTTGGGAGAACGGAGTGGACATATGAGATATGGCAGCAGTTAATGCCAAAAAGGCAGTAGAGCAGCTTCACTGTACACTAGTCCACCTATTTTAACTTGAAGAGAACATATTCTTAAAGCTTTGCAATCACTTTAAAAAGTTTGTACATAATTTTTTGCTCCCCTTGCAACCTTCAGTGGAATGAGGCGAATTAACATTTCATGACAAGTACCCTCGCAGATGTGTGGCCTGGGAAGTGGTTTGCAGACTGCTGGTAGCTTATGCTACTCATCCCTAAGCCAATGGAGGTTGGTACAATGGGCCAGATATAAATAGACGAGTGCATACATACTCCTTGGGAGTTCCTTAACTGCAACCAACTCATTGGACATCTTGGACTGATAATAGTAGTTGTGGGTATGTGGGCATGCATGCATAAGAATTGCTGCTTCATGACACATACATATGTAGAAGGTCACAATTGTTTAGATACAGCTTTAGTCGTAGGAAGTACATAGTCTGTCATGCCTTTGCCGCCTATGTTGCATGTGCCAACGCCCACCTAGATACATGCACACACACATAAACAACAACAACACATTTCAACATCTCATGTGCAGACATGCCATAAAAACTCCATCAATGCATCCAATTATGAGACCTCTTGTTAATAAAGTTTGGGGTATAATTTTAATTAGGTGTAAAGCTGTTTTAGTTTTCAGAGTTGGAACACAAATATATACTGTCTATTCTCCAACAGGAACAGCATTACTATTGGAAGGGGGCTACGCAGTTGTGAAGGACTTCAAGTATATACCTGTTTGGAGGACTGATAATCGTTTGGGTGCTAGGCTCAATGGTTGAACACCCAGCTAGGGCTCAATGGTTGAACACCCAGCTAGGGCTCAATGGTTGAACACCCCAGCTATTGTGTGCAGTACGAACACAGCAGTGTGGAGAGAATACAGGCTGTATGTGCAGTGAATACAGCATCGCGGAGTGAACTCAAGCTCGTGTGCAGTATGAACACCGTAGTATGGAGTGAACACAAGCTGGTGTGTGCTGTATCAACACAGCAGTGTGGAGTGAACACAGCATTGTGCAATATGAATACAGCAATGTGGGAAGGTCAATGCAATTCCCTTTTCTAGCACTTCTCCCACTAGCATTTGAAGATATTCGCTAGGTAGGCTAAAAGCTTCCGAAACAGCATTATAAGGCGTCCAGGGTTTCATTTAGGGGGGGGGGGACAGCTTACCCCCTTGGAACCTTTTTGCCCCCCCCACCCCCCCTTGGAAATTGTATTATTAAAATTCATTAGAAACTTTGTCACATCTTTAACCATCATGCCCCCCCTTAACATCCAGATTCCTCCAGTTGCCCCCCTGGACAATTTTCTAAATGAAACCCTGGACGACACTCTGTGACATATTACCGACATATTACCTGGGAGGACAGACATATTACCTGGGAGGATGGACATATTACCTGGGAGGACAGACATATTACCTGGGAGGATGGACATATTACCTGGGAGGACAGATATATTACCTGGGAGGACAGACATATTACTTGGGAGGACGGACATATTACCTGGGAGGATGGACATATTACCTGGGAGGACAGACATATTACCTGGGAGGATAGACATATTACCTGGGAGGATGGACATATTACCTGGGAGGATGGACATATTACCTGGGAGGACAGACATATTACCTGGGAGGATGGACATATTACCTGGGAGGACAGACATATTACCTGGGAGGATGGACATATTACCTGGGAGGACGGACATATTACCTGGGAGGACAGACATATTACCTGGGAGGACAGACATATTACCTGGGAGGACAGACCTGGGAGCATTCACACCAAGTCGGTGCTGTCAGTTTGACAAAGAAGACTGTTGCAACAGGAGCTTCCTTCTCTCGTGTTAAGGCTGATTCACAATATGCAAAACGCTCAAGCGATGCGACGCGTTGTGACGTGATGCGTCGTTAAAAAAAAATATTGTGAACACAAAATCGCGTCGTATTGCGTCACACCGCTTGAATAGAATCGAGGTCTATTCGAGCAGCGTTGGGAACTGCGATTGCATCATTCTGGTGTGCGTTTATTTGAGTTTTTCGTCATTCCGATGTTCTTTATTTTGATTTTTCAGTAAAAGCTGGCGATTTCAAATCTGAATGGACGACGAAAGGTTTATCGAAGCAGTGAGAACTTTCCCTAGTAATGGGATGCGCGAATGAGATGAGCACTGGCTTCCATTAATTAATGGGCGGGGTTCCAGTTCAAGTTTGTTCAAGCGGTGACTCCGTTATTGTGAACAGCTAAAAGTGATGCAATGCGATATGATGAGACGGCCTAGCAGCATATTGTGAACCAGCTTAACCTTTTCACTGCGCATACCTGGTAGTACTGGGTAGAAAAAAATGTCGTTGAATTGCGCGTCCCCGGTAGTACCGGGTATGTGAAAATAATCATAGCGCGAGCGCAGCCTCATTTTTGCTGATACGGACAGCGAGGACAACTTTGATTTGGACAATACAGGTAATTCGTTTCCAACAGTTGACTATGATAATGCCGACAGTAATTGGGAGTATTCCATGGACGAGGCCGATGATTTGCTCAACTTGGGCGGCCTTGCACAGGGCCAAGGTGACAATGCTATGTCTGTGGATTGAAACGACAGCAATGTGACCAAAATATATGGCTGCTAAGGGTTACATAACCAGATAAATGTTCAAAACACATTTGAAAATATGCATCTGAACTTCAAATACCTGCATTCCATGATCCCAGAAGGTTGTGTGGAGTATAAATGACTAATTGTTGGGGAAAACACATGCTACAGTGATTTTTTTGAAAATTTCATGTTTTTTCACGATTCTGCCGACTGACGTTGATGTTTGTCTGTTTTTGAATAAAATCCAGTGAAAAAAAACAGCATCCCATAAGAATTTCTTGGAGAAAAAGTAGTTTTTATCACAGATTTGATGAAAAAAGGGAAATCCAATATGGCCGCCATGAGGTCACATGACCACCTAATTATGCAAAATACCAAATTTCAATTTCCCCCCCATAGGCCAACCTCTTGCCCACCCAAACACACAAAAATAATTTCCTCTTTTAGTATTTTTTGGCATTAATTTCAAAATCACCTTTTTTCCTCAAAAAAAGGTAGGGGGGGGGGGGGGTATTTACCTGCAGCAGTGAAAGGGTTAAGAGGGCCCATGGCTACTGCTTGTTGAGGAGGCACACTAACTCTTTGTGGCTTTCACGGTCATTCTTTATTCTTTCACACCCTTATTTGGGAGTAGGCATAAGGGGGGGGGGCAGCTGACCTGGGCTTCCAAGCAGAACCATGCTCCGCCCAGAAGCTACTTCTATAATTAGTACAAAAAGGTTCTCACTGGAGTCTGCACCAGTACTGCCATGCTAGTTGGTGTATAGTGCTACCTGTACTGCCATGCTAGTTGGTGTGTAGTCCTACCTGTACCGTTTTGCTAGTTGGTGTGTAGTCCTACCTGTACTGCCATGCTAGTTGGTGTGTAGTCCTACCTGTACTGCCATGCTAGTTGGTGTGTAGTCCTACCTGTACTGTCTTGCTAGTTGGTGTGTACTCCTACCTGTACTGCCATGCTAGTTGGTGTGTAGTCCTACCTGTACTGCCATGCTAGTTGGTGTGTAGTCCTACCTGTACTGTCTTGCTAGTTGGTGTGTAGTCCTACCTGTACTGCCATGCTAGTTGGTGTTCCTACCTATACTGCCATGCTAGTTGGTGTGTAGTCCCACCTGTACTGCCATGCTAGTTGGTGTGTAGTCCTACCTGTACTGCCATGCTAGTTGGTGTGTAGTCCTACCTATACTGCCATGCTAGTTGGTGTGTAGTCCTACCTATACTGTCTTGCTAGTTGGTGTGTAGTCCTACCTGTACTGCCATGCTAGTTGGTGTTCCTACCTGTACTGCCATGCTAGTTGGTGTGTAGTCCCACCTGTACTGCCATGCTAGTTGGTGTGTAGTCCTCCTACCTGTACTGCCATGCTAGTTGGTGTGTAGTCCTACCTGTACTGCCATGCTAGTTGGTGTGTAGTCTCCTACCTGTACTGCCATGCTAGTTGGTGTGTAGTCCTACCTATACTGTCTTGCTAGTTGGTGTGTAGTCCTACCTGTACTGCCATGCTAGTTGGTATGTAGTCCTACCTGTACTGCCATGCTAGTTGGTGTGTAGTCCTACCTGTACTGCCATGCTAGTTGGTGTGTAGTCCTACCTGTACTGCCATGCTAGTTGGTCTATAGTCCTATCTGTACTGCCATGCTAGTTGGTGTGTAGTCCTACCTGTACTGCCATGCTAGTTGGTGTGTAGTCCTACCTATACTGTCATGCTAGTTGGTGTGTAGTCCTACCTGTACTGCCATGCTAGTTGGTGTGTAGTCCTACCTGTACTGCCATGCTAGTTGGTGTGTAGTCCTACCTGTACTGTCTTGCTAGTTGGTGTGTAGTCCTACCTGTACTGCCATGCTAGTTGGTGTGTAGTCCTACCTGTACTGCCATGCTAGTTGGTGTGTAGTCCTACCTGTACTGCCATGCTAGTTGGTGTGTAGTCCTACCTGTACTGCCATGCTAGTTGGTGTGTAGTCCTACCTGTACTGTCTTGCTAGTTGGTGTGTAGTCCTAACTAGACTGCCATGAGTGTAGTCCTGTGTGTCTCACTTGTACAGTACTTATTGTGTAGCTCATTCTTGTCAAAATGGCCACATTATGTAGGTTCCTTTCAAACTTGCCTACTATATAGAGCATGCACAATGCACTGAACAGTGGTTGCCTATAAGCAGTGCACACCTGATATCTGGGCTCAGTGCACAGATACCTGAGGTAGGATATTAGCCAATAATTGAGGGGTATTAGTCAGTCCAAATACTTGAGGGAGGCATTAGTCAGTCCCAATACACTTGAGGGGGGTATTAGTCAGTCCAAATACTTGAGGGAGGCATTAGTCAGTTCCAATACTTAGGGGGGCATTAGTCAGTCCCAATACACTTGAGGGGGGCATTAGTCAGTCCCAATATACTTGAGGGGGGCATTAGTCAGTCCGAATACACTTGAGGGGGGCATTAGTCAGTCCCAACACTTGAGGGGGGCATTAGTCAGTCCCAATACACTTGAGGGGGGCATTATTCAGTCCCAATGCACTTGAGGGGGGCATTAGTCAGTCCCAATACTTAGGGGGGCATTAGTCAGTCCCAATACACTTGAGGGGGGCATTATTCAGTCCCAATACACTTGAGGGGGGCATTAGTCAGTCCCAATACACTTGAGGGGGGCATTAGTCAGTCCCAATACATTTGAGGGGGGCATTAGTCAGTCCCAATACACTTGAGGGGGGCATTAGTCAGTCCCAATACACTTGAGGGGGGCATTAGTCAGTCCCAATACACTTGAGGGGGGCATTATTCAGTCCCAGTACACTTGAAGGGGGCATTATTCAGTCCCAATACACTTGAGGGGGGCATTAGTCAGTCCCAATATACTTGAGGGGGGCATTAGTCAGTCCCAATACACTTGAGGGGCATTAGTTAATTGGAGAAGGCATTAATTAAGGTAAACTGACATCAAAGAATTAATTAGTCAACACCAAGTAACGCACCCGCCCAGCAAGAGAATCCGGCACAGAGAATATGCTTCTTTTCTGCTTGCTATTAATGATTCCTTTTGTCTTGGAGGACTAGATTAGAGTAAGAATAATAACACACACTGATATTAAGCTTCTCGCCAGCTTCACCAACCTTCTGTGTAAACGACTGCCATCTTGACTTCTCGTGTTCATGAAAAGTTTCAATTTCCTGTGAGGAGCACATAATCACATTAACCCCTGCCTCATCATGAATATTCATGAGCTCAATTAACCCCTGTCTCATCATGAATATTCATGAGATGAATTAACCCCTGCCTCATCATGAATGTATCTACCTACAAGTAATTGACTGATGAGTGTAACCCCAACAAAACATTGCAGAACTAAACACTCACACAAGCAGCTAGTAATAGTTGACAGTGCACGATGACGTAGTGTAATAGCTGACAGTGCACGATGACGTAGTACTCTCACCAGGCAGACAGCTATGAAGTAGCTAGCTATAACCCAACGAGATGATGTGCAAGCACTCTCACCAGGCAGACAGCTATGAAGTAGCTAGCTATAATCCAACGAGATGATGTGCAAGCACTCTCACCAGGCAGACAGCTATGAAGGAGCTAGCTATAATCCAACGAGATGATGTGCAAGCACTCTCACCAGGCAGACAGCTATGAAGGAGCTAGCTATCCATCAATGATTTATGTAGTAGTGCTTATCTGAAGAATGAGCCAGTGGCTGATGTCAGCAGCAGCCATCAGAGCTAGTAGTTTCTTCAACTTTTGCTTGCTGGTTAAAAAATCAAAAACAAAAACTGGCTGAAGGGATAATGACAAGGCATTGGATGGTTGGTTGGTAAGGTGTTTGGAGCACTTGCACGACACTCATTATAGGAATTTTGAACAGTCAAGAGTGTGTCTCTGAAACTTCATAGCAACCATTTATAAAGTTCTTGGCCCGCTAGTCAGTGTGCCTGTGGCCTTGCTTGCTAGTCAGCTGTAACCTGACCTTTAAACCTGGCCTTCTAGTCAGTATGCCTGGGCCTATTAGTCGGTGTACCAGTAACCTGGCCTTCTAGTCAGTATGCCTGGGCCTATTAGTCAGTGTACCTGTAACCTGGCCTGCTAGTCAGTGTACCTGTAACCTGGCCTGCTAGTCAGTGTACCAGTAACTTGGCCTGCTAGTCAGTGTGATTGTAACCTGGCCTTTAAACCTGGCCTTCGTCAGTATGCCTGGGCCTATTAGTCAGTGTACCTGTAACCTGGCCTGCTAGTCAGTGTACTTGTAACCTGGCCTGCTAGTCAGTGTGCTTGTAACCTGGCCTCTAAACCTGGCCTTCATCAGTATGTCTGGGCCTATTAGTCAGTGTACCAGTAACCTGGCCTGCTAGTCAGTGTACTTGTAACCTGGCCTGCTAGTCAGTGTACCAGTAACCTGGCCTGCTAGTCAGTGTGCCTGTAACCTGGCCTGCTAGTCAGTGTACTTGTAACCTGGCCTGCTAGTCAGTGTGCCTGTAACCTGGCCTGCTAGTCAGTGTACTTGTAACCCGGCCTGCTAGTCAGTGTGCCTGTAACCTGGACTGACCTGCTACTCAGTGTACCTGTAACCTGGCCTTGAAACCTGGCCCACTAGCCAGCGTGCCTGTAACCTGGCGTGTTAATCAGTGTGCTTGTGACCTGGCCTGTTAATCAGTGTGCCTGTGACCTGGCCTGTTAATCAGTGTGCCTGTGACCTGGCCTTGAAACCTGGCCTGCTAGTAGTGTGCCTGTAACCTGGCCTTGAAACCTGGCCTGCTCGTAGTGTGCCTGTAACCTGGCCTGCTAGTAGTGTGCCTGTGACCTGGCCTTGAAACCTGGCCTGCTAGTAGTGTGCCTGTGACCTGGCCTTGAAACCTGGCCTGCTAGTAGTGTGCCTGTAACCTGGCCTTGAAACCTGGCCTGCTAGTAGTGTGCCTGTGACCTGGCCTGCTAGTAGTGTGCCTGTAACCTGGCCTGCTAGTAGTGTGCCTGTGACCTGGCCTGCTAGTAGTGTGCCTGTGACCTGGCCTTGAAACCTGGCCTGCTAGTAGTGTGCCTGTAACCTGGCCTTGAAACCTGGCCTGCTAGTAGTGTGCCTGTGACCCGGCCTTGAAACCTGGCCTGCTAGTAGTGTGCCTGTAACCTGGCCTTGAAACCTGGCCTGCTAGTAGTGTGCCTGTGACCTGGCCTGCTAGTAGTGTGCCTGTGACCTGGCCTTGAAACCTGGCCTGCTAGTAGTGTGCCTGTAACCTGGCCTGCTAGTAGTGTGCCTGTAACCTGGCCTTGAAACCTGGCCTGCTAGTAGTGTGCCTGTAACCTGGCCTTGAAACCTGGCCTGCTAGTAGTGTGCCTGTAACCTGGCCTTGAAACCTGGCCTGCTAGTAGTGTGCCTGTGACCTGGCCTTGAAACCTGGCCTGCTAGTAGTGTGCCTGTAACCTGGCCTTGAAACCTGGCCTGCTAGTAGTGTGCCTGTGACCTGGCCTTGAAACCTGGCCTGCTAGTCAGTGTTCCTGTAACCTGGCGTGTTAATCAGTGTGCTTGTGACCTGGCCTGTTAATCAGTGTGCCTGTGACCTGGCCTGTTAATCACTGTGCCTGTGACCTGGCCTTGAAACCTGGCCTGCTAGTAGTGTGCCTGTAACCTGGCCTTTAAACCTGGCCTGCTAGTAGTGTGCCTGTGACCTGGCCTGCTAGTAGTGTGCCTGTAACCTGGCCTTGAAACCTGGCCTGCTAGTAGTGTGCCTGTAACCTGGCCTTGAAACCTGGCCTGCTAGTAGTGTGCCTGTAACCTGGCCTTGAAACCTGACCTGCTAGTAGTGTGCCTGTAACCTGGCCTTGAAACCTGGCCTGCTAGTATTGTGCCTGTAACCTGGCCTGCTAATCGGTGTACCTGTAATCTTTCCTTCTTCTTCTGAGCTTTCTTCTTCTTCAACTCTCTCATATCTGCCCGTTTTTCTCTAGTTATCAAATTCACATCTTCACATCTCGTGTTATAAAATGACACGCACAACTAAAAAATCACAACTCACTTGGCATTTGCTCTGGCATCCATTTTCTTCCGTTTAGTGCCAACCTTTCCTTCGTCGTCCTCCCATCCACGAGGTCGAAGGTCACATAACTTGACTATTTCAGTGGTGCTATAGCCATCGAAGGTCAAAGTGCAGGACTCCCCATCGGCGGCAATCATATCAATGGTTGCATTGTAATATCTGCCAACCAACAACGCTAGAAGGTGACATTTTTTGTTGTTGCTACTTACTTTCCAGTATCTGTCCATATAGCACGACACAGCTCACCGGTCTTCCAGTCTAAGGACACCACTGGGCGATCCTTCCGCTTCTGAGGCTCTGGGGCAAGTTCCAACAGATCAAGAGTCAATTGCTTCACTTCCTATCATGTCAAACAATTGCAATGCTTTAACTTGGCTCCCAAAAGAACTTACTGATGCACCAGTGACAGACATAATTCTTACAGTAAGGTCTTCCTTCAGCTTTATGAGTTCAGTATTTTCAGGATCATTGGTAAGAGCAGCTTCAACCTAAGGAAAGATAGAAGCACTTAAAATTCTTCAACATGAAAATCCCGAGTAGTCAAGAATATTATCTGAACGACTACGCTTACCTGGTTAAGTTGGGCGTCATAATTGGCCAAGTTGTCGCGGAGCTGTTTGGCGTTAGCTCCAGCCATAACTTCTCTTCAGCAACGTCGAAGGGAGTACAGAGCTAAGATTAATGGGCGGGAAAAACACAGAGACATGATGACGACCTTTACCATATAACTGTAGAGATGAGTAGCAGCGGCACGAACCCGGTGGGAGAAGGAGACGAACGTGCAAAATTGACGAAAGTAAGGTAGTCATTGTTTTTTCTTCTGCAAATCACATTTTTTGTTGTTTATTTCAGATGGAATTTGCTGTAAAAATGAAGTGTGCATCATGTGCAGCTAATGTCAAATCAAAATTGTCCAATCCAGGTATGTGACCCACGTAATCATTTACCTACATTCTGTTTGATAGTGCAAGCCCTTCAGGTAGTGCAGGGACATATGTGGTAAGGGAACAACATACAACTGCTAAAATTTGTACAATAAGCCACCCAGAATTTTGGCAATGCCAGTCACACTGCTTGGTGTAGATATCTAGGCTCGTCACAAGTTCCTGGATATCCTGGATATCCTCTTGTCAAATGTGAACTTGAAACAACCACAGTAACCACCGTGGAAGTAATTTTTTGAATGTTGACGAAAGATGAGAGCTTGCGTGAGAGGACTACACTAGGTGCTGACAGGATCTCTGAACTGTTAGAATTGTTCCTAAAATCCACCTGCTTCAGGTATCAAGAAAGTGCAAGAAAGTGCAGCAATGGGCTCTCCAGTGGTAGCCAACCTTTTTATGTAATTCTTTGAGGAATTGGCACTCACAACTGCCCCACAGAAACCAAGGTTTTGGAAGAGATATGTGGATGATACCTTCTGCATTGTGAAGAAGGGAAGAGAGCAGGAGTTGTTGGACCATCTGAATAACATCACGCCAAAGTTTACTATGGAGCTCTAAGTGGATGGATCGTTGCCCTTTCTAGGTTGCCAGCTACCCAGAAAGGAAGATGGAAGGCAGACTGCAACCATTTACAGAAAACCCATGCACACCAACCGGTACCTTGATTATAGATCACATCATCCTATCCATGTCAGAAGAGGAGTGGTGAAGAGCTTGTATGATAGAGCCAGGAGAGTAGTGACTGAAAAGGAGGACCTTTGGAAGGAAGAACATCATTTGAATAAGGGCCTTATAGAGAATGGTTATCCGCAAGCCTTCATCAACTTTTCGTCGGCAGATACATCTAAACCCAGAAAGGAAGATAAGTACACCGATACCGGCAATGAGGGGTCTAAAAAGAAGGTTCCTATAAGTAGTGATTCCTTATGCATGCTCAGGGATGAAGACATCAGGAGGGTCTGCAGGAAGTTCAACATCAAAGTTGTTTTCAGATCGGGACGAACTCGTGAGTACACAACTGAGCAGAGTGAAGGATGTTTTGCCAGCTAATAGCTAATATGCACTCATGTGTTGTGTACTGCATCCCTTGGTAGCTGTGGGAAGTACTACATAGAGAAGACCATAGACTGGAGAACAGAGTGAAAGAACATCAAGATGCCTGTAGAGAGTGTGCTAAAGAGAAGTCTGCAATTGCTGAACATGCATGGGATAATGGACATCCTATTTTGTGGGAGGAAGCCACCATCTTGGACCAGGCCAGAAGATAGCTAGTGAAGGAGGCATTGCACATCAGCTAGCACCAAAGTGTGAGCGGCTTAATCGAGACTGTGGAGTGGATTTGCCTGGTTGCTGGGGAGCCACTCTCAAGAGCCTGAACTTGAAGCCATGCCCACCATAATTATTCTTTATTTTATTTTATTTGTTTGTTTATTTATTTACTTGTGGTTTACTTTTTTAACTTATTTACTACTTATTTTACTACTTATTTACTATTTATATTTATTTATATTTATTCATTTTTATATTTATTCATTGTTATTATTTTATATATTTTTATTGTTATTTTATTATTGTTGTTATTTCTTTTATTTGTTTATTTAATTAATTTATATACATTTTTATTTACTTATTATATTTATTTTGTTTATTTATTTACTTTTATTATTATTTTAATAAATTATTTTGTCAATTTATATATATTATTTTTAATTATATTATTTATCTTATTATTATTATTATTATTATTATTATTATTATTATTATTATTATTATTATTATTATTATTATTATTATTATTATTATTATTATTATTATTATTATTTTTTATTATTTTTTATTATTTTATATATATATAAACAGAATAACAAACAAACATTAACAAACAACAACAAACAAACATTAAAACAAAAAATCTTAATACACTACTTATAAAAAATAATCGTCATTACAACTAAAGCTGGTGCCCAGCACAGCTGCAGTGTTACCTCGCTGCACGGCTACTGCAATCCGCTGGGAAAGGAAAAAGGAGGAGTGGGGATCATCGGTTTCCTGTTTGAGACGGTTACCCAAATCTTATTATTATTATTATTATTATTATTATTATTATTATTATTATTATTATTATTATTATTATTATTATTATTATTATTATTATTATTATTATTATTATTATTATTATTATTATTATTATTATTATTATTATTATTATTATTATTATTATTATTATTATTATTATTATTATTATTATTATTATTATTATTATTATTATTATTATTATTATTATTATTATTATTATTATTATTATTATTATTATTATTATTATTATTATTATTATTATTATTATTATTATTATTATTATTATTATTATTATTATTATTATTATTATTATTATTATTATTATTATTATTATTATTATTATTATTATTATTATTATTATTATTATTATTATTATTAATTATTATTATTATTATTATTATTATTATTATTATTATTATTGGCCCAAAGTCATTGGCCTTCCTAAAGGAACTCGGAAGGAAAATAAAGCAACACACTGGGGAAGAGAATTCATAGCAATTTTTGATACAACAATTGTCTGTGAGAGGCAATGCTCTTGCAGTCATGGGGGCAATGGGAGGCTCGGGCATGGACAGTCTTGTGTAATTATTAGTGTTGTTGTTGTTATTTTTTATTTTTAAAAAAATTATTATTATTATTATTATTATTATTATTATTATTATTATTATTATTATTATTATTATTATTATTATTATTATTATTATTATCACCACATCATTATTATTATTATTATGGTCCAGTCTACAAAAGTCCATCAACCATTATTTTTATTATTATTATTATTATTATTATTATTATTATTATTATTATTATTATTATTATTATTATTATTATTATTATTATTATTATTATTATTATTATTATTATTATTATTATTATTATTATTATTATTATTATTATTATTATTATTATTATTATTATTATTATTATTATTATTATTATTATTATTATTATTATTATTATTATTATTATTATTATTATTATTATTATTATTATTATTATTTATTATTGTTATTATTATTATTATTATTATTATTATTATTCTCAATGAACTCTCAGTTGACATAATAACATTATAATAACCTTCTCAATAATCAACTTCAAATTGTATTCTCTTTGACGTTTCGACTAAATGCTCTAGCCTCAGAAGCTAGAGCATCTAGTCGAAATGTCGAGAGAATACATTGAGAAGGTTATTATTATCATCATCGTCATCATCATCATCATTATTATTATATTTATTTTATTTATTTTTAATTAATTTTATTATTTATTTATTTATTTGTTTGTTTTTAATTAATATTTATTCAATTTTTTATTTTTAAATTTGTTTGATTTATTATTATTTTTACATCCCGTTCATGTGTTGGACACGTGTGCCGGTTCACGTGCTGACGCATGTGCGGTAGCAGCATGTGGTGGATAGGTAGCTACTGGTATATAGCAGGCTCACCCAAGTCTTAGCATCTCATTATTCCTGGAGCATCTAGTCGAAACATCGAGAGAATACAATTTCAAGTTGAAGGATATTGTAAAAAAAAATATATATATATATATTTATTTTTTTAGAATTTATTTATTAAATTTATTATTATTATTATTATTATTATTATTATTATTATTATTATTACTATTACTATTACTATTACTATTATTATTATTATTAGTAGTAGTATTATTATTATTATTATTATTATTATTATTATTATTATTAATTATTATTATTATTATTATTATTATTATTATTATTATTTATTATTTATTATTTATTATTTATTATTATTATTATAAATAATATTTATCTATTATTATTATTATTATTCTCAATCACCTCTCAGTTGCAATGGCCTTCTCAGTAGTCGGCTTGGAGTTGTGTTCTCTCAACAGTTCGGCTAGAGCATTTGGTCGAAACGTCGAGAATGCAATTTCAAGTCGATTATTTTGTAATTATTATTATTATCATCATCATCATCATCATCATCATCATCATCATCCATCATCATCATCCATCATCATCATCATCATCATCTATTATTATTTTATTTTGTTTTTCACATCCGGTTCATGTGCTGGACGTGCCTGTCAGTTTACATGCAGGACGCATGTGCCAGTTCACGTGCTTGATGCGTGTGCCGAGGTTGGTTTTGTAGCACGTGGTGAATAGCCAGCTACCGGTATATAGCAGGCCCACGCGAGTCTTAGTGTCTCATTATTCCTGATGAAGGCTAGAACATTCACAATAACTTCTCAATAATCAACCTGAAATTGTATTCTCTCGACGTTTCGACTAGCTCGGTTATTCTGTTTCTTAGAGACTGCATTTAGGGAACTTACAAGAGCAGCTGTTCACCTGGGCTACAAGAGCAGCTGTTCGCCTGTGCTACAAGAGCAGCTGTTCGCCTGGGCTACAAGAGCAGCTGTTAACCTGAGGTACAAGAGCAGCTGTTCACCTGGGCTACAAGAGCAGCTGTTCGCCTGGGCTACAAGAGCAGCTATTCACCCAGGCTACAAGAGCAGCTGTTCAACTTGATGTAACTTGCACTTACTTCCTTGAGAGTCAAATCTTTAACTCAATGCAACTTAAACTTGCTGACTTAATGATGGATCAAGTCAGAGCTCTAACTTATGAACTTCATTTGCTTTCCTAATGATGGATCAAGTCAGAGCTCTAACTCGGTGCATCTTGCGGAACTGGAATGTTTGTTTGGCTCCAGCTAGACTTGTTGATAGCTTTGACCATTTAATAGCATCAACAATGTACCAATTGTCTCTGTCCTAAATGTAGTATATGCTGGATAATTGGAAGTCATACTTGGGATGAAAAGTAGCAGGTCATCTCCATGAGCCCATCATCATTGGGCTAGGGCTAGCCACATTTGGCTAGGCTCTATGTTGGAGCCACACTTGGCTAGTCTCTATGTTGGAGCCACACTTGGCTAGGCTCTATGTTGGACCAACACTTGGCTAGGCTCTATGTTGGAGCCACACTTGGCTAGTCTCTATGTTGGAGCCACACTTGGCTAGGCTCTATGTTGGAGCCACACTTGGCTAGGCTCTATGTTGGAGCCACACTTGGCTAGGCTCTATGTTGGAGCCACACTTGGCTAGGCTCTATGTTGGAGCCACACTTGGCTAGTCTCTATGTTGGAGTCACACTTGGCTAGGCTCTATGTTGGAGCCACACTTGGCTAGTCTCTATGTTGGAGCCACACTTGGCTAGGCTCTATGTTGGAGCCTCACTTGGCTAGGCTCTATGTTGGAGCAACACTTGGCTAGTCTCTATGTTGGAGCCACACTTGGCTAGGCTCTATGTTGGAGCCACACTTGGCTAGGCTCTATGTTGGAGCCACACTTGGCTAGGCTCTATGTTGGAGCCACACTTGGCTAGGCTCTATGTTGGAGCCACACTTGGCTAGGCTCTATGTTGGAGCCACACTTGGCTAGGCTCTATGTTGGAGCCACACTTGGCTAGTCTCTATGTTGGAGCCACACTTGGCTAGGCTCTATGTTGGAGCCACACTTGGCTAGGCTCTATGTTGGAGCCACACTTGGCTAGGCTCTATGTTGGAGCCACACTTGGCTAGTCTCTATGTTGGAGCCTCACTTGGCTAGTCTCTATGTTGGAGCCACACTTGGCTAGGCTCTATGTTGGAGCCACACTTGGCTAGTCTCTATGTTGGAGCCACACTTGGCTAGGCTCTATGTTGGAGCCAAACTTGGCTAGGCTAGATTTGGAGCCGTACGTAGCTAGGTTCTGTGTTGGAGCAACACTTGGCTAGGCTCTATGTTGGAGCAACACTTGGCTAGGCTCTATGTTGGAGCAACACTTGGCTAGGCTCTATTTGGAGCCGCACGTAGCTAGGCTCTGTGTTGGAGCCACACTTGGCTAAACTATATGTTGGAGCCACATTTGGATGTTTGTCCTTGGAGAGAGTGCATAGGTACAAATCCCTGATAGGCAAGGTTCCACTTTTTTTACCAGTCCATGTGATTAAAAGATTCTAGCCTTGACTTTTCTGCTGTTACCATTTGACGTGTTGCACTTGCTTGTCGGAAATGAGCATATGTTGAATGGGACCATCTGGGAGAGTGGACAAGGTGTAGAGGAGACTAGTCGTGCAGGAGGAGCTGATGAAACTGATGGTGTTGAGGAGACTAGTCATGCAGGAGGAGCTGGGCTGCCAGTACCAATGAAGCTGATGGTGTTGAGGAGACTAGTCATGCAGGAGGAGATGGGCTGCCAGTACCAATGAAGCTGATGATGTTGAGGAGACTAGTCGTGCAAGAGGAGCTGGCCAGTGAGTACCAATGAAGCTGATGGTGTTGAGGAGACTAGTCATGCAGGAGGAGCTGGGCTGTGAGTACCAATGAAGCTGATGGTGTTGAGGAGACTAGTCATGCAGGAGGAGCTGGCCTGTGAGTACCAATGAAGCTGATGGTGTTGAGGAGACTAGTCGTGCAGGAGGAGATGGGCTGCCAGTACTGATGGTGTTGAGGAGACTAGTCATGCAGGAGGAGATGGGCTGCCAGTACCAATGAAGCTGATGGTGTTGAGGAGACTAGTCGTGCAGGAGGAGCTGGGCTGCCAGTACCAATGAAGCTGATGGTGTTGAGGATACTAGTCGTGCAGGAGGAGATGGCCTGTGAGTATCAATGAAGCTGATGGTGTTGAGGATACTAGTCGTGCAGGAGGAGATGGCCTGTGAGTATCAATGAAGCTGATGGTGTTGAGGAGACTATTCGTGCAGGAGGAGATGGCCTGTGAGTATCAATGAAGTTGATGGTGTTGAGGAGACTAGTCGTGCAGGAGGAGCTGATGAAGCTGATGGTGTTGAGGAGACTATTCGTGCAGGAGGAGCTGGGCTGCAAGTATCAATGAAGCTGATGGTGTTGGATGCAGACGAGATATTGCCATTCTTCTAGTGTTGTCATGTACAATGTTGTAATTTGTTGTAAATGTTTGGGCAGGTATCGTAATGCATGCGGTATTGGTGTAAGAGCTAGTGAGCAGGACCTAAGAGAAGCTCATGACAATCAAAGTGTAAATTTATTTGTGGACAAGTTTTCCCAGACAGCTGGACGTGGGTCCTACATGTACATGTATGTGTGTGCACCTATTCATCTGGCTGGACGTGGGTCTCTGCCTGTGTGTGTGTGCACCTATTCATCTGGCTGGACGTGGGTCTCTGCCTGTGTGGGTCCACCTATTCATCTGGCTGGACGTGGGTCTCTGCCTGTGTGTGTGTGTACCTATTCATCTGGCTGGACGTGGGTCTCTGCCTGTGTGTGGGTGCACCTATTCATCTGGCTGGACGTGGGTCTCTGCCTGTGTGTGTGTGCACCTATTCATCTGGCTGGACGTGGGTCTCTGCCTGTGTGTGTGTCCACCTATTCATCTGGCTGGACGTGGGTCTCTGCCTGTGTGTGTGCACCTATTCATCTGGCTGGACGTGGGTCTCTGCCTGTGTGTGTGTGCACCTATTCATCTGGCTGGACATGGGTCTCTGCCTGTGTGTGTGTGTGCACCTATTCATCTGGCTGGACGTGGGTCTCTGCCTGTGTGTGTGTGTGCACCTATTCATCTGGCTGGACGTGGGTCTCTGCCTGTGTGTGTATGCACCTATTCATCTGGCTGGACGTGGGTCTCTGCCTGTGTGTGTGTGCACCTATTCATCTGGCTGGACGTGGGTCTCTGCCTGTGTGTGTGTGCACCTATTCATCTGGCTGGACGTGGGTCTCTGCCTGTGTGTGTGTGCACCTATTCATCTGGCTGGACGTGGGTCTCTGCCTGTGTGTGGGTGCACCTATTCATCTGGCTGGACGTGGGTCTCTGCCTGTGTGTGTGTGCACCTATTCATCTGGCTGGACGTGGGTCTCTGCCTGTGTGTGTGTGTGCACCTATTCATCTGGCTGGACGTGGGTCTCTGCCTGTGTGTGTGTCCACCTATTCATCTGGCTGGACGTGGGTCTCTGCCTGTGTGTGGGTGCACCTATTCATCTGGCTGGACGTGGGTCTCTGCCTGTGTGTGTGTGCACCTATTCATCTGGCTGGACGTGGGTCTCTGCCTGTGTGTGTGTGCACCTATTCATCTGGCTGGATGTGGGTCTCTGCCTGTGTGTGTGTGTGCACCTATTCATCTGGCTGGACGTGGGTCTCTGCCTGTGTGTGTGTACCTATTCATCTGGCTGGACGTGGGTCTCTGCCTGTGTGTGTGTCCACCTATTCATCTGGCTGGACGTGGGTCTCTGCCTGTGTGTGTGTGCACCTATTCATCTGGCTGGACGTGGGTCTCTGCCTGTGTGTGTGTGTCCACCTATTCATCTGGCTGGACGTGGGTCTCTGCCTGTGTGTGTGCACCTATTCATCTGGCTGGACGTGGGTCTCTGCCTGTGTGTGTCTGCACCTATGTATTCATCTGGCCCCAGTGCACCACATGCTGTCTCTAATGTTACCAGTGCCACCACATGCTGTCTCTAATGTTGCCAGTGCCACCACATGCTGTCTCTAATGTTGCCAGTGCCACCACATGCTGTCTCTTAATGTTACCAGTGCCACCACATGGTGTCTCTAATGTTGCCAGTGCCACCACATGGTGTATCTAATGTTGCCAGTGCCACCACATGCTGTCTCTAATGTTGCCAGTGCCACCACATGCTGTCTCTAATGTTGCCAGTGCCACCACATGCTGTCTCTGCTGTTACATGTGTGACACTAATGTTGTCAGTGCTACCACATTCTGTCTCTAATGTTGCCAGTACCACCACATGCTGTCTCTAATGTTGCCAGGGCCACCACATGCTGTCTCTGCTGTTACATGTGTGACACTAATGTTGCCAGTGCTACCATATGGTGTCTTTAATGTTGCCAGTGCCACCACATGCTGTCTCCAGTGCAACCACATGCTCTCTCTAATGTGTGCCCCAACATTCTGTCTCTAATGTTTCCAGTGCCACCACATGCTGTCTCTAATGTTGCCAGTGCCACCACATGCTGTCTCTAATGTTGCCAGTGCCACCACATGCTGTCTCTAATGTTACCAGTGCCACCACATGGTGTCTCTAATGTTGTCAGTGCCACTACATGGTGTCGCTAATGTTTTCAGTGCCACCACATGGTCTCTAATGTTGCCAGTGCCACCACATGCTGTCTCTGCTGTTACATGTGTGACACTAATGTTGCCAGTGCCACCACATGCTGTCTCTGCTGTTACATGTGTGACACTAATGTTGCCAGTGCTACCACATTCTGTCTCTAATGTTGCCAGTGCCACCACATGCTGTCTCTAATGTTGCCAGTGCCACCACATGCTGTCTCTGCTGTTACATGTGTGACACTAATGTTGCCAGTGCTACCACATTCTGTCTCTAATGTTGCCAGTACCACCACATGCTGTCTCTAATGTTGCCAGTGCCACCACATGCTGTCTCTTAATGTTACCAGTGCCACCACATGGTGTCTCTAATGTTGCCAGTGCCACCACATGGTGTATCTAATGTTGCCAGTGCCACCACATGCTGTCTCTAATGTTGCCAGTGCCACCACATGCTGTCTCTAATGTTGCCAGTGCCACCACATGCTGTCTCTGCTGTTACATGTGTGACACTAATGTTGCCAGTGCTACCACATTCTGTCTCTAATGTTGCCAGTACCACCACATGCTGTCTCTAATGTTGCCAGGGCCACCACATGCTGTCTCTGCTGTTACATGTGTGACACTAATGTTGCCAGTGCTACCATATGGTGTCTTTAATGTTGCCAGTGCCACCACATGCTGTCTCCAGTGCAACCACATGCTCTCTCTAATGTGTGCCCCAACATTCTGTCTCTAATGTTTCCAGTGCCACCACATGCTGTCTCTAATGTTGCCAGTGCCACCACATGCTGTCTCTAATGTTGCCAGTGCCACCACATGCTGTCTCTAATGTTACCAGTGCCACCACATGGTGTCTCTAATGTTGTCAGTGCCACTACATGGTGTCGCTAATGTTTTCAGTGCCACCACATGGTCTCTAATGTTGCCAGTGCCACCACATGCTGTCTCTGCTGTTACATGTGTGACACTAATGTTGTCAGTGCTACCACATTCTGTCTCTAATGTTGCCAGTGCCACCACATGCTGTCTCTAATGTTGCCAGTGCCACCACATGCTGTCTCTGCTGTTACATGTGTGACACTAATGTTGCCAGTGCTACCACATTCTGTCTCTAATGTTGCCAGTACCACCACATGCTGTCTCTAATGTTGCCAGGGCCACCACATGCTGTCTCTGCTGTTACATGTGTGACACTAATGTTGCCAGTGCTACCATATGGTGTCTTTAATGTTGCCAGTGCCACCACATGCTGTCTCCAGTGCAACCACATGCTCTCTCTAATGTGTGCCCCAACATTCTGTCTCTAATGTTGCCAGTGCCACCACATGCTGTCTTTAATGTTGCCAGTGCCACCACATGCTGTCTCTAATGTTGCCAGTGCCACCACATGCTGTCTCTAATGTTACCAGTGCCACCACATGGTGTCTCTAATGTTGTCAGTGCCACTACATGGTGTCGCTAATGTTTTCAGTGCCACCACATGGTCTCTAATGTTGCCAGTGCCACCACATGGTCTCTAATGTTGCCAGTGCCACCACATGCTGTCTCTGCTGTTACATGTGTGACACTAATGTTGTCAGTGCTACCACATTCTGTCTCTAATGTTGCCAGTACCACCACATGCTGTCTCTAATGTTGCCAGGGCCACCACATGCTGTCTCTGCTGTTACATGTGTGACACTAATGTTGCCAGTGCTACCATATGGTGTCTTTAATGTTGCCAGTGCCACCACATGCTGTCTCCAGTGCAACCACATGCTCTCTCTAATGTGTGCCCCAACATTCTGTCTCTAATGTTTCCAGTGCCACCACATGCTGTCTTTAATGTTGCCAGTGCCACCACATGCTGTCTCTAATGTTGCCAGTGCCACCACATGCTGTCTCTAATGTTACCAGTGCCACCACATGGTGTCTCTAATGTTGTCAGTGCCACTACATGGTGTCGCTAATGTTTTCAGTGCCACCACATGGTCTCTTTGCCAGTGCCACTACATGCTGTCTCTGCTGTTACATGTGTGACACTAATGTTGTCAGTGCTACCACATTCTGTCTCTAATGTTACCAGTGCCACCACATGCTGTCTCTAATGTTGTCAGTGCCACCACATGCTGTCTCTAATGTTACCAGTGCCACCACATGGTGTCTCTAATGTTGTCAGTGCCACTACATGGTGTCGCTAATGTTTTCAGTGCCACCACATGGTCTCTAATGTTGCCAGTGCCACCACATGCTGTCTCTGCTGTTACATGTGTGACACTAATGTTGTCAGTGCTACCACATTCTGTCTCTAATGTTGCCAGTGCCACCACATGCTGTCTCTGCTGTTACACGTACATGTGTGACACTAATGATGCCAGTGCTACCACATTCTGTCTCTAATGTTGCCAGTGCCACCACATGCTGTCTCTAATGTTGCCATTGCCATCACATGCTGTCTCTGCTATTACTGTGAGGGAATAGTCGTGTCATGGAGGCTATGTGCTCATCGCTCTCTGGAATATGGTACTGTTACAGTCGGTCTGATCCTCAACAAAACTATCATTTAGCTCAGCACCCCTCTCCCCCTAAGTGGCTGGTTGGTTACCTTTTATAGGTTCTCCCACCAGCCCTTATAAGGTAACACTGTAATGAGTCTCTGCCTAGACCAGGACCAGTGGGTGGCCCAGTACATATACATGTGTGCATCTACAAGTCTCTAGGTATGAATTCTGATTACCTAGCCATATATTAATGAGTTCTCTCTCTGGTAGCCAAGGATTGGCTTCCCTGGCAACAGGCTCAATCCCTGACACCTCCTCCCCCTTCTCCTGCAGTGGTGTATCCTCTATTGTCCATGCCTGCCTGGAGAGGCTATCCGCGTTGCCATGCTTTGTTCCAGGTCGGTGGTGTATCTTATTGTTGAACGGTTGTAGTGCCAATGACCAATGGGTGAGGAGGCTGTTGGTGTCCCGCATGCGGTCCAGATAGATGAGACATCTGTGGTCTGTCTGAATGGTGAAGGGCACCCCGGTGACGTATACACTAAATTGTCTTACTCCTGACTACCGCCAGGCATTCCTTTTGCACTGTGGCATACCGTGTCTCCCTTGGCAGCAGCTTTAGGCGATTGGGTGTTCCTCTCTGGCTTCGTCAACCTGGCTCAGCACGGCCCCAATCCCGAGATCTGAAGCATCCATTTGCACGATGAACTCCCTACTGAAATCTGGGCCTCTCAGTACTTGGTGAGAGGAGAGCTGGCATTTGAATTCTTCAAGCGCTCTCTGGTGTAAACCTGTCCATGGCACTTTGTCGGGACTGTCCTTCTTTCTCAAATCTGTCGGTGGTACTTCAATGGTGGAGAAGGCCGGGATAAACCGGCGGGAGAACCCTGCCAGCCTTAAGAATGAACGAACATCCTGCTTGCGGCATAGGGTATGGAAGTGCTGGATCGCATTGACCTTTGCTTCTTCGGGTCTGACTCTGCCCTGTCCACTATGTGGACGAGGTAGGCACATTGACGTTGACCGAGCTGACATTTGGCCAATTTGACTGTCAGCCCGGCTCCCCGTAGAGTTGTTAGGACAGCTCAAAGGTGTTGCAGGTGAAGGCTCCATGTATCACTAAACACAACCATGTCGTCCATGTAGGCGGCCGCAAATGGTGACATCTCTGCTAGCACATCATTTTTTGGAAGACTGCGGGTGCCCCTACCAGGCCGAACGGCATTACTTTAAACTGGTACTTCCCCAGTTGGGTCACAAATGCAGTCTTCTCTTGAGATGCCTTCTCTAATGGCACTTGCCAACACCCTTTGGTCAAAGTCGAATGTGGAGATAAACTTTGCTTTACTGAGGTCGCCCAGGGGTCATCACCCTTGGCATGGGGTAGGGGGCCTGCCTGTCTCCTTGTTCAATCGTCGATAATCGACACAGTCTGAAGGTGTCGTCTTCTTTAAGGACGAGAATGATGGGAAAAGCCCTTGCACTGGTGGATGGTTCAATGAGACCTTCCTCCAACGTGCCCTTGATCTTGACCCTGACCGCTTCATGCCTTGCGTGGGGCAGCCTGTATGGAGGCAGGTGGATGGGCTAGGCATACCCGGTCTCGATCTTGATACTTACTTGGTCTATCCTTCCTGGTCTTGTGCGGAAGGTTTGTTCAAATTCGGCTAGCAGGTGTTCAGGTCCCTCCTCTGTTCTTCCTGCAGATGTGCATTGATGGGTTGCTTCTCTTTGGCTACCAGCTACTTCCATGTGGGGATGTCATCTTTTTTAATCTCATTTCGTTCGTCTTCTTCCATCCCCTGGGTGGCAAGTAAACACACCGCTGATGGGTCCCTCCACTCAGCCAACATATTGATGTGGAACACCCAGGTTTGCTTCCTCTATCGGCCATTCAGAGTTGTTGTTGGGGACAGCTTCTTAGTTACCGGGTATGGTCCCTTCCATTTCATCATCAACTTGTTGGTCTCGGCTGGCATCACCACCTGTGTCCCCAACATCAAATTCTCTCTCCCTGGCTGTCCAGTCTTACCAGGTCTTTTGCTCTTTCTTGGCCTTCGAGTCATTGACGGTCACGATCTCTCGTGTGCCTGCCAGCACCCGTTGGAGGAAGGACACCACATTTTCCGGAGTTTTCAGTTTCTCCTCTCAGGACTTCCTCAGAATGTAGAGTGAGCCTCTGGGTTGCCGTCCATAGAGGAGGTCGAAGGGAAAGAATCGTGTCGAGAGCTGGGGCACCTCCGCTGTAAGATGAAATTTAGCCATGGTCTTTCGCAGCATCTGCTTCATTGTTGCGTTGAACTGCTCCACCAAACATCCGCCTGAGGTTGGTATGGTGATGTGCGGATTCCCTTCACTCCAATCCACCGGTAGAGCTCTCGCATCAAGGTGCTGGTAAAGTTCGCCCCACAGTCCTTTAGGATCTCTTTCAGGAATCCCACCAGGGAGAACAAGGATATCAAGGCATGTGGTACTGTCGGTGGTGTTCAGAGGTATATAGCTTCAGTGAACCACGGGTGGCTTAGTCACAGACTGTCATGATGTATCTATGGCCAGCCTTGGACCCGGGCAGCGGACCCACAATATCTATGTGGCTATTAGGTGGAACGGCTGATCGATCACTGGCATGTAGACCACGAGGGCTCGATTGTGTTGGTGTTTTACTGTCATGGCATTCTGGGCATCTATGGTACAGGTCTTTCACATCTCTCGTCACTCCATGCCAGAAGAATTGTCCTAGGATCCTGGCAAGGGTCTTCCTTCTTCCCAGGTGTCCTGCAAGCGAGATGGCATGGGTTGTCCTCAGCACTGTTCTCCGGTAGCTCTCCGGCAGTACCAGTCATAGTCCCATCTCATGCCCCTCCCCCACCTCTTCTTCTGTCTCCCCCATTTTGTGCTTCTGGTAGAGGAGTCCATCTTCCAGCATAAAAATTCTGTCAGGCTCCTCTGTTTGTTTTTGGAGGTTGGCCAAAGTCCGGGTCTATCTGCTGGGACTCTCCCCCATCCAGCCAAGATGAATATCCTCTTACCCTCACGTTTTTTCCTCCTTGTCTGTTGCTCGCGCTCCTTTGGCTTTAGGAACATCTTGTCATCCATTTCGCTCCAGTTATATGGTTCTTCCTCGGCTGTTGGTATGGTCAATTGGTTGGGGTTGTACGCCACTCTCCTCGTCCAGCCGGTCAACCCTCTCCTTCTCTGCCTCGTGTTCTCTGGTGTGGGCTCTCATGTGCACTGCCATCACCTCCTCCAGCTTGGTAGCTCACAGAGAAAAGGTACATCCATACCTAACAGTGCATCATACTTACATCCGTGTTGGATGGCCACTTCCAGGTTCACTCTCTCCCCTTCTACTGTCATCCTCAGGTTGGCTAGCTGGAGGGGGTCCCATGAAGGGTGCAAACATGTGCGTCCTTCCGTTGAGGGCAGACTCGGGCACCCAGTGTGCATTGACGATTGTACGCTGGGTCCCTGTGTCAATAGCATCCTCTCCGCTGGCTGACCTTCCACCCACCCATTGCAAACCAAGGTCAGCCGGCTACTCTCCGCCAGGTGAATGTCGGCCGACTTCTGTGGGCAGTGGATCCAGATGTGCCCGTACTGGTTACAGGAAAAACACTGGGTCCTTTTCAGGGTCAAACTTTACGGGTCCAGGGTTTGTTGTGGTCCGTCTCGGGTCGACCCTGCCTCTCTGTCAATCTCGAGTTTGTTGCCTGTTGCCACTGTTCTTCTCTCAGAGGGATCTGTTGTTGCATCGCCTCCTTCCCTGACATCGGCTTTCTGTCTCTGACCCAGGCTCGCACTCGGTCAGACATCTCGGTCAGGACATCCTCTGTTGTCCACTGGTCCAGCACCTGCTGCCTTGTCTCATGTTCCTTCAGCTATTTTTTTCCAGGAGGTCCTTTCTCCGGTAGTAATCAAGCCAGGTCTCCCCGTCTTCTTCACTGCCCCCTGGTACCTCCGTCAGTAGGTATCTGGTTGATGTCAAAGTAGGCCAGGAAAGCTTCCTTGACACTGCCAAAATCCATGCTGGTCTCCTCCGTCAGACCTCCGTACATCCCCAAGGTGGTCAGTTAAGAGTGGCACCAGGTTGGCCAGCCAGATCATTGGCCCACTCCAAACGTCTGCATGTGTTCTTGGAATGTAGAGAGGAATTTGTCCAGGTCGTCACTGTTAGGGAGTGTCAGCCCGTCCTAGCTCCCTAACTAACAGTTGAACTATTGTTAACATATATAGTCATGCAATGCACAGACAGTATATCAAACAGTTACCTAAGAGGTGTAGTCATTTGATTGGTTGTAGTTACCTAACAGGTCTGATTGGCTGTAATGTTATTCGCTATAGGGACCTGTCAGAGCTGAGTAGATAACCTATAAAAGGAACAGTCTGCTCAGCTAGGAGAGTCCCCTCTGTATTGTATGATATTGTTAGTCAAGATACATTCTCTTATTACTTTATCAGCAGTTATAGAATTAGCACAGGGACTGAGTTCAGACCAGATATCAGACAGACAGGCAGAGGTTGTGGGTTAGCTATACAGTACCAGGGCTAACCATAACAGTCACCGTCTTTGAAAGAGGCGTGTAAAGGTATTCCCTTGCCGGTCTTCCTCTCCTCTCTCTTCTCGGTGTCGCTCATTGTCTTCACTCTGTAGCCGCTCCTGGAAACTGGCCTCCTCTCTGCGTCTGTCATCATCCGCCTTTCATCGATGTTCCTCCCTCTCGTATCGCTGGTCATCTTCTTTCTGCTCGAGCTCCAAAGCTTCCTGTTCCCTCTTGTAAAGTCTGTCGTCGTCTTCTCAGCGCATTGTTCGTCCTCTCTTCCCTCGCTAGCTTTCTGATGGCTATGTACTTCTTGTTCCCTCAGTTTCATCTGTCTCTCTGGCTTGCTTCATTTCCTGCCGGTCCCTCCGGCATCTGTCGTCCACTGCCCGGGTGATGTGGTCCTGTATGGAGAGGGTGGAGGTTTCACTGTGAGGTCCAGCTCTTGGTGTGGACTTGAAGCATTGTTTGCAAACTCTCCTCCCCCTTCTCTTCTGTTGCTGTCTCAGAGCCAGTGGGGTTCTCTGATTCAGACTCTGGGCTTCCGTCTGTTCCTCATTCCATCTGTTCCTCAGTTCGCGTAACATCTTCCTGTCTGTTGAGGATTACTGTGAGGATGAAGCTGTGTTTCTGACACGGTTCGGGTCTGTGATAACTGTTTGGTTCTACAGATCGATCGAAGCTGCCACTAATGTGAGGGAATAGCCGTGTGCTCACCGGTCTCTGCAATATGGTACATACTGTGAACAAAACTATCATTTAGCTCAGCACCCCTCTCCCCCCAAGTGGCTGGTGTGTTACCTTTTATAGGTTCTCCCACCAGCCCTTATAAGGTAACACTGTAATGAGTCTCTGCCTAGACCAGGTGGCCCATTATATATACACGTGCGCATCAAGTCTCTAGGTATGAATATCTGTTACATTCTAATTAGCTGGCCATATGTTAATGAGTCCTCTCTCTGGTTGTCAGGGATCGGCTTCCCTGGCAACAGGCTCAATCCCTGACAGTGGGGTCTCTTCCTCTGTGTGTGTGCACCTATTTATCGGCCCAAGTGCCACCACATGCTGTCTCTAATGTTACCAGTGCCGCCACATGCTGTCCCTAATGTTACCAGTGCCACCACATGCTGCCTCTAATGTTACCAGTGCCACCACATGCTGTGTCAGTGACCAGTGCCACCACATGCTGTCTCTAATGTTACCAGTGCCACCACATGGTGTCTCTAATGTTACCAGTGCCACCACATGCTGTCTCTAATGTTACCAGTGCCACCACATGCTGTCTCTAATGTTACCAGTGCCACCACATGCTGTCTCTAATGTTACCAGTGCCACCACATGCTGTCTCTAATGTTGCCAGTGCCACCACATGCTGTCTCTAATGTTGCCAGTGCCACCACATGCTGTCTCTAATGTTACCAGTGCCACTACATGCTGTCTCTAATGTTGCCAGTGCCACCACATGGTGTCTCTAATGTTGCCAGTGCCACCACATGCTGTCTCTAATGTTGCCAGTGCCACTACATGCTCTCTCTGCTGTTACATGTGTGTCTCTAATGTTGCCAGTGCTACCACATGCTGTCTCTAATGTTGCCAGTGCCACCACATGCTGTCTCTAAGTTGCCAGTGCCACCACATGCTGTCTCTAATGTTGGCAGTGCCACCACATGCTGTCTCTGCTGTTACATGTGTGACACTAATGTTGCCAGTGCCACCACATGCTGTCTCTAATGTTGGCAGTGCCACCACATGCTGTCTCTAATGTTGCCAGTGCCACCACATGCTGTCTCTGCTGTTACATGTGTGACACTAATGTTGCCAGTACCACTACATGCTGTCTCTAATGTTGCCAGTGCCACCACATGCTGTCTCTAATGTTGCCAGTGCCACCACATGCTGTCTCTAATGTTGCCAGCCACTACATGCTGTCTCTGCTGTTACATGTGACTGTGTACATGCTGATAGGAATCTATGATGTTTACGTTAGTGTTGCTGATGATTTGGTGCTGGTGGACACCATCTTAAAGAGCAGTGAGATCCAGGCTTTGTTGGAGAAGACAGGCTTACCGATCTTCTTTAAAGGATTTGGTGGTGGTCACACCTCATCAGAGGAAGGGAGAGGTAAGGAGAGTGCCTTACATTATGCATTGCTGCTCAACCTCCCAACCACTCCCAATGAATGTGTCTGCGCACGCATGCATGTGTGTGGTGTATGTGTGTGCATGCATGCTCATGCATGTGTGTGTGGTGTATGTGTGTGATGCTTAGCCAGCCAAAGTCCGCATCAAGGAGCAGCCATTGCTGCACTCAGAGGTGACGGTTCACTAGTTGGTGTGCTACGCATGGTGCAAGCTTCCTCATCGAGACTCGTTATTGAAGCTACACTTGATGGGCTGCAAGCTGGAGAATATCGAGTCAATATACATGAGTTTGGGGATTTGTCCCGTGGGGGCAACAGGTAATTAGCCGCCTACATTAAAGCAGGTGGCAAAAACCTCATGAATATATTAATCAGCTTTTAAAACGTGCACCTTAATATATCGATGTGCATGTAGCTAAAGTATTAATTAATATATGCATGTAACTAAAGTATTAATTAATGTGCATGTAGCTAAAGTATTAATTAATATGTGCATGTAGCTAATTAATATATGCATGTAACTATTAATGCTATTTAAAGTATCAATTAATATGTGCATGCTGCTAAAGTATTAACATGTGCATGTAACTAAAGTATTAATTAATGTGCCTTTAGCTAAGTATTAATTAATGTATGCATGTAACTAAAGTATTAATTAATGTGCATGTAGCTAAAGTATTAATTAATGTGCATGTAGCTAAAGCCCGTAGCTAAAGTATTAATTAATATGTGCATGTAATTAATATGTGCATGTAGCTAAAGTATTAATTAATATGTGCATGTAACTAAAGTATTAATTTTAATTAATGTGCATGTAGCTAAAGTATTAATTAATGTGCATATAGCTAAAGTATTAACATGTGCATGTAACTAAAGTGTTAATTTGTGCATGTAACTAAAGTATTAATTAATGTGCCTTTAGCTAAGTATTAATTAATGTATGCATGTAACTAAAGTGTTAATTAATGTGCATGTAGCTAAAGTATTAATTAATGTGCATGTAGCTAAAGCCCGTAGCTAAAGTATTAATTAATATGTGCATGTAGCTAAAGTATTAATTAATATGCATGTAACTAAAGTATTAATTTTAATTAATGTGCATGTAGCTAAAGTATTAATTAATGTGCATATAGCTAAAGTATTAACATGTGCATGTAACTAAAGTGTTAATTTGTGCATGTAACTAAGGTGTTAATTAATATGTGCATGTAACTATAGTATTGATTAATGTGCATGTAACTAAAGTATTAATTAATGTGCATGTAGCTAAAGTATTAATTAATATGCCTGTAGCTAAAGTATTAATTAATGTGCATGTAACTAAAGTATTAATTAATATGTGCATGTAACTAAAGTATTAATTTGTGCATGTAGCTGAAGTGCATGTAGCTAAAGTGTTAATTAATGTGCCTGTAGCTAAAGTATTAATTGATATTAACACGGTTTCATTTAGGGGGGGGGAATCTTTCCCCCCCCCCCCTACTTGGAAATTGTATAGTTCATTAGAAACTTTGTCACATCTTTAATCATCATGCCAATATCGAGATTCCTCCAGTTGCATCCCCTTGGACATTTTTCTAAATGAAACCCTGATTATGCATGTAACTAAAGTATTAATTAATGTGCAGCATGTAGCTAACGTATTAATTAATGTGCCTGTAGCTAAAGTATTAATTAATATGTGCATGTAGCTAAAATATTAATTAATGTGCATGTAACTAAAGTATTAATTAGTGCATGTAGCTAAAGTATTAATTAATATGTGCATGTAGCTTAAGTATTAATTAATGTGTATGTAGCTAAAGTATTAATTAATATGTGCATGTAGCTTAATTAATGTGCATGTAGCTTAATTAATGTGCATATAGCTAAAGTATTAATTAATGTGCATGTAGCTAAAATATTAATTAATGTGCATGTAGCTAAAGTATTAATTAATATGTGCAAGTAGCTATAATATGCATGTAGCTATTTAAAGTATTAATTCATATGTGCATGTAAATTCATATGTGCATGTAGCTAAAGTATTAATTAATGTGCATGTAGCTAAAGTATTAATTAATATGTGCATGTAGCTAAAGTATTAATTAATATATGCATGTAGCTAAAGTATTAATTAATGTGCATGTAGCTAAAGTATTAATTAATATTTGCATGTAGCTAAAGTTATCGCTCCATCTCTCACCTAGTAGTTCATTATAGTTTGACCTGACCCTAATGGAATTCTCATGGCATGGGGTGTCATCTTTGGAAGGGGCTAGATTTTAGTATTGTAATATGGCGCATGTGATAGGACATACTGGGACTCGAACCCTGGGTGTATGTATATAGTGCAGCTCTCCATGTACCACCAGCACCAGCAGCACCACCAGCACTAGCACCACCAGCACCAGTGTCTGCTGTGCACATGAGATGTGGTATATTAGTTGACCCTGGATTACTACTCTACACATGATATATTAATTAGTTGACCCTGGATTACTACGATACATTAATTAGTTGACCATGGATTACTACTCTACACATGATGTATTAATTAGTTGACCCTGGATTACTACTCTACACATGATGTATTAATTAATTGACCCTGGATTAATTAGTATGACCCTGGATTACTACTGTACCCATGATATGTTGATATGTTAATTAGTTGAGATATGTTAATTAGTTGACCCTGGATTAATGATCTGCTTGACTCAAATTTATCCTGCTTGGTAATAGTTGTGGGGAAGTGTTTGGCTGTTCTGCAGAGGAGGAACCCATGGGGTGTTTGGCACAGTGCCATGCTGAGGGGAGTGGTCTGTCAGTGTCCATTCATGTGGTGCTCAGCAGACTACAACTGGCACAGGTCATAGGTCGCTCTGTGGTTGTCTCATCATCCTGCAATGAAAGGTAACTAAGTTAGAAATCTCTCGTGTATTGTATGAGTGAGTGTGTGCTGCATGTGCTAGAGTTAACATTCACCCCATGCAATGTTTTATATATAATTTAGAAAAATAGGGCCAGCAAGGCATGGACAATTAGCATTATACCATTCCTGAGCATTGCACGAGCATTATACCATTCCTGAGCATTGCACGTGCATTATACCATTCCTGAGCATTGCACGAGCATTATACCATTCCTGAGCATTGCATGTGCATTATACCATTCCTGAGCATTGCACGAGCATTATACTATTCCTGAGCATTGCACGAGCATTATACCATTCCTGAGCATTGCACGAGCATTATACCATTCCTGAGCATTGCACGTGCATTATACCATTCCTGAGCATTGCACGAGCATTATACCATTCCTGAGCATTGCACGAGCATTATACCATTCCTGAGCATTGCACGTGCATTATACCATTCCTGAGCATTGCACGAGCACTATGCCATTCCTGAGCATTGCACGTGCATTATACCATTCCTGAGCATTGCACGTGCATTATACCATTCTCCTGAGCATTGCACGAGCATTATACCATTCCTGAGCATTGCACGAGCATTATACCATTCCTGAGCATTGCACGTGCATTATACCATTCCTGAGCATTGCACGAGCACTATACCATTCCTGAGCATTGCACGTGCATTATACCATTCCTGAGCATTGCACGTGCATTATACCATTCCTGAGCATTGCACGGGCATTATACCATTCCTGAGCATTGCACGTGCATTATACCATTCCTGAGCATTGCACGTGCATTATACCATTCCTGAGCATTGCACGTGCATTATACCATTCTCCTGAGCATTGCACGAGCATTATACCATTCCTGAGCATTGCACGAGCACTATACCATTCCTGAGCATTGCACGAGCATTATACCATTCCTGAGCATTGCACGTGCATTATACCATTCCTGAGCATTCCACGTGCATTATACCATTCCTGAGCATTGCACGTGCACTATACCATTCCTGAGCATTGCACGTGCATTATACCATTCCTGAGCATTGCAACGAGCATTATACCATTCCTGAGCATTGCACGTGCATTATACCATTCCTGAGCATTGCAACGAGCATTATACCATTCCTGAGCATTGCACGCGCATTATACCATTCCTGAGCATTGCACGTGCATTATACCATTCCTGAGCATTGCACGTGCATTATACCATTCCTGAGCATTGCACGAGCATTATACCATTACTGAGCATTGCACAAGCATTATACCATTCCTGAGCATTGCACGTGCATTATACCATTCCTGAGCATTGCACGTGCCATTCCTGAGCATTGCACGTGCATTATACCATTCCTGAGCATTGCACGAGCATTATACCATTCCTGAGCATTGCACGAGCATTATACCATTCCAGAGCATTGCACGTGCATTATACCATTCCTGAGCATTGCACGTGCATTATACCATTCCTGAGCATTGCAACGAGCATTATACCATTCCTGAGCATTGCACGTGCATTATACCATTCCTGAGCATTGCACGTGCATTATACCATTCCTGAGCATTGCACGTGCATTATACCATTCCTGAGCATTGCACGTGCATTATACCATTCCTGAGCATTGCACGAGCATTATACCATTACTGAGCATTGCACGAGCATTATACCATTCCTGAGCATTGCACGAGCATTATACCATTCCTGAGCATTGCACGTGCATTATACCATTCCTGAGCATTGCACGAGCATTATACCATTCCTGAGCATTGCACGTGCATTATACCATTCCTGAGCATTGCACGAGCATTATACCATTCCTGAGCATTGCACGTGCATTATACCATTCCTGAGCATTGCACGAGCATTATACCATTCCTGAGCATTGCACGTGCATTATACCATTCCTGAGCATTGCACGAGCATTATACCATTCCTGAGCATTGCACGTGCATTATACCTCTGAATGGGTTCCTCAGCATTGCACATGCATTATACCCATGAATGAATTCCTGAACATTGCACGTGCATTATGCCTCGGAATGGATTCCTGAGCATTGCACGTGATTATACCTCTGAATGGGTTCCTGAGCATTGCATGTGCATTATACCTCTGAATGAATTCCTGAGCATTGCACGTGCATTATACCTCTGAATGGGTTCCTGAGTATTGCACGTGCATTATACCTCTGAATGAATTCCTGAGCATTGCACGTGCATTATACCTCTGAATGGATTCCTGAGCATTGCATGTGCATTATACCTCTGAATGGGTTCCTGAGCATTGCACATGCATTATACCTCTGAATGGGTTCCTGAGCATTGCACGTGCATTATACCTCTGAATGGGTTCCTGAGCATTGCATTGCATTATACCTCTGAATGGATGCCTGAGCCTGATTGGATTCCTGAGCATTGCATGTGCATTATACCTCTGAATGGATTCCTGAGCATTGCATGTGCATTATACCTCTGAATGGGTTCCTGAGCATTGCACGTGCATTATACCTCTGAATGGATTCCTGAGCATTGCATGTGCATTATAGCTCTGAATGGGTTCCTGAGCATTGCACGTGCATTATACCGTATTTATGACCAACTGGAAAGCTCACAAAATGTGCTAATCTGATATATTTTTCGTGTTCGTGCAAGTTCTGGTTGAGGAATAATGAGAGTGTAAGTCAAAGTGGTGTTAGTGCTGAGCTGACCTGGGAGCTTGCTGCTAGTTCTTCTCAAAACTCTTTGCCAGGTGTAAGTTCACTGTTTTGTCTCAGAGAAGATTTTCCTGGAGCAGTGGGCACCTGAACCCTCTAGTGTGCTTCATGTAGTGTCAAGCGCTGCTGAAAGTTGCAGTGGTGCAGCTGGGAAGAAACAGGATCATGAGCAGCCTCATGGAGAGATGGCTAGCTAATTGTATGACGTGACAATCCTCTGCGCCTGTGTAATGCAGGGTTTGTGACTGGCTTGGATGGCAAAATCATGGATCCAGTTGATGTGTGCCTCATCTTGCTTGCAGGCTGCAGCACAAGCTACAAACCAAGCCTCAACAATGCCTGATATTCTTCCTTCAGACGGATGGATGTCTAGTCTGCAACATCTTTCACCATTTAATGATGACAGTCTTTAGACTCACTTGGCAAAAGACTCCAAGAGTATTGCTGGAATCAGCAGCAGCTGCAATATACAGAGCAGCAACTACAATATACAGAGCAGCAGCTGCAATATACAGAGCAGCAGCTACAATATACAGAGCAGCAGCTACAATACAGAGCTGGGGCAATGAGGCACAAGGAGGAAAGACATTGGCTGTTTCGTGACGATCCTGTCAAGGCAATTAGGTTTCTCCACTATTTATTCCATGGTTGGTGAAGCCATCCTTCAGAAGCTATCTAGTTGCTGCCTGCCTTAGCAAAGCATCTGGTCATGTTGTGGGTGCACGGTAAAGCAGGTATGGTGGGTATTGGTAAACCAGGTGTCATAACTGGTTTCACTGGAACTGATACTTCTACCAAATTCCAGCTTGTTTGGATTCCAATTGGTTATTCATGAACTTCTTATGTACGTATGTATGCACGTGGGTTGACTGGACTTGTTCCTTCCAGGGTCATGTATGGCATTGTAGCTCGCTCTGCTGGCCTCTTTCAAAACCCAAAGCAGCTCTGCACATGTGATGGGGTCACTATTTGGGACGAAGCCAACAGAACCCAAACTGGCATCAACAACTAAGATGTATAACAAGAATATATACATTCAAGAATATATACATGCAAGAATATATACATACAAGAATATATACATACAAGAATATATAACATGTAACTAACCACATACAATTAGTGTATTATATCCACTGCTTGTATTTGTACTTCTGCTACTGTTCCTGGTGACTCAAGCACAAGAAGAAGTTGGGAAAATGCATTCTCAGCTGCTCTTTGGAAAGCAACTTTCGCAGAGTTGCCACATACTTGTTTCAATTCACTGTTTGTACCTGTAATTAGAAAACATAATATTGAAATATAATATGTTGCAGTGGCTGAGACATAGGGGTAGGGGGGCTCGAGCCCTCCTAATTTTAGAAGTGGGGGGGATGAGCCCCCTAAATTTTCATACCGAGTCATATTATTTTTGCTGACATTAATATGACTGTAAAAGTGGTGAGCTATGGCCACCTACATCAACCTGTCTCCACCCAGTGTGGTATTGGTCCAGTGTGTGTCCCCATAGAGCTATGGCTGCCTACTTTAACTTGTCTCCACCCAATGATGTGTTGATCCAGTGGTGTTAGCCCTAAGTCCTCCATTTTTCCAGTGTAAACCAATTGGTAAGTGCATACATTATATAGCACCTTCTGTAAAAAGTGCTAGCTAGTACAATAATTGAATTAGTACCCTCCAAGTACAAATGAATGAATTATTTCTTGGGAAAATTCTTGGTCAGTGCAATACATGATCCTGTGATCTAGCAGGTCACATGGTAACCAGTTCAGAAATCCTGAATCATGGCTAAAAGACAAGGCTCCCTGTTTTGTCACAAGAGACAAAGGGAGTCAGAGGAGAAGGCTGATGATCAAGATCAAGAATCAGATGACTCTGACGGCCAAGAATCATAGGTTTATGATATATAGCCCAGAACAATCTGAACATGCATGTCATGATCCATCTACAGAGGAATCAGAGGTGAGTTCAAGGTGTGTGGCTGATTGCTGTGCAAGTGGGACTGTTGCATATCAACCCAGTGCCATGACTCCGTGTTTGTGTGACGTATAAAAGAGCATTCTGTTTCTATTGCTGTTATGCTTCTAAACAAAACTGGAGAACAACAAACGGTGTTCACTGAAACAGGTTTTCACAACTGGAAAAAAGCTATAGAGAAATTTAACGCTCATGAAGGGTACACAGTGAAGCTGTACTGAAGTGGGCAGTGCAAGAAAAGCCTACAGTTGCTATATATATAGTTCTGTCGAGAAGGAGTTGCTGTTCTAGGCCACACAGAGAAAGAGGTCAACTTGTACCAATTGCTACTAGCATAGAGCCATGACAATGATATACTTAGAGACTGGATTAAGGAAAATAAGTATACTTGTTATCAATCAGTCAATAAACAATTGGTAATTATGGGTCCAAGTGTTTTGCGTAATGTTTTGGCTACTATCAAGCAAGTAATTGGCCCTGCTTGGTTCTAAATCATACCAGATGAGGCCACAGATGTTTGTAGCACTAAACAGCTGAATATATCTATTCGCTGTGTTAGCATTACAAAGAAAAAAACATATCGATGCAAAATGCTTTATCTGCAGTTGACTCAGCAAAGAAGTATTTCAAAATGATCAGAAGAATTTAACTCACTTTGGCAGCTTCTGAGTATCCATGGTGACCAGCTGGTTTTGACTCCCAAAACACTTGCTTCGTGAAGGTGGTAAATCAGCTGCCTCCCTAAACTATCTATGCACCTATCCTAACATGCGTACATGCAAGTAAGCCATGGCTGATGGCAACACCACTGCAAGTAATGGCAACCACTGCAAGTAAGTATATAAGCCATGGCTGATGGCAACACCACTGCAAGTAAGTATATAAGCCATGGCTGATGGCAACACCACTGCAAGTAAGTATATAAGCCATGGCTGATGGCAACACCACTGCAAGTAAGTATATAAGCCATCTGATGGCAACACCATTGCAAGTAAGTATATAAGCCATGGCTGATGGCAATACCACTGCAAGTAAGTATATATATAAGCCATGGCTGATGGCAACACCACTGCAAGTAAGTATATAAGCCATGGCTGATGGCAACACCACTATGCAAATATCATTGCAACACGCACAGATAGGGCTATTTTTAGAGACCATGAAGATGGATGCAGCATTATGGGCATAAAAAATAAAATTCACCACATAAATGATCTGGTATACCATGAAGTAGTTCATAGCAGAGACCTTCAGATAACTTCCTCTGATGCATGGGTCTATGAGCATTACGTATAATTATGGGCTACTTTAGTAATAAACATGGTTATGTATGATGAGGTGTTCTTTGAGGCTGAAAACAGAAATGATCACATGATCACATAATAACAGCAAATGAACTTTTACTTGAGAGTTATTATGTAGCACTCGACGGGACCTAACAAGACTGGTACTGAGCATGTGCAAGAGATTTAAAAAAATTGATAATAAGAAGAAACTCTATCTTTTACATTGAAGTTCACTAAAGGTAAAGTGAATGACTAGACTAACCAAGTTTAGGTAGCCAGCAGTTGTAAAGTTGGCTAATTGTCATCCGATTTATCTTTCCTCAATATGTTCCCCATGGTCATAAACTATGAGACCATTTATGACTTCCTATAGTGTGTGCCATCTTGGATGTCATGATTTGAAGCTATTTTCTCCCAGATTGTCCACACACAGACCTTTGTTGAGTGTACCCACAAACACCATGTCCACTACATCATAATCAGCATAGACCATATTTCGTTGCTGTCATTGACTGGCAGGGTTTAATTTAGGGGGGGGGGGCAAAATGCCCCCCCTTGGAACCTTTTTGCCCCCCTCCCCTTGGAAATTTAAAATTCATTAGAAACTTTGTCACATCTTTAACCATCATGCCCCCCTTAAAATCCAGATTCCTCCAGTTGCCATCCCTTGGACAATTTTCTAAATGAAACCCTGACTGGACTTGTCTAGAGTTGGATACTGGCTAGCTATATAGTAGAGTAACCTAGATCTAAGGCTAACACACTATTAAATATTGCTTGAGCTGGTATTAATAATATCAGCATTTTATAGAGAGCTAACCTCAAGTTTCCAGTTAACTACTCGCTAGTATTTAGCCTGCTGTAACAGCTAGCTTAGCAGTACCAGTAAGATGGCTATAATATATAGACATACCCTTCAATAGATCATAATAAGCCAAGCATTCCTGCTTCTAGCATTGGCATGGACAAAACTGTCAGGGAGTATGGCAGGACTTTGAGACTCAGTTGATATGCAAAATGGCTGGTAGTGATAATAACCGCTTTAGATGCCAAATCCACAAGCAATGCTTACATAATTTTGTATCATCAAGTTTGCACACCACCAACAAGTGCTAAGAGTATTTGATGGCAACTTGTCTTCCTATCCTAGCATAGCTATGCTAGGATAGCATAGCTCGGCTCACCTTGTGGTCATGGCCTCGTCATATAAACTACGACTGATTGACTTGGGAATGGACCACCTGACTTGCCTTGCGGTCATGGCCTCATCATATAAACTACGACTGATTGACTTGGGAATGGACCACCTGACTTGGGAATGGACCACCTGACTCGCCTTGTACATATGTGAAACTCACTGCCAGTTTACATACGTAGGTCTGAAATTGCACTCGGATACGTGAGCTCATTGATAGGTTGTTACTGAAATCCAAGAGTGAGGAACTGTGTACAGCCACTGCTTAGGAAAGTACTCACTCCACTCCTAGCAGTGCTATGCCTGGCCCAGAAGTAGCACCACCAATATTACTCACTCCACTCCTAGCAGAGCTGGCCCAGAAGTAGCACCAGCAATTACTCACTCCACTCCTTATCAGTGCTGGCCCAGAGGTAGCACCAGCAATTACTCACTCCACCCCTTATCAGTGCTGGCCCAGAAGTAGCACCAGCAATTACTCATTCCACTCCTTATCAGTGCTGGCCCAGAGGTAGCACCAGCAATTGGGAATCACTCTAATATAATTTATTCAACATGCATTATGGTAACTGCATACTAAAGCAAGCTTGCAGGCACCTGTGCACCGAAGCAAGCTTGCAGGCACCTGTGCACCGAAGCAAGCTTGCAGGCACCTGTGCACCGAAGCAAGCTTGCAGGCACCTGTGCACCGAAGCAAGCTTGCAGGCACCTGTGCACCGAAGCAAGCTTGCAGGCACCTGCATACTGAAGCAAGCTTGGGAAGCAAGCTTGGCAGGCACCTGCGTACTGAAGCAAGCTTGGCAGGCACCTGCGTACTGAAGCAAGCTTGGCAGGCACCTGCACACTGAAGTAAGACTCGACTGTACTGCCTGCCTGACTTTACATTTTAGGTGAGCTTAAATGGTAGACTTTATGCTTATTATACTAACCTGCTCTAAGAGGAGATGGTTTGACTGCCAGCCCAACTCCTTGAACACTAATGCTGTGCTCTCTGATTTGCAAGTCCACAAGGCATGTTAAACTCATTCCAACTTCTTCCATGGCCACTAGTTTTATGTTCCATCCATTATAACTCAAGTAATAGTTGGCCAACTGGTAGCACTTGCTGATGTGTAGGGGCCAAGGACAAGCAGGAGGACTCTTGTTGGACAAGCTCACCTGAAGTTAAATACATACACAAGGTGACATTTGATGGGTAGAATTTAATGCATCTTCAGGTGGATGGCATTTAATGCATCTTCAGGTGGATGGCATTTAATGCATGTATAGGTGGGTGGCATTTAATGCATCTACCCATTAAATGCATCTTCAGGTGGGTGGCATTTAATGCATCTATAGGTGGGTGGCATTTAATGCATCTACAGGTGGGTGGCATTTAATGCATCTACAGGTGGGTGGCATTTAATGCATCTTCAGGTGGGTGGCATTTAATGCATCTTGAGGTGGGTGGCATTTATCTGCAGGTGGGTGGAATTTAATGCATCTATAGGTGGGTGGCATTTAATGCATCTTCAGGTGGGTGGAATTTAATGCATCTGCAGGTGGGTGGCATTTAATGCATCTGCAGGTGGGTGGCATTTAATGCATCTATAGGTGGGTGGAATTTAATACATCTACAGGTGGGTTGCATTTAATGCATCTATAGGTGGGTGGAATTTAATACATCTATAGGTGGGTGGCATTTAATGCATCTACAGGTGGGTGGAATTTAATGCATCTGCAGGTGGGTGGTATTTAATGCATCTGCAGGTGGGTGGAATTTAATGCATCTATAGGTGGGTGGCATTTAATGCATCTTCAGGTGGGTGGAATTTAATGCATCTGCAGGTGGGTGGCATTTAATGCATCTATAGGTGGGTGGAATTTAATACATCTACAGGTGGGTGGCATTTAATGCATCTATAGGTGGGTGGAATTTAATACATCTATAGGTGGGTGGCATTTAATGCATCTACAGGTGGGTGGAATTTAATGCATCTGCAGGTGGGTGGTATTTAATGCATCTTCAGGTGGGTGGTATTTAATGCATCTATAGGTGGGTGGAATTTAATGCATCTGCAGGTGGGTGGTATTTAATGCATCTACAGGTGGGTGGAATTTAATGCATCTGCAGGTGGGTGGTATTTAATGCATCTTCAGGTGGGTGGTATTTAATGCATCTAAAGGTGGGTGGCATTTAATGCATCTGCAGGTGGGTGGAATTTAATGCATCTGCAGGTGGGTGGAATTTAATGCATCTTCAGGTGGGTGGTATTTAATGCATCTATAGGTGGGTGGCTTTTAACCCTTACACCATTAACCCTCTCACTGTCAATGGCGCCACGGCTTTGAAAAATAAAATAAAATATAAGCATTTGTCAATAGGCAATAATTTTTATATCAAAAGATAGCTGAATTCAAACTCTATTTACACAAAAAAATTACTGCGGTTGGGCGGAGGAAAGTTAATGAAATTATATTTAAAACACGAACGATTTTCAGTCGGACGATATCAACGATGGAGAAGAGACTGTCAATAGCTGAAATTATTTCCCAAGTGACTAGGGCAGCTTGGGACATTTCTGGTGATGAATCAAGTGACGAAGAATGTGAAGGCATCCATTCCTACCTCGGAGATAGTCGTGTGCAATGCAAATACTGCAATGTTCACCTTTGCATTATGGAGGATCGGAATTGTTTCCATGCTTTCCACAACTTGGTTGACTTTTGCCACAGACACTGATTTCACCTCAAACTCCACCCAAAATCTCTTTTGATTACATTATGTCAAACAATTATATCAAATGTTTACTGAATGTTGTATTGACAAAGTTCTTGTTGATAAATAAGGAAATTTTTGTGGTCGATTTATGAAGACCTTATTACGGGTTGGCATAACTTTTGTATAGTAATGTATATTCCTAGGTTCTTAGAAGCGAAAGAAAGGATATGGATAGAGCTATCCTATGAGCTATATAACATGAACTATGGAGACACTCCTAATCATGACCATTGTTTGCATAATTATATTCATATTATGTGGTCAGTTTGTGGTCACACCTTTTGACCACAACCTCTAAAACAATCATGCTATCACATGACCAAATGGTAAATGGTTCAGCTAAATATCTGATTTGATATTAAATTTTTTATGTGGCTGTGTTAAATTTAAAATAATTCTCCACAATGCTGACAGTGAGAGGGTTAATAACCCTTACACTGCTAAGTTCCCAGAGGAATTATTTGAAGAAAAGCAACCAGCAACAGTTAAAAAATCAAATATAAAATCAGAAAATTGTTATTGCTCCTTGCAATAATTAAGTGTCATGGAAGCACTGTTGTTGACAAACAGTGTGGTAAGAACACTTTGACCACAACATATGACTATTTAAATAATGATCAATATAAAACCAGGGATGCACTCAAATTCCTAGTAATTAGGTTCCCTGATACAACTATGTATTGCAGTATGGTAATAAATTATACCACAACATAACCACAAGTTGTGTTTATTTTATATTGTTTACCAACATTATTATCAACATAATCTGATAATCGTTTATTACAGGTTTCAGGTACAAAAATGTCTCCATATTATCTCCAATACTCAACCTTACTATGGTAAAAACAGTTACATTCCTCCCAAGATGCAGAGGGGAACTTGGCAGTGTTTGCACTTCACCCTGGACTCATGCTGGCGTTTTTTCGTCTCGTATTGTGCAAGCACACTACACAATTGTACACAATTGTTCTTCCATGATACAGGCAGGAACAAGAACTCTTTCTGTAGTCTACCTAGAGGGACTCTCTCCACCCACATCCCATGTAGATAAGCTCCACCCACATCTATGTAGATAGATTGCATCCACACTCTATAGATAATTCCACTCACAGCCCTCATAGATACACACCCCAACATAGGCAGGTTCCATCCACACTCTATAGATAATTCCACTCACAGCCCTCATAGATACACACCCAACATAGGCAGGTTCCATCCACACCACACATTGATGATGTTCCACCCATGTCCCACATAGATAAATCTCCACCCACACTCCACATAGATGGCTCCACCCACACTCCACATATATGGGTTCACACAGGAACTCTTGCCCTCCCCCCATATTTTAAAAACATTGCCTCACCCCTGGATTTTTTTTAAACAAGGCTCTGCTATCATTAGACATTGTACGTGCACAGGACTTACAAGTTTACTAATGCCTCTGAAATCTATGGCAGAAGCAACACACACAGTTGTTGTTGTCTTTAAGCACGAGCCAACATGGTAACATTTTGAACTCCAGGTCTGCCAGAACTCCAGGGTTGCTAACTTGGGTCCACTGGCCGGAGTGAGATTTTTATGACAGGGACTACATCTTGTGCGTGTGCACGTTTACTGTGACTTAACAGCTGATTATTATTACAGCCTTCTTTGTCATACATATGGCAGAATACTTGGATTATAATTACAGCCTTCTTTGCCATACATAATGGCGGAACACTTGGGTCTAACTATCACTTTTGTCTTCTCTCAAATCTAATTCAAGCAGCTTAGTGCTCTAGTGTCATCCTAAGTGAGGGCAGAAATTTGATTGGTGCAGTAATGCAATGTCTGTTGGGTACAACCTCAGTTTGTCTGCTAAAAAGCTTTATTGTTCTGCTCTCAGTTTGTCTCCTGAAATCTCCTGGAGCTGAGAGACTGGTTTTGTTGCATATAATTTTTTTTAATTGTTGGTTAGCATCAGACAAAGCCTGAAAGTGTGCAAGTTGATATACATACACTTACATTGACATAACCAAGTTTTTACAGAAAGTGCAATAACCTTTATTCTGGCCTGACCTAGGGTCAATATATTGTTGGTAGAGCGAAGTGCTGCAATCGCTGATTTAGCAGAATAGTACTGAATGATGGCATAACCTGCATTGCTGCTATCAGGAACGTGCACGGAGTAGATTAGACCAAATGGACTGAACGCCTTCTCTAACTGACTCCACTTTCTCTCCCAAGGCAGAAAAATTGGCAGTCCAGTTACAAACAACACCTGTTCCTTGGATAAGGGACGGTTAAACTGCACCACTTCTAATTCTCCTTGCATGTTTACAGAAAACCCTTTACCGTTTTCTACAGAAAACCCTTTACCGTTTTCTACAGAAAACCCTTTACCGTACGTTTGCCTGCTGTCAACACACTTTCTTTTATCCCCACCCCAATTTATTTCATCTCCTCTATGAATGCGAATGCGACAAAAATGTTCTTAACCGATTGTGGCAGAAAATCGATTGCAGAAATCGACGAAAATAAATCCTTATGAATCAGGAAATTGAAATTGAGTAGTGGACAAGTCTTCTGGTACTAAAATTATATACGTGTATTCGAGGGAAGAAACAGATATATGACATCTTGATTCACACTTTCTATAGTTATTAGGTCTGCTAGTTTACTAACTTAGCAAAGGATTCAAGGCAAGAATATTTTCAGTGCTAGCAGAAGTGAAGACCACTATTTAAGCTGCTAGGCACCCGCATTTAAAAAAGTGGGTCAAACCAATTTATGGCGTGCTAGAATACTCCTCATTATTGTATAATATACTCGTCTGAATATATATTTATATACTCATAGCTGTAGCTGTATATATATATACCCATAAATGCGTTTGGAACCATAAGTTTGTATACTGAAAAAGATGACCTAGGCTACTTCAGGCTGGTTTTGAGGAGAAAGAAATCTTTTTATTTATGACTTGCAAATCAATTCTCTATGAAAATTTCCTGCTTTAATTCAGTGTTCAGTGTGGTTGCTGTGAGAGGTAAAAATAAAATTTATCAATGTAAACTTGGGGAGATCCTTTACCTTTAAAAATAGTGGACACTTGATTGGGGTGGCCATTATTGTATAAGGTAAAGGGTCATCTAAAACATTTGTTGTCTATGCTTGCTTGTGTTTAAAAAATTACAAACATGGTAAGTGTAGTAAGAATCAAGAATCATCAACACAATACATGTGTACTAGCACGAGTGTGTTGAATTGGTAAGGAAACATCAACACAATACACATGCCAGCACGAGTGTGTTGAATTGGTAAGGAAACATCAACACAATACACATGCCAGCACGAGTGTGTTGAATGGTAAGAATATTAGGAAACATCAACACAATACACATGCCAGCACGAGCGAGTGTGTTGAATGGTAAGAATAATATTAGGAAACATCAACACAATACACATGCCAGCACGAGTGTGTTGAATGGTAAGAATATTAGGAAACATCAACACAATACACATGCCAGCACTAGTGTGTTGAATGGTAAGAATATCAACACAATACACATGCCAGCACGAGTGTGTTGAATGGTAAGAATATTAGGAAACATCAACACAATACACATGCCAGCACTAGTGTGTTGAATGGTAAGAATATTAACACAATACACATGCCAGCACGAGTGTGTTGAATGGAAGAATATTAGGAAACATCAACACAATACACATGCCAGCACGAGTGTGTTGAATGGTAAGAATATTAGGAAACATCAACACAATACACATGCCAGCACGAGTGTGTTGAATGGTAAGAATATTAGGAAACATCAACACAATACACATGCCAGCACGAGTGTGTTGAATGGTAAGAATATCAACACAATACACATGCCAGCACGAGTGTGTTGAATGGTAAATGTAGTATGAACCATCAACACAATAAACACTAAGTGTGTTCATTATATTTCTTGTCATTCTCACTTGATCAAGAAATGAGTAGTCATGGGCACGCATTAATCTTTGGAGTATTTTGATACTAAATTATGAGGAATGGACCTATTGTATGTATGCAAGTTATCTTTCCCAATTATCAACTTAAATTTTCTCCTTGGATGTTTCGGCTAATGCTCTAGCCTTCATCAGGTACATGTAGCCTACTATATATGTCAATTGAGAGTAAATCGTTGAAGATGAATAAGGTGTTTTCATTTTCTCTAGTATTTAGGTCTGCCTCTTTCCTACCTCAGCTACCATAGCCAAGTAGTCAAGGCATGCTGGAAGTGATTTTGGAGCCAACAGCGGTCGAGGACACCATTTAGGCTATTAAGGAGCTTCTGAATGAGTTTTAGCCGAGATAAGTATGAGCTTCGGTCTTTGGGGGGCTTGGCTTTAGACCCACTACCATTTTGAAATAGTAGTCAAACCAGTCACCTAATGTATATAGCACACTCCTAAGTGACCTAGTATATCTTTGGAACACCAAAAGTTACAGCCAGATGTGTTGCCTTGATAATTGTACACACTGGGGCTGGCACTTGCTGTGTAAACTTCCTTTACTCTAGAACTATGTCATCTTCTGGCAAAATGTGTAAAACCATCTCCCATAAATGAACTGAAAAACACGGGAAAAAACTTGGAGAACCTTGTCTGAGAAGTGCAGGGAAATGAATTGCAGGGAAAAGGGATTTACAGGGAAAGGTGCCTAAACTGGCCGACTAAATCCCTCTCACAGCAGTTAAGAGGTAAACCATTTTTCAGGTTGTGGCTAGGAGTAAGGCTAACTAGAATATTATGAGTCTAATCCTAGGCGGCACCATTGTTCTAGCCGTAAAAGATAGTTTTAGACCCAACAAGGCATGAACCCACCAGTTCAGCAATTAGGTCTAGATTGCGCGACTCCCTCGCCCCTCCCCCCCCCCCGCGCCTAGGTTGCGATTTCTTGTTTATAGGACGACCTGTACCTTCTCTTCGAGGTGATGTTGAGATGTAATTGTCGTTTGCGAGTTGCAAGCTTACTTAAAATTTTGTGGGGATTATTCAAGACATTTATCCTTCGTGCAAAAACAAAGGGTAATCACACACCGAACGGTCAAGGTCAACGAAACTGGGATGCCGACTGGCAGGATTTCTCTGTATCTGTAATTCCAAATACTGGAGCTGAGGCTGGCATAGAATGTGCTAGTCAAAAGGACATTGCGTGCCTAAGTGACGATGTGGTTAATGTAGTCTTGAACGAGATGCAACCAGTGCTTAAAAGGACCAAAATGGTACATTCAGTTTAATTAAGGCATGATTATAACACACTCTTATCTTGTCTGTTGCCATTTGTTTGTGCAGTTATCCTTATTAGATGAAGGTGTAGGAATTTTTTTTGGTTTTTGAAGTGGGTTGGGGTTAGCAAAGGTTAATGAGTGGGCAGATGTGTATACCCAACCTATCCTTCTTGGATCCAGGTGCATGTTCTGGGGCATTCTGTGCTTGTTTATCTGTAGCCATGTGTGCTTATTTACCCGTAGCCACGTGTGCTTATTTACCCGTAGACATGTGTGCTTATTTACCCGTAGACATGTGTGCTTATTTACCTGTAGCCATGTGTGCTCATTTACCTGTAGCCATGTGTGCTTATTTATCTGTAGCCATGTGTGCTTATTTACCTGTAGACACGTGTGCTTATTTACCTGTAGCCATGTGTGCTTATTTATCTGTAGCCATGTGTGCTTATTTACCTGTAGACATGTGTGCTTATTTACCTGTAGCCATGTGTGCTTATTTACCTGTAGCCATGTGTGCTTATTTACCTGTAGCCATGTGTGCTTATTTACCTGTAGCCATGTGTGCTTATTTACCTGTAGCCATGTGTGCTTATTTACCTGTAGACATGTGTGCTTATTTACCTGTAGACACGTGTGCTTATTTACCTGTAGCTTATTTACCTGTAGCCATGTGTGCTTATTTACCTGTAGACATGTGTGCTTATTTACCTGTAGACACGTGCTTATTTACCTGTAGCCATGTGTGCTTATTTACCTGTAGCCATGTGTGCTTATTTACCTGTAGCCATGTGTGCTTATTTACCTGTAGACACGTGCTTATTTACCTGTAGACACGTGTGCTTATTTACAGTCAATAGGGGTAAAAAAAAGCCGGGGGGGTTAGTTGGGGTAAAAAAAGGCCAGGGGTCTGGGGAAGACACAGCTGCTTTAAGAATTTAAACAATCCTTGATCTGTCAAGTACTTTTAATGGGCTTTTCATTAATGTGTGTTTTTGTATAAAAATATTGACATGGAGGACATGACAAAATAAAAAACCTAAAAATGTAGAAAATACCCGAAAATAACTTTTTTCTGACTCACCTTAACTTTTGGGTAGATTAATCAAACTAGTTAGTAAATTATGAACGCTAGCCAAAAGAAAATAGTTACTAAATGGTTTATTCATTGACCAAAAAAAATTCAATTTTTATTGATATTTTAAGGGTTTTTTGACCGGCTTTTTTTTACCCCAGATATTTTTGGTCACTCCGGGTAAAAAAAGCCAGGTGTGTTTTTTTTTGCAATTTTTTTCTAGTCTTTTTTCGATGCTATATTTTCATTTTTTTCTTCTCCAATTTTTTTCTAGTCTTTTTTCGATACTATATTTTCATTTTTTTCTTCTCCAGTCATGCTAATTTGTGAGTTAAAGCATAATTGTGAGTATAATATTAATTATTTGAATATGAATAAACCACCTAGTCAATGGTACATGGACTATTGCATCATTCTGATGGACAGAATGATACAATAGTATATATATATATAATGTGAGTAACTGAATATGAATAAACCAACTTTAGTCATTGATTATCAATGGTACATGGACTATTTCATCATAACAAAAGTTTTCAGTGATGACGAAGATGCTGATCCCACATCAGCCTTCCATCACAAAAAAAGAGTGAAGCACAGACTCAACACGCATTTTCTACGATTGGCCAAAGCAGGAAGATGTGGAGATAGTAGCAGTGGATAGTTGCATGTATGCCTGTTCAGCCAGTAGTGGAGACAGTCGAGGGAAGGCACTACTGAAGTTCGAGTGTGAAGCAAAAGTGATAAACATTTTCAAGTAAAAGAAAATGCAATAAAACCCAACTGTTAACCATTACTGTACTATTTATTGTAGTATTTGGACAAATTCTAATGAAAAAAGATTCAATTGATAAAATATTGAAGTATTTACATTTGATTTTACTGTTTAGGATATTTTTAAAGGGGTGGATTTTTTTTACCCCGAACCGGCTTTTTTTTACCCCTTTCATGGGGGTAAAAAAAAGCCACCATATTTTTATTAATATTTCATTATAGGACATGGATATATATTTTTAATTTATGTAGTCATCATTTGATAGTAAAGTACTAGAGGATGGCACATGTGTTTTTAGTAAATCCTTTACTCTGGCTCTTAAAAGGTAAAGTTAAGGGAAACGGCTTTTTTTTACCCCAATTGACTATACCTGTAGACGTGTGCTCATTTGCCTGTAGATACACATGCTTATTTCCCTGTATACACGTGTGCTTATTTGTCTATAGACGCATGTGCTTATTTACCTGTAGATACGTGTTTATTTCCCTGTAGACACGTGTGCTTATTTCCCTGTAGACACATGTGCTTATTTACCTGTAGACACGTGTGCTTATTTGCCTACAAACGGATGTGCTTATTTCCCTGTAAACACGTGTTTATTTACGACATTTTACGTGTAGACACGTGTGTTTATTTACCTGTAGACACATGTGTTTATTTACCTGTAGACATGTGTGCTTATTTTCCTGTAGACACGTGTTTATTTCCCTGTAGACATGTGTGTTTATTTACCTGTAGGCACGTGAGACACGTGAGATTATTTACCTGTAGACACGTGTGCTTATTTGCCTATAGACAGATATTCCCTGTAGACACATGTGTTTATTTACGTGTAGACACGTGTGTTTATTTACGTGTAGACACGTGTGTTTATTTACGTCACGTGTGTTTATTTACGTGTAGACACGTGTGTTTATTTACGTGTAGACATGTGTGCTTATTTACCTCTAGACACATGTATTTATTTACCTGTAGACACACATGCTTATTTACCTTTAGACACATGTATGTGCTTATTTGTCTATAGACGCATGTGCTTATTTACCTGTAGACACGTGTGCTTATTTCCCTGTAGACATGTGTGCTTATTTACCTGTAGACACATGTGTTTATTTACCTGTAGACATGTGTGCTTATTTATCTGTAGCCATGTGTGCTTATTTACCTGTAGACATGTGTGCTCATTTACCTGTAGCCATGTGTGCTTATTTGCCTGTAGACATGTGTGCTTATTTATCTGTAGCCATGTGTGCTTATTTGCCTGTAGATACGTGTAAAATCTTGCAATCAGGAAGCTGGGAAGAGGATGAATTTTGCTGTGCAGGAGATAATCCAACAGGTAGTGCAACACAGTCATTGCTAGTGCAACTTGTATACAACGGTGTCGTAGCTAGTGCAACAGGTATACAACAGTGTTGTAGCTAGTGCAAGTTGTATACAACAGTGTCGTAGCTAGTGCAACTTGTATACAACAGTGTCGAAGCTAGTGCAACAGGTATACAACAGTGTCGTAGCTAGTACAACTTGTATATAACAGTGTCGTAGCTAGTGCAACAGGTATACAACAGTGTCGTAGCTAGTGCAACTTGTATACAACAGTGTTATAGCTAGTGCAACAGTTAATACAACCGTGTTATAGATAGTGCAACTTGTAGTACAACAGTGTCATAGCTAGTGTAACAGGTATACAACAGTGTCATGTAGCTAGTGTAACAAGGTGCCAGGGTTTCATTTAGGGAGGGGAAGCTGTCTCCCCCCCTCCCCCTCATTGGTAATTGTGTTATTGAAATTGCATTATTGATGTTGACAAAGTGCTTCACAAAAGTGGGAATATGCAATACTAATACTAATTGCTAAGACTTTAATAATGAGAGTTTGCACAGTAATCCTACTACCTTTCTACTCCATACGTCAAAATTTCATTATCAGTGCTTTTTTCGGGAAATTAAATTCTAATTTTCATTGCGGGGGGACGATACCATATTTTTACAAAGTGTTGAAAACTGTGGTTATGACTTTGGAGCTCCATAAATTCTACTCTATGAACTTGATATATGAACTTGATATATAGGTCAAAAGATAGCAGCTCTCTGTGTTGCTCTCTTTTGATACTTGCATAGGTATAACTATACCCAAGTTACAGGCAGTTAAAGTTGGGGACTTCAAAACCCGCAAGCCCCAACAGTTCTAGCTCATGATTGGAAAGTGCTAGACTTTGTGTAAATAAGTACCAGTGGTAGAGGAAGCTCTACTCTACTGAATGAGTGTTTTATATAATATAGAATAATATATATGTACATATATATATATAAATAAAATAATAATTTTAAAATAAATAAACTCTCAAGAACTCTCAGTTGACATAACAAAATTACGACCTTAATTACGACCTTCTCAATAATCAACTTGAATTTCACTCTTCTTGACGTTTCGAATAGATGCTGTAGCCTTCATAAATAAATAAATAAATAAATAATGATAATAATAATAACGAATAAAACAAATAAAAAGCTTTAAAAATAAAATAAAATACAAACAAAAATGCGTAAACATCAGCAAAGAATGATACATAACTGAATACAGAAAAGTTATGTATATATAATAAAATATTAATAAGGATTTTGTATAAGGATTTTGTAATAATAATTTTTCTTTATTATATTATTGCTATTATAATCATCTAAAAAAAGAAGTAAATAAAAAATTAAAAAGACGTGCTTGATAATAAAACATTTAACAAAGAACTGAATACAGAAAAAAAATTATGGTGGTCGTGGTTTCAAGTTCTATTGAGAGTGGCCAACCAGCAGCCAGGCAAGTCCATTTCACAATCTGAATTGAACCTCTCACACTTTGGTGCTAGGCTGATGCGTAATGCCTCCTTCACTAGCAGTTCCTTCTGTCTTCTGGCCTGGTCCAAGATGGTGGTAAAGTGGGATGTCCATTGTTCCATGCATGTTCAGCAATTGCAGATTTCTCTTTAGCACACTTTTTATAGCATTTTGATGTTCTTTCATTCTGCTCTCCAGTCTTCTGATAGTCTCCCCTATGTAGTACTTCCCACAGCTTCCAGGGATGCGGTACACAACACATGAGTGCATACTAGCTGGTAATTCATCTCTCACTCTGCTCAGTTGTGCCTTTAGGCCTAGCCCTAGCCCTAGAGTTCTTCCTTATCTGAAAAATACTCTGATGTTGAACTTCCTGCCTTCTGATGTCTTCTCTCATCCCTGATAAATAAAGATTTACTACCATAGGATCCTTCTTTTCAGACCTCTGATTGCCTGAATTGGTGTACTTATCTTCCTTTCTGCATTTTGATGTACATGTATCTACAGAGGAGAGGTTGATGAAGGCTTGTGGATAACCATTCTCTTTAAAGAACCTATTCAAATGATGTTCTTCCTTCCAAATGTCCTCCTTCTCAGTAACTACTCTCCTGGCTCTGTCATACAAGCTCTTCACCTCTCCTCTTATGACATGGATAGGATGATGTGATCTATAATCAAGGGACCGGTTGGTGTGCATGGGTTTTTCTGTAAACTATTGCAGTCTGCCTTCCGTCTTCCTTGCTGTGATAAGTGGCAATCCAGAAAAATGCAACTAACTTTCGATTTCAAGGTCCATGGTAAAGTTTATGGATGGCCTGATGTTGTTCAGATGGTCCAATAAGTCATGCTCACTTCCCTTCTTCACAGTGCAGAAGGTATCATCCATATCTCTCCCAAAACCTTGGCTTCAAGGGGCATTTGTGAGTGCCAATTCCTCAAAGTAAAGGTTGGCTACACTTGGGAGTGGGTTGATGTCGTCGTGGTAGTAGCTCTGTAGGATGGGGTGTGCTCGTCTTTGAGGGATGTCACGTTCCTCCCGGTAATGGGTGTGGGGTCTGAAATATGTGTGGTCAGCGTGGGGGTGGTGGGATGGTCGTGGATGCTGCAGATACTGGAGAGCCCATTGCTGCACCCTTTTTCTGCTTGTAGTATTTTTCATGATACCTGAAGTAGTTGATTGTAGGCACAACTGCAACAGTTCAGATCTCCTGTCAGCACTTAGTGCAGTCCTTTTCATGCAAGCTCTCGTTTTTCGTCGATATTCCAAAAATGATCCCCACTGCCTCATCAAAGAGAGGAAACATCAAAACTGACAAGACACTCATCCCATGGCAAAAATTCTCCTTGAATAAGTTTGCTAAATTGTCCAGAATCCTTGACATATGTACTCACATTGCCAGCTAGAGGTGATCAACTTGGAAAGACTATTCGATGCTTCTCTCCCAAAGTGTCTCCATCTGCTTGGCTGTGGGTTTTCTATGCTGCCACCCTACAGAGGATCAGAATCCTGTCTTAATGTTGTCTCTGCTCCAAAGAGTCTACCTTTGATGGACACCATTGCTGCAGTGGAAGAGATGGCTAATAAGCTGGAGGGTAACTATGTCAAATGTTTTAATATCAAGCACGTCTTTTTATTTATCAAACATACCGAGTTCATTAACACCTAATTAACACATGCTAGTTATAAAGTTAATTGAAAATTAATTAGATAATAAAAAGGGAAACAAAACGAAGCACAACAAAATATATATAAACAACTATTATTTGTGCCTGATGCCGAGCACAGCTAGTGTGTTCCCATGCTGTATCATATACATAGGCAGACTGAGCTAGGGCTAGGGCTAGGGCTAGGGCTAGCACAGCTAGTGTGTTCCCATACTGTATCATATACATAGGCATCACTAGCAGACTGAGCACAGCTAGTGTGTTCCCATACTGTATCATATACATAGGCATCACTAGCAGACTGAGCACAGCTAGTGTGTTCCCATGCTGTATCATATACATAGGCATCACTAGCAGACTGAGCACAGCTAGTGTGTTCCCATGCTGCATCATATACATAGGCATCACTAGCAGACTGAGCACAGCTAGTGTGTTCCCATGCTGTATCATATACATAGGCATCACTAGCAGACTGAGCACAGCTAGTGTGTTCCCATGCTGTATCATATACATAGGCATCACTAGCAGACTGAGCACAGCTAGTGTGTTCCCATGCTGTATCATATACATAGGCATCACTAGCAGACTGAGCATAGCTAGTGTGTTCACATGCTGTATCATATACATAGGCATCACTAGCAGACTGAGCACAGCTAGTGTGTTCCCATGCTGTATCATATACATAGGCATCACTAGTAGACTGAGCACAGCTAGTGTGTTCCCATGCTGTATCATATACATAGGCATCACTAGCAGACTGAGCACAGCTAGTGTGTTCCCATGCTGTATCATATACATAGGCATCACTAGCAGACTGAGCACAGCTAGTGTGTTCCCATGCTGTATCATATACATAGGCATCACTAGTAGACTGAGCACAGCTAGTGTGTTCCCATGCTGTATCATATACATAGGCATCACTAGCAGACTGAGCACAGCTAGTGTGTTCCCATGCTGTATCATATACATAGGCATCACTAGCAGACTGAGCACAGCTAGTGTGTTCCCATGCTGTATCATATACATAGGCATCACTAGTAGACTGAGCACAGCTAGTGTGTTCCCATGCTGTATCATATACATAGGCATCACTAGTAGACTGAGCACAGCTAGTGTGTTCCCATGCTGTATCATATACATAGGCATCAGTAGCAGACTGAGCACAGCTAGTGTGTTCCCATGCTGTATCATATAAGGCATCACTAGCAGACTGAGCACAGCTAGTGTGTTCCCATGCTGTATCATATACATAGGCATCAGTAGTAGACTGAGCACAGCTAGTGTGTTCCCATGCTGTATCATATACATAGGCATCACCTAGCAGACTGAGCACAGCTAGTGTGTTCCCATGCTGTATCATATACATAGGCATCACTAGCAGACTGAGCACAGCTAGTGTGTTCCCATGCTGTATCATATACATAGGCATCACTAGCAGACTGAGCACAGCTAGTGTGTTCCCATGCTGTATCATATACATAGGCATCACTAGCAGACTGAGCACAGCTAGTGTGTTCCCATGCTGTATCATATACATAGGCATCACTAGCAGACTGAGCACAGCTAGTGTGTTCCCATGCTGTATCATATACATAGGCATCACTAGCAGACTGAGCACAGCTAGTGTGTTCCCATGCTGTATCATATACATAGGCATCAGTAGCAGACTGAGCACAGCTAGTGTGTTCCCATGCTGTATCATATACATAGGCATCACTAGCAGACTGAGCACAGCTAGTGTGTTCCCATGCTGTATCATATACATAGGCATCACTAGCAGACTGAGCACAGCTAGTGTGTTCCCATGCTGTATCATATACATAGGCATCACTAGCAGACTGAGCACAGCTAGTGTGTTCCCATGCTGTATCATATACATAGGCATCACTAGCAGACTGAGCACAGCTAGTGTGTTCCCATGCTGTATCATATACATAGGCATCACTAGCAGACTGAGCACAGCTAGTGTGTTCCCATGCTGTATCATATACATAGGCATCACTAGTAGACTGAGCACAGCTAGTGTGTTCCCATGCTGTATCATATACATAGGCATCACTAGCAGACTGAGCACAGCTAGTGTGTTCCCATGCTGTATCATATACATAGGCATCACTAGCAGACTGAGCACAGCTAGTGTGTTCCCATGCTGTATCATATACATAGGCATCAGTAGTAGACTGAGCACAGCTAGTGTGTTCCCATGCTGTATCATATACATAGGCATCACTAGCAGACTGAGCACAGCTAGTGTGTTCCCATGCTGTATCATATACATAGGCATCACTAGTAGACTGAGCACAGCTAGTGTGTTCCCATGCTGTATCATATACATAGGCATCACTAGCAGACTGAGCACAGCTAGTGTGTTCCCACTGTATCATATACATAGGCATCACTAGCAGACTGAGCACAGCTAGTGTGTTCCCATGCTGTATCATATACATAGGCATCACTAGCAGACTGAGCACAGCTAGTGTGTTCCCATGCTGTATCATATACATAGGCATCACTAGCAGACTGAGCACAGCTAGTGTGTTCCCATGCTGTATCATATACATAGGCATCACTAGCAGACTGAGCACAGCTAGTGTGTTCCCATGCTGTATCATATACATAGGCATCACTAGCAGACTGAGCACAGCTAGTGTGTTCCCATGCTGTATCATATACATAGGCATCACTAGCAGACTGAGCACAGCTAGTGTGTTCCCATGCTGTATCATATACATAGGCATCACTAGCAGACTGAGCACAGCTAGTGTGTTCCCATGCTGTATCATATAAGCATCACTAGCAGACTGAGCACAGCTAGTGTGTTCCCATGCTGTATCATATACATAGGCATCACTAGCAGACTGAGCACAGCTAGTGTGTTCCCATGCTGTATCATATACATAGGCATCACTAGCAGACTGAGCACAGCTAGTGTGTTCCCATGCTGTATCATATACATAGGCATCACCAGCAGACTGAGCACAGCTAGTGTGTTCCCATGCACAGCTAGTGTGTTCCCATGCTGTATCATATACATAGGCATCACTAGCAGACTGAGCACAGCTAGTGTGTTCCCATGCTGTATCATATACATAGGCATCACTAGCAGACTGAGCACAGCTAGTGTGTTCCCATGCTGTATCATATACATAGGCATCACTAGCAGACTGAGCACAGCTAGTGTGTTCCCATGCTGTATCATATAAGCATCACTAGCAGACTGAGCACAGCTAGTGTGTTCCCATGCTGTATCATATACATAGGCATCACTAGCAGACTGAGCACAGCTAGTGTGTTCCCATGCTGTATCATATACATAGGCATCACTAGCAGACTGAGCACAGCTAGTGTGTTCCCATGCTGTATCATATACATAGGCATCACCAGCAGACTGAGCACAGCTAGTGTGTTCCCATGCTGTATCATATACATAGGCATCACTAGTAGACTGAGCACAGCTAGTGTGTTCCCATGCTGTATCATATACATAGGCATCACCAGCAGACTGAGCACAGCTAGTGTGTTCCCATGCTGTATCATATACATAGGCATCACTAGCAGACTGAGCACAGCTAGTGTGTTCCCATGCTGTATCATATACATAGGCATCACTAGCAGACTGAGCACAGCTAGTGTGTTCCCATGCTGTATCATATACATAGGCATCACTAGCAGACTGAGCACAGCTAGTGTGTTCCCATGCTGTATCATATACATAGGCATCACTAGCAGACTGAGCACAGCTAGTGTGTTCCCATGCTGTATCATATACATAGGCATCACTAGCAGACTGAGCACAGCTAGTGTGTTCCCATGCTGTATCATATACATAGGCATCACTAGCAGACTGAGCACAGCTAGTGTGTTCCCATGCTGTATCATATACATAGGCATCACTAGCAGACTGAGCACAGCTAGTGTGTTCCCATGCTGTATCATATACATAGGCATCACTAGCAGACTGAGCACAGCTAGTGTGTTCCCATGCTGTATCATATACATAGGCATCACTAGCAGACTGAGCACAGCTAGTGTGTTCCCATGCTGTATCATATACATAGGCATCACTAGCAGACTGAGCACAGCTAGTGTGTTCACATGCTGTATCATATACATAGGCATCACTAGCAGACTGAGCACAGCTAGTGTGTTCCCATGCTGTATCATATACATAGGCATCACTAGCAGACTGAGCACAGCTAGTGTGTTTCCATGCTGTATCATATAAGCATCACTAGCAGACTGAGTACAGCTAGTGTGTTTCCATACTGGATGGCAATGGAAATTCTCTGAAGGAGAAAATGATGGAAACGTGGTTCGTCGAATTTTAATTTGAGACAGCCTCCCAACTCCCGAAGGAACAGAGATGTCTCCATTCCCAATACTCAAGTTGTTTCTATCCCAATTGGGACAAAAAATGGGTAGTAGCAATATTGGCCTACTTTTCCTTCTTCAAGGACTTGGCTCTGTTTGCCACTACACCAGGACCTTCAGACAGTAGGTTGGCATAGGAAAGGGCAAAGCTGTCCACACAAATAGCATCCCACACAAGAATATGGCCATTCTTCCAGGTGACAATGGAAGCCCCATCAGGCCGCTTGCCATCCGAGCGAGAAATACCTGAAGGTTCCAGGTTCCAGGTGAGAGGAATATTAATTGAAGCAATGGATCTGTGAACAATGTTATTAATAGCTTATGCCTCGAAAAACGACCTTGACTCTTCCGACAATAGAGACCATTAGTGGCAAACTGATTCACCTGGGACTCACACTGCACATAACTGTGCGGATGACAGAGAGGAACACGCAAACCTTTGGCCATCCTTATCACAACATCATCCTTTCCGAGATCTAAAGATGGCATGGGGAGTGCATGGATCCAAGCATCAAATGCTGAATTTTCTCAGAAGATACATGCAGAAACATCGAGGTGACTCCAAGATATTTGTGGCAGACCTAGCTGCCTAACGATTTGAAGTCATTTACTCATAATTGGTGTGTGGCTTGCTAAGGAGTGTCTCAGTGATATCCATTCTTAGAACTCTTGTTTTGTCACCAGAGAAAGTGCAGCTCAGCAAATTCTATTTCTATAAGCCTTCTGTTAGGCTTGCTCTAACTTGCAAGGTTAGGGCATAGCTTAACACACTATTGTCATGGCTAACTCACGCAAGCGTAATAATAAGGTTTGGAAGATTATTAAGTTCACATACCATTACCAACATCAGACACAAACTAGAACACATTCTCTGGTCACTGGAGGGAGAGCTGGCCTTAAATAGTCTGGCTCCCCAATCTCCAACTATTCCTTATAAGTAATCACTTGGCTGGATGTCGGGGAAATTACCCTCTCCTGAGGCCTTCCTGCCTCAACGAATAACACTGGTCCGAGCAGAGACTACTTCTGGTAATTTCCACCGCGACGCCTAGGAGCTCAGGGTACTGGCTACACCACCAATCACCCCTCCTAGACCTAACTGGACAAGCCGTACCTCCGCCTCTCTCTCTAGGCCCTTTACGGTCTTGCCCCTTTGGCTCCCTACCCTTCACTTGGGTAGATAAGTATTTGATTTAAATACAAATCAATGCCAAAGACACATACAGAGTATAGTCTAACTTCTCTCTCTCTCTCTCTCTCTACTCTCCTTATATACATACATTCAGTCACATGATAATGATAGCCAATCCAATACTATAGTTCATTCTATCTGTAATCTTGGTCTTGGGTGTTCTTGTGGTATTCATTGTGGCTGTTCCCTTTTAGTCTTGGGTGTCTCCAATACTTGTGGTATTCACTGTGGCTGTTACCTTTTAGTTAATCTTAGTCTCTTGGGTGTACCAATGCTTGTGGTAGTAGTGATGCATTAACTGTGGGTTGTGGTGCCTGGCTAGGGGGTGTTGGTGGTATTATGTCAGGGAATGAAGGTGAGTGTTCTTTCCCTGACATTTCCCCCTCCTCTAGCCGTGAGTCGTACTCTCGGCTCAGGCTATCCGCGTTGCCGTTTTTGGCCCCCGATCGATAGGTGATGATATAATCGTATTGCTGGAGATACATTCGCCATCTGGCTATTCGTCCATGGCTATCCCGCATTCTGTCCATATAAGTCAAGGGGTTGTGGTCCGTCTGGATCTCAAAGGCCACACCCTGGAGGTAGGTCCGAAAATGCTTCACTCCCTCAATTATGGCCAATGCCTCCCTCTCGATTGCCGAGTAACTTGTCTCTCGAGGCAGTAGCTTGCGAGATCCGTACGCGAGGGGATGATCCTCGCCGTCGTCGTCCATCTGGGACAGGACATACCCAATCCCCGAACTGGAAGCGTCCGTCTGTAGATAGAACTTTCGATTCCAGTGAGGTGTTCAGAGGACTGTGTAGTGTGTGAGCCTGTCCTTCAGGGTGGTGAAGGCTACTTGTTTCTCTGCTGTCCACTTGATGTGGTTTGGTTCTTCCTTGCGAGTCGCTGTTGAGAGTGGGGTGGCTATGGATGAGAAGTTAGGGATGAATTTTCGGTAGTAGCCGCAGACTCCCAAGAAGGCCCGGATGTCCTTCTTTGTCTTGGGCTGGCTGTAGGTCCGTATGGCCGCGACCTTTGCTGCTACTGGGTGTATCTTGCCGTACCCCACCTCGTGTCCCAAGTAGGTGCACTGATTTCTGCCGAACTGGCATTTCTTTTCGTTCACCGTCAAGCCTGCTCTCTGTAGCCTGGTGAATACCTCTGCTAGGTGGTTCACGTGTTCTTCCCATGTGTGGCTAAAAATAATGATGTCATCCAGGTACGGGGCGGCATATTCGGTGGTATCGGCCAGGACGTTGTCCATCAACCGCTGGAATGTGGAGGGGGCGGATGCCAAACCAAAGGGCATGGTGGTAAAGTGGTATTTTCCCCATGGAGTGACGAAGGCAGTCTTGGGTTGGCTTGCCTTCTCCATGGGTACTTGCCAATACCCTTTGGTTAGGTCCATTGTGGAGATCCACTTGGCCCCTCCTACTCGATCGATCAGCTCCTCGATACGTGGGATGGGGTAAGGGTCGGCCTGTGTGATTAAGTTTAACTTCCGATAATCTACACAGAGCCGTTTCCCTCCGTCGGCCTTCGGTACGATCACCACCGGGGCTGCCCAGTGGCTCTTTGAGTGTACAATTAAGCCTTGTTGCAAGAGATCGTGGATTTCCTTCCTGAGGAACTCATGGGTGGTGTGGGCGAGCCTGTAGGCTGCTAGTCGGATGGGGGTGGCATCCCCAGTGTCGATTGTGTGTTCCACCACTTCCGTTTGTCCTGGTCGTGTGCTGAAGAGGTTGGTGAACTCCTGAGTGAGTCGTCCCAGTTCCTCGGTCTGGGTTGTGTTGAGATTGGTTGGTGTGTCCTCTTCGAGTCTCCGGTCGTGGGACAGTCCGAGGCTACCATCGTGGCTGAACCGGGGGAGTGCCACGCCTTCATCCCGTTCACGTGGTAGACTCGGCTGCTCCGGGAACCCTGACCTGTGTTGATCTCATAAGTGACATCTGTTATTACTTTACTCACAGTCATTGGCCCCTGCCACTCATTCATCAACTTGTTTTGTTTTCGGGGCCTAAAGACCAGCACTTGGTCTCCCACCTCGAAATGCCTACTCACAGCTTTTCTGTCATGCTGTCTTTTCTGGGCTACCTTTGCCTCCTCCTCACTGTGGGACGCTAGATCCCTTACTAAATTCAACTTTTCCCTGAGAGTTCTCAGGTACTCCACCACCTCTACCTCCTGGTCTGGCTTCCCCCCCCTCCACAGGCTGGCTAGCTGCTCTATGGGCGTGTTCATGGGTGTTCCATACACTAGCTCATGGGGGGAAAACCCAGTACTCCTGTGTTTGGTTGCTCTATATGACCAGAGTACAAACGGTAGGTAGTGGTCCCACTCCTTCTCACATGTACGCTTCTCCCCTAATTTCCTAAGGAGGTATTTGAGAGTCCCATTAAACCTCTCCACCATACCATCCGTCTGAGGGTGGTATGGGGAGGTTCTTATCTGCCTTATGCCCGTCATGGTGCAAAATTGTGACATTGTTCTTGAAATAAAGTTCGACCCGTTATCGGAGAGTATCTCCTCTGGGGTACCTATTCTCGCCGTCAAATCCAAGAGACACTCAATTATTGTTTCTGAGGTGGTATTGGGGATGGGGTATGCCTCAGGCCACTTGGTAGCGTAGTCCATCACCACCAGTACGTACTTATTCCCCCTCCTTGTCCTACACAAAGGCCCGAAAATATCCATGGCTAACCGCTGGAATGGTTTACCTATTACGGGGAGGGGGTGCAAGGGTGCGTACCGGGGTGTGACTGGCTTTGCCCTTTGGCACTGAGGACATACACCAATGAACTCACTCACATCCTTATGAAGGCCCGGCCAGTCGAGAGAGCGACGGATGGTTGCCATTGTGCGCTCCTGGCCGAAATGTCCTGCAATGGGGGAGCTGTGAGCCAATGCCAAAACCTCCTGTCGGTTGGGTTCGGGCACGGTGATAAGGGTTGGTCCTCCTTGCTCCAGTGGTCGATGTACGAGGAGTCCCTCCTCCCAATGGTGCTTCTTAGCTGCTCCATCGGCGTCCTCCCGAGCTGGTTTGAGTGTGGGGTCGGTGAGTTGGGATTTTCTTAAGTCCTCGGGGCTCACTCTTTCTGGCCACCATGGTGTGGTCGGTTTTTCCCTTGGCTTCCTCTGTCTTGGGGTCAAAAATACTTCCTCCTGGAAGTGAAAGGGAAACTCATCGTCTTCCTCCCGGGACTCTGGTGGAGGTGGCGAGTCCTCTGGGGGAAATGGGATGCTCTTTAGGCTCGGGGTGGGGGGGTCTTCGGGAGACGAGAGTCTTACTCCCGCTTCTTCCTGTTGCTCTTGGTCCTCTTGATCGTCGAGGGCCAGTTTGGCTGCCTGTGCCCTAGTGGTCACATATACTTGTTCTGGACTCATGTCTCAAGGATAACACACTGTGCATTTGCCCATAGATGTAACTGGATATAGAATCATTATCATCATAAAGCAATGCATGCACAAGTGAAGGATGTATAGGAAGCATGCGCAAGGTAAGGGGTCGTTAAGTAGGTAAGGTCCATACATAGCATTGGGATACATATATATGAGTCTGTAGTTAGTTAGGTTAGCTCTGTATTCTCTATCTCCCCCCAAGCAGAGGCTCGGGTTCTGCTGAGGAGTGATTAGTAACCCAGACGGTCTACGGGCTTTGGGCCTCTCTTGCTTCTCCTGGGTGACTTCGGTGTGGGCGTGGCTTTCCGAGGAGGTGTGGGCAGGGGGGTCAGGTGGCGCTGCAGCATGGGGGCAGGTCTTACAGGTGTTTTGGCCACCGAAGCATAGCTTGGTCCTGTTGGGTTATCCGATGTTGGCAGGGGGGGCGACGCCGGTGGGTTCTGGGTTGGTTGGCTTATGGTGGCCGGTGGCGTGTGAGGATGTACTGCCGGTTGAGCCTGAAGGTTTGGGTTGGCAGGGGTTGGAGTGGTCGCGCTGTTTGGAGGCGGTTGCGTAGTCCTTGCCACCGGGGCGGATGAGGGCTAAGGGGGGATAGCTGGGCGGTCGGGTGTAGGTGTTGCCTTGGCCGGCACAGGTGATGGTTGGGGTATGATAGTGTGCGGGTTGGCTGAGGTGGTTAAGGGGTCGAATTTCCGAAGGTATCGTCGGTTTCGAGTTGTGAGCCTCCCAGAGCCGTCGGTCCGTACTGCATATTGGTGATACTGCAGTACTTCCACGACCGTGCCAGACTTGTCCCACTTCGTTGGGTGACGTCCAGTCTGATTTTGAATCATGACTGTGTCACCGCAACGGAGTGGGGATAGGCCTTGGGAGTGTTCATCCCATCTGGCACGGCTGGTGACCTGGCGTCTGGACAGCGCACGTTGTCGTAGGTCGAGCCGTGTCGTCCAGTCCTGATGTGGGAGGTATGATGCAGGGAGTCCAGGGAGGAGGTCTCTGGTGGCCCGCCCGAACAGGCATTGTGCCGGGGACATGTTGGTGTCGGCACTTGGCCCGTTCCGATATTGGAGCAATGCGATGTGGAAACTGTCGGATAGTGAGCCGCCTGGGTCTGTGTTACCGGTGATCAGTCTTTTGGTAGTCTTCACGGCTGTTTCTGCCCGGCAGTTAGCGTGCGGGTTGTATGCTGAAGATATGCGATGCAGGACGCTCCAGGCTGCAAGGAAGTCCCTGGTGGTGTGGGATGCAAATTCCGGGCCGCCGTCTGATGTGAGTGTCTCTGGAATGCCATAAGTGGAGAATGTGTCGCGTAGTACTTGACATAGGCCGTCTGCTCCATTGGTGGCTCTTGTGACGACCGGCCAGTTGGAGTATCGGTCCACTAGCACGAGATACGCGAACCCTTCGTGATGGAAGTAGTCCGCGCACAAGTGCTGGAATGGGTACTCCGGGTCGGCTGGTGTCGTTGATGGCATGGCTGGTTGGGAAGGGGCATTCCCATTGCATGTGGCGCATTGTTGCCGTGTTGCTGTGATGTCCTTGGACATGCCGGGCCAATATAGGGAGGTCTGAGCTCTGGCGGTCATGCTGCTTGTGCCTTGGTGGGCAGCGTGGAGAGCGTTGAGGCATCTTTGACGGAGGGCCAGGGGAATTACAATCCGTTCCCCATTGCATACGACGCCGTCTACTGTGGAGAGGTTGTCTATGATGGGGAAGTAGTCCCGGATCAGTGCGGGTAGGTGGTGTCTCGCTTCGGGTGGTCCATCTTCAATGACATCCGTCAGCTGTTGGAGTGCTGGGTCGGATGCTGTGGCAATCTGGAGGGTTTCCCAGGTGATAGGGATGTCGTGGATGGCGGCGCACATGGCGGTGGCCAGTCCATCGGCGTTCACTGGTAAGGATGAGATGTGGCATGTTGGGATGGCTGATGGGTCCACCAGGGATGTCTCGGAGTGGTGGTCATCCTGGAGGTGCAGCTTGGCCGGTGAGCGGTTGCCTGAAGGGTGGCGGGACAGAGCATCACTGGTATGGTTTCGGATCCCCGGGATGTAGACCATCCGGAACTTGTACGGTAGTGTCTTCTCTTTCAGGTTCCGGAGGCGGGTGTTATGGATGTCCTCGAGTGAGCGATCTCCGAAGATTTTGAGCAGTGGCTTGTGGTCCACTGCAATCTGGAGGTCACTGCACCCGAGGACAAAGTGGCGTGCTTTTTCTAGGGCGTCAGCGACGGCGAGGGCCTCTCCTTCTATGGGGGCATATCTGGACTCGGCGGAGTGGGTGAATCTCGAGCCGACCAGTACTACTTTCCATCCCTCTTGGCAACAGAGGATTTCGCGGGATGGGCACTGGCAATGTTTTTGAAATAGCCAGTACCCGATCCCGTCCTTACTCCAGTCCGTCGCCAGGCAGGTGGGTCGGCTCTTGTCGTAGATGGTGACGCCTTCAGCAATCTGCTGGCAGATGGTGGACTTGGATAGGTCGAAAGCACGTTGTATCTGGTCATTCCAAAGGAATTTGTTTGTTGGCTTCAGAAGGTCCCGGAATGGCTGCATGGTAGGTGCCATGGAGAAGGCGTACGCGACCTGGTTGACTAAGCCAAACCATGCGCGTACGTCTGTGATGTTCTTGGGGGTCGGGAATCCCGTGATAGCCTCGAGGTACTTCTTTGATGGCCTGACTTCTGATGGGGTAATAGTGAACCCGGCAAATTCCACCTCGTCCTGTGCAAAGTGGAACTTGCGCGGGTTCAGTGTGATCCCGTTGAGGGCGCAGATGTCCAGCCATTCAGTGGCTTGATGGAAGGCCTCTTCGATTGAGTCGCTCCATAGCAGGGCGTCATCAATACATTTGGTCTTTCGACTGATGTGTGAGATGATGGCGTCATACCTCGCAGTATATGCGTCCCCTGAGGCGATGTAGCCTTGTGGGGCGGAGCAGTATCGATATCTGCCCCAGGGGGTAATAAAGGTGGTGTAGTGTCGATCTTCTGGCGAGAGGGCAACTGAATGGTAGCCGTTCCAGGCGTCAAAGATAGTTTTCTTGGTGTTGCCTGGAACGGCTCGTGCCTGGTGGAAAGGGGAGGCGCAGTGGTGTGTCTCTCTTGTGGCGTGACGGTTCAACTCCTGAAAGTTGATGGTCCGCCTCAGGGACCCGTTCTTCTTGGTGCATATCACCATGCGGTGACACCAAGTGTCCGGGGTCCCCAGGGGGACCTTCTCGAGTACTCCGAGTCGAACATCGCGGTCCAGTCCTGCCTTCACCTCGTCCTGCCAGTGGATGGGGACGGTTATGGGTGTGTGGCAGGGTTTGGGGACGGCTGTAGGGTCTATACTCAAAGAGAGTGGTGGTCCGGCCATCATGGGGAGAGGCTGGTGCTCACAAATATTGAAGGAGCTGGAGGCGTAGAGCTGGAGGAGATGTTGCTCCAGTCGTACTCTGTTGTCCGGTGTGGCAGGGTATGGAAGTTCCGTGGGGCGTGGTGGGGGCGGTGCTCTAGGTGGGCATGAGCATGGTCGCCGAGTCTGGTCGCTCGTGGGGTAGTGGTCGCTGGTTCGGGGCGGTTGGTCTCCCGGTCGCCTCTGGGTGGGCAAGGGGATGTTGGACGGTTGAGTCTCCTGGGTGATCTGGGCCGCGTTGTTGCAGTGCCTGGTAGATCGGTTGGAGGGTGATCCTGACGGGAAGTTCCTTGGGATCAGGTCCAAGTCGGCCAGTGTGGCCATGCTGAGGTAGATCTGGGATGCCTCCGAGCTAAAGTAGACCATCTGGCGCGTCTCCGCGCCGGATGGAATCTGGATGCGCAGTAGGGCTGCCCCGAGGATGGGGAGGTTGTTACCACTGGCTGACTTCATCGTTAGATTGACTGGAATGAGGTCGGTTGGCAGGATATGGAGGTTCTTCATAAGGTCCGGGCCTGCCAAGCAGCTTTGACAGCCGGTGTCCGCGAGTGCTGTGGTAGAGATGTGTCTGGACTCTCTGGGCAGTGTGTGGCCGTGGGCTCTGAAGTCCTCCACATGGGATGACACCAGGATTTGGATCACGGGTTGTGATGGGGAGCGTTGTTGCACCCAGGAGCTGGTGTCCCTCTGCCATGTTTGGTGTTGCAGGGTGCCCTCGGACATTCCTAGAGCTGTTTCTGTGAGGGCTAACTCGTGTTCAATTCGCTGCCAGCATACCGAGGCTGTGTGGTGTTGACGGCCGCATGAGGTGCAGGTGGTGCCAAAGGCCGGGCAATGGATGCGACGGTAGGCAGTCCGCTCTTGCTCCCCGTGGCCTCGTTGGCCGCAGTAGGTGCATGGGCCTTTGGGCAGTGTGGGATGTGGTTTAGTTTGCTGCTGTGGACGGGTAGGATTGATGCCACGTCCCCTGGATGTGGTTGGGGAAGGCTGTGTAGGGGGTGGGCGTTGTTGCCTCCCGTACTGAGAGGTCACAGCCTCAGCAGTGTGGTCATCCAGGGCGAGTGTGCTACTGGGGGTGGTCATGGTCATGGCAGACTTCTTACCCGTGGCCCTCACTTCGATGAAGCGGATGGTGTCCTCTACACACATGTCCTGGTCCGGGTGCTTGAGGAGATCCTCCTGGATCTCAGCATCTGCTAGGCCTATGCATAGCTGGTCAGCCACCCGCTCCTCACCTTGATTCACTACTCCGTCGCAATCAGGGCACTTCTTGAGGAAGCGGCAGACCTCGGCTTGTCCCCGGAGGCGTGCCGCGAATGCCCTGATGGGTTCTGAGCGATCTTGGGTCATCCTCGATAGGGTGACGCGGGCCACCTTAGTGTTCTCGGCTGTCACGGCTAGGGATTTGATCGCTGCCAATAGGTCTTCCTCAGTCATCCCTTCGATGGGTAGGGGACCGATCGCGTTTCGTGTGACGTCACGCCGAAGCTTCGCGTCACAGCATTCCAGGAGTTGTATTGCCCGGTCCTGGCCCTCAATGTGAACTGATGTGACATATGATCTCCACCTTTGAAGGAAATAAGTCCATGCCTCAGTGGTCCCTCCAGATGTTAGTTCAGGGCGTCTGACCGCGACTGGTTTTGCTCTGGGGGTGGCACGGTGGTTTAATGCGTGGGTCGTGAGGAGCACTGGTGCTAGGATGGGGCTTGTGCCCTCTGGGATCACCCATTCGCAGCCGTGGAATGGGCATTTAATAGCCATGATGGGTGGGTGGGCTGCAAATAGAATTCACTCTTTTGCTCAATTTCGACTTGCTGCCAAATAGTAGAGGTGGCTAATAGAGACTACTCAAAGGACTATTCAAATTCACTTGTGCATGCATCGAGGATAACACACTGTGCATTTGCCCATAGATGTAACTGGATATAGAATCATTATCATCATAAAGCAATGCATGCACAAGTGAAGGATGTATAGGAAGCATGTGCAAGGTAAGGGGTCGTTAAGTAGGTAAGGTCCATACATAGCATTGGGATACATATATATGAGTCTGTAGTTAGTTAGGTTAGCTCTGTATTCTCTAATGTCTCCCAGGGTTGTCGGGGCCCTCGAGACCATCTTGTCGCTCAATAGTTGCTCCAGCTCGGGGACATCTTGTCCCACGAGCATATCAGTTTGCAGATGGGGTGATATCCCCACTATCAGTTCAGTGGCTTTTCCTCCAATATCCAGGGTAATCCTGGCTGCTGGGAAACGGACAACATTTGTGCTGGCGGTGTGGTATGGTATTTTCCACCCCAGCCTTTGGTTCGGTTGGACCACCCGAGGGTGGACCAACGATCTCGTGCAGCCCGTATCCAGTCACACTGTCGCTCGACGGTCGTTAATGCGAGCCTCCCTGATCCACTTGTTTGGTGAGGGGGGTTCCGGTTCTCCTTTGCACAGCTGGGCTCTTTCAGCTTTTACCCCACAGTCTCTTCGGAAGTGGCCCAACTGGTTACACTTGAAGCAGCGGACCTCAGCGAGAGGTGTTGAGTTGGTGTTTTTGGGTCTCTCGGCTGGATACCCTCCTCTCGGTTGAGGTCGCCTCTGGTATGCCGGGGTTTCTCTCCCCCTGGGGGTCTCATTCCTGGGGGGGGCGGATCTGATTTGCCTGTTGGGGTTTTGGGTCCTTGCAGCTCCTCGGTGGTCGTCCTCCCTTCTCGGTTGGTTGTTAAGGTGCCGACCGAGTGTCTCTACCAGCTCGTCATACGTGTGGAGTTCAAGATTCCGCATTCTGGCCTCCAGCCACTTTGGTAGACGAGAGAGGGTGGTTTCCATTAGCATGGTGTCCTCATGCGAGTGAGGGGAGGAATCCAACCACTGATGAAATGATTGTCGGTGGTGGGCACACTATGCTCCGGGGTTGGAGGTGTCAAAAGGTGTGTCAAACACCTTCCTTCTGTATGCCTCCGTAGTGACCCTATACTCGCGAAGTAGCTCGGTCTTCACTGTCTGGTAATCGTTCTGGTCTCGCCCTGGGAGTGCGGCTACTGCAGTCAGCCCTGCGCCTGATAGAGAGCCTCTAAGGATGATGGCCCACTGGTGCTGTGGCCAACCTCCTGCTCCGGCCGTTGCCTCAAATGTGTCGAGGTATGCCCTCATGTCATCCGTTCCTTCCACAAACTTATGGACGGTGAGTCTGGGGGTGGTGAATCCAGGGGCTATTGCAGGGGGAGCTGGTGGGAGTGCTGTTTGTTGGGCGGTTGCGAGCAACTGCATCCACCGTTCCTGCTACTGTTCTTGTCGGGTAGCTCGTCGCTCCTCCATTCGCTCCATCATCTGCAACAAGTCTCCTGTCAGGGTTGTGTGGGGGTTTGCTCGAGGGTCTCCCTCCTCGTCCACCTCTTGGGACAGTGGATTCATGATAAGAGCAGGTTCGTCCCCTACCTCCGGTAACTGAGACCTCGACGAGGAGTATCCACCAGGGGTCGACGGGGCTGGTGTCCTGTATGGCGTCGATGTGACGAAGGAAGAGACTCTGCTCCGAAGCTGTCGGTCGTGTCCTGCTGGCCGTGCTTGTCCGGTTACTGACAGCAATCAAGCAAACGATCAATCAATCAAATAATAAACTATTCTGAGAAAAATTAAAATTCAAAATTCTTTCTCTCTCTTCCTATCTGGTTAGGGTTTGGTTTTCAAGCCTCAGGGTCTAGCCCAGGCTGTTTCCCTTAGCTAGCTAGCAACTCCTCTGCTCTAGCTAAGGCTGGTCCGGGATCTCCAATGCTGAGATCCCACCGCTGCCACCAATGTCGGGGAAATTACCCTCTCCTGAGGCCTTCCTGCCTCAACGAATAACACTGGTCCGAGCAGAGACTACTTCTGGTAATTTCCACCGCGACGCCTAGGAGCTCAGGGTACTGGCTACACCACCAATCACCCCTCCTAGACCTAACTGGACAAGCCGTACCTCCGCCTCTCTCTCTAGGCCCTTGACGGTCTTGCCCCTTTGGCTCCCTACCCTTCACTTGGGTAGATAAGTATTTGATTTAAATACAAGTCAATGCCAAAGACACATACAGAGTATAGTCTAACTTCTCTCTCTCTCTCTCTCTCTACTCTCCTTATATACATACATTCAGTCACATGATAATGATAGCCAATCCAATACTATAGTTCATTCTATCTGTAATCTTGGTCTTGGGTGTTCTTGTGGTATTCATTGTGGCTGTTCCCTTTTAGTCTTGGGTGTCTCCAATACTTGTGGTATTCACTGTGGCTGTTACCTTTTAGTTAATCTTAGTCTCTTGGGTGTACCAATGCTTGTGGTAGTAGTGATGCATTAACTGTGGGTTGTGGTGCCTGGCTATGGGGTGTTGGTGGTATTATGTCAGGGAATGAAGGTGAGTGTTCTTTCCCTGACACTGGACCAATAGGAATCAGCCAAGTATGAGTGTGTGCATTTGTGAGTATGAACAGATAGAGTCCTAGTTACATAGACTATATTAACAGTTTAAGTGTAGTTCTGCAGGTTGAGTCCTGTGTAGAGAGTTAATTAGCACTGCTAAAGTTCTTGTTGGGATGAGATAACATCTTCCCCTCTTACCAAGGATTGGGCTCCTTCGGGGGGGGGGTGGTCTGATCAGTAGGTGTGTCTGTGGTCCATGCTGACGTGACAGGCCGTCGGCATTCTGGTTGCTGTGTCCTGGTCGGTAGACAATGTTGAAGGTGAACTGACGTAGGATATCCATCCATCGAGCGATGCGGCCATTGGCTGTTTCCTTCGTTGTGAGGAAGGCCAGGGCCCGGTGGTCGGTGTCAACTGTAAAGGAGTGACCAAGTAGGTATGGGAGGGAAAACTAGCATGCCTCGACGACGGCAAGTCCCTCCTGCTTGGTTGCAGAATACCTGGTTTCCCTGGGAAACATCTTTCTGGAAAAATATGCAATGGGATGCTCTATGTCTCGGTCATCATGTTGGGTCAGTACAGCTCCAATCCCTTGAAGGGATGCATCTGTTTGTAAGAGAAAGGGGCGGTCATAGTGTGGAGCCATCAGGACTGGGTGATCACACAGTGTTCGCTTCAGTGTGGCAAAGGCAGCTTCACAATCAGACGTCCAGTTGACTGGATCTGGGGCCAGCTTCCTTGTTAGGTCGGTAAGTGGGGACGCTACTGCACTGAAGTTCTTTACAAACTTCCGGTAGTAACCAGTTAGGCCGAGGAATGCCCTGACGTCGGTCTTGGTCTTGGAGCGTTTGAATTCTCTTACTGAGGCTGACTTGGCCTGCTCTGGGGTGATCTTACCCGGAGTCTCTTGAACACTTCCTGGATGTGGTAAAGGTGGTCTTCCCAGTTCTTACTGTGTACAGAAATGTCATCGATGTACACATTACAAAAAGAAATATGTCACCCAAAACACCATCCATTATCCTTTGAAATGTTGCCGGGGCGTTCCGGAGGCCGAAGGGTAAACCGGAACTTGCCCATGGGGGTCAGGAAGGTCGTTTCGTTTTGTCCCTGTCAGGCTCATGGACTGGGATTTAGTAGAACCCTCTGGCTAGATCAAGTGGAAAAGTACTTGGCCTGGGCCATCTTCTCCAAGGTTTCTATCCTGGGGAGGTAGTAGGGTCGGGTATTGTGACTTTGTTAAGTCCACGATAGTCCACTACCAGCCTGACTGTCCCAGGGTTTTTCTTGGGGATAGCAAACATCGGAGCCGCCCATGGTGCCGATGACGGCTCAATGAGGCCAGCTTCCTGCAGGATAGAAATTTCATGTCTGAAAGGTGCTTCCCATACCTTTGGAATCCGGTAGGGATGTAGTTGCACTGGCAATGCCTATGTCGATTCTATGGAAGACTCCTTTGGCTCTTCCTAGGATAGTGGTAGTCACTTCTGGGAACTGCTCCCAGATGGAAGTAATTTGTGTCTGCTGCTGCATGGTCAGAGTGTTGCCCAATGCAGGCTTGTTCTCCGTCTGTTGATGATGGTAGTTGGGAAGGTCAGTGTCCGTTGGTTCTGCATATATATAGTTGTTGTCAACTACTGGTGGGTGCCATGGCTTCATGGCTATCACATGAACTGTCCGGGTCTTCTTGTGAGGCTCTGGCATATCAACAGTGTATGTTACAGGTGTTAGCTTACCAATGACGGTGTAGGGACCACACCATCGGTCTGTCAACTTGTCACTTCTTTTGCCAGTTATGGCAGGGGTGAAAACTAGTACCTGATCCTTGGGTTGGAAGTTATGATCTGCGGCCTTCTGCGTACCATTCCTTGGTTCGGTGTTGTATGTGCTGTTGCCTTTGGGTGGCCAGTGCTCTCATGTTGCTGAGGTCCTCCCCAGTCTGTTGTAGAATGAGTTGTCAAGGGAGAGGGCATCCACTGCTGACTGAGGATGGCGAGTGGGCCATGCACATACTTGCCAAATGTCAGCTCAAATGGTGAATATCCCGTGGACGAGCAAGGTGCCTCCCGGCAAGCAAAGAGAAAGTATGGGAGAAACTCATCCCATTCTCTGTGGTCTTGGACAACCTTTCTTACCATCTGCATCAGTGTATGATGGAATCTTTCCACCGATTCATTAGATTGAGGTCTGTATGGGGCGGTTTTGTATGATGTATCCCCATGAAGGAGAAGGCCTCCTTCATCATGGTTGAGAGGCAAGTTCTTCCTCGGTCTGAAAGGATTTCCAGGGGCACTGACAGCCTGCTCATGATGGTCAGCAGAGCTTGAGGCACTGTCATTGCTGTGCACAGGGGTGTTGCCTCAGGATACCTGGATCCTAAGTCAAATAAGTTTATGAACCGATGCTTACTTTTTGTCAGGGGCAAGGGTCCAACCACATCAATGGCCACCCTTTCGAAGGGTTGGGTCATGGCGATCTCTGGTATCACCATTGGTGCTCTGAGGTGGGTCTTCTTCCCGGTTTTCTGGCATCGCTCACAACTCCGGCAAGCCTCTGTCACGTCATGACCGATTCCGGGCCAGAGGAAATACTTCAGGAGCTTATATTTGGTTCTGTGTGCTCCGACATGTCTTTCCATCGGGGTGCTGTGTTTTTTGAGGATTATTTGTAACAATGGCTCACCCGTTTGATCTGTGGTCTTCCTGTGTAGGATGGACTGCGAGGTGACATAGCAGGAGTCTGGTTGGTCAGCTTCCTGCCACAGGTCTGCTAGGGATGCATCCTCATTCTGGTCTCTGCTGAGCTCCTCGGCGTTGCGTTGTACCTCTGGGGGTGGCTCTTGGTCGGTGGTGGAGTCTGTCTGGAGGGACAGGTTGGTCTGAGGAAAGTCATAGTTGCTTCCGATGAGTTCGTAAACGGACTGGGGTTGGATGTCGGTGACCTCCCCCTCAGACTGTTCCTGGGGCCCTGTTCTTCCGCTACCGCTGCTTGTCGGGTAATGGCTAGGACCTCCTTTGGTATCTCAGAGTCGGCCTTATGTATTAACTTGAGCAGTTGGGGGCAATCACGACCCAGCTATACCTCATGGGAGATGTTATCAGAGATGGCCATGTTGATGATCATCGGTTTGCCTAGCAGGGTGCAAGATAGAGGAATAACAGGTAATACATTGACCTTACCAAAGGCTATCTTGAGTGTCTTGGTCACTGTTGAGGTACGCTTGGGCAAGCCGAATTCATGTATTTACTCGAGAAAGTTCTTATTGACGATGGAGCAATCAGCACCACTGTCCAGGAAAAAACTGACGGGTAGTTGGGCAATGGTGCCCATAGCAAACAGCTTGGGCAAGATGGTTTCCTGTAACTGCGTGTCTATGACATTATAGACACCCTTTTCTTGGCAAACTGCACTTAGGTGCCCCCACTGCTTGCAATGAAAACAGAGGGGCCCCGTGTCTTTGTCGAAATATTTACTCAACCGATGAGGGTTTCTCTGCTGCAGTTGAGTGATTGGCTGGCTCGGAGGCTGGGGTGGTTCACAGGGTTGGCTTCTGGTTGGTCCATTGTACGCCCTGGCGTGGACCTGGTCTTGCATGGGTTGGCTGACGGTCGGCTGGGGGTGGTTGGGTCCAGAGTTATAACTATTGCCTTCAGGGCGGAGTTGGTTGTAGTAGCTGTTCCGTGCGTAGTTCTGCCATGGTGGGGGAGGTGATGGGTCCTGCCACTGGAGATGACTCTGCCATTTTCTAGGTGTGCATCAGCCAGCTCCATGGTGGCAAGGGGGGTGTTTGGGTTTTGGTCCTTGACCCAGCTAGCCAGCCAGTGAGGCATCTCCTGGAGGACTATCTGTCCTTCATATTGGTCAATGGTCTCTTGCTGGCTCCGACTCTGTTCAAGCCATCTGTTGGCTGTTCTTACCCTCTTCCTCAGATACATTGTCCATGACTCTTCAGCATGCTTACGCATGGCAGTCAGTTTTCTGCGATAGCTTGCAGGAGTCACCTGAAAATGCCTTAGCAAGACTTCCCTGCATAGAACGAACATCTTTAGTTTGGAGACTTACCACCTCTTTGGCCTCTGAGTTGAGGAGAGGCACCATAGCAGGTAAGCCTGCACGGAGAGGCACCAAAGCAGGTATTCCTGCACGAATAGGCACCGTAGCAGGTAAGCCTGCACGGAGAGGCCCCATAGCATGTATTCCTGCACGGAGACGCACCGTAGCAGGTATGCAAGGCTAGATATCCTGTCCACAGGTGTTCTGGTATTCCGAAGGTCTCCATGTGAATGGTGAAGTCGGACAAGTAAGCTGCAACATCGGTTTCTGTCCTTCATCCTGGTGAACGGTGGTGCTGAAGGTCTGGCTGCATGTGTTTCGTGGGCTGAGTGCCTGGGTGGTAGTCCTCCTGGGCTTGTCTGCATGCTGAGTAATTGATCCCATCTTTTTCTGTCTTCTCGCCATTGTTCCTGATTGTCTTGGCACATTCTTACTATCATCTCAGCCAACGAGGCTGGTGTGGGTGGTTCCATGGTGACAGATCGGGGATTGGTTCTGTCGAGGTGTTCAGGTGTAGCGGAGGGGTAGGTTCGGGGGATTGTAACTGCTGCATCTATTGTCCTCCAGCTCTCCTCTGGATTATAGAGTCGGTGATGTTCGTAGGTCGGTTGTTCCTGAAGGTCCAAGGTCGCCAGAGAACTGTCAGTGTCACAGCATTTGTCTGGCTTGTGTGGGGCATCTACGGCTCAAGAAGCTGGGTTTGGTCTGCCCTGAACATTGTCGGTAGTAGCTAGTGACCCTTTTTCTCCACGCTTGCCTGTCCTGGGGAGAAACGGTTAGTACAAACGAGTATTGGTTTGCCAGGGATCTTGAAGCTTTGCTTGCACGAATATGATGTCTGAGGTCGGTTTGGACTGGTTCTTGATTGACGGAGTCTTCAGTCTGGTCTGGGGGAGGGTCGATGGGAAAAGTGGTAGTGGTCGAGGGGGTAAGGGCTGACGGGATCGGCGGTCAGTTTCGAAGGTTTGAGGTTCGTAGTACGTATTTGCTGCCACCAGATGTTAGGCCTGCTCAAACTTGCAAGGTTAGGGCACGGCTTAACACATTATTGTCATCACGCAAATGTAATAATAAGGTTTGTAAGTTCACATACCATCGGACACAAACTAGAACACACCCCGGAACACTGGAGGGAGAGCTGGCCTTAAATAGCCTGGCTCCCCAATCTCCAACTATTCCTTGTAAGCCATCACTTGGCTGGACCAATAGGAATCAGCCAAGTATGAGTGTGTGCATTTGTGAGTATGAACAGATAGAGTCCTAGTAACATTACCATATAGGGTGATCCACGATAATTATTAACAGTTTAAGTGTAGTTCTGCAGGTTGAGTCCTGTTGTAGAGAGTTAATTAGCACTGCTAAAGTTCTTGTTAGGATGAGATCCTAACACCTTCTCAACTGAACACGCTTCTCCCTGCAATACTCCACTCAAGCAGAACAGATAGTCTCAGCATTAGCTTCTTCAAGGCTAAAACTTCAATGAAGTGTTCTTCTGATACACTGCTCCCCACCAATGTTAGGGTATGCACCACCCCTAACAGTCTAGCTAAAGCTTTACACACTTAGTGTTTTAGGAAAATAGTTATAACAACTTTTTTCACTTCGAGAAGACACAACTCAAGACCGAATAATCTGTCCAGAGGGAGGCCGCCCATAACTAGGCTGGCCTCCCCCCCCCAGGGACATGATCATATAAGGTAAAATGCATGCGTGTGGGTGATTAAGACTATCCAATGGAATACAAGTAGCAGTGCCAGGTGTGTGTGTTTATGCATGCGGCTATTAGCATAAGTGTGATCTACTTCGAGGTCAACAGTTTGTTCATGAGCATTCTGCAGGTTAATACCTGCAGGTTGCTCCTGTTGTTAGGGCTGTTAGGGTGGTTCCTAACAAGGTCCCTAACACTTCCCTCCCCTTCCGGAGGTCGGGTGTCGTCATCTGTCCATGCTTGGCGAGATAGCCCATCAGCATTGGCATTTTGTGTACCAGGCCGACAGATTACTGTGTAATTGAAGGTCTGCAAGGCTAGTGTCCACCGCATAAGTCGACCATTGGTGTTCCTCATCTTCTCTATGTATACTAGAGCGCAGTCGGTTTGGACGTTGAAGGGTCGTCCCAGCAGGTAGGCTAGAAAATGCTGTAGTGCCGCTACAATTGCCAAGCATTCTTTTTTGATTGAGGAATAGCGGGTCTCTCTAGGCAATAATTTTCGGGAGAAGTATGCGACCGGCTTCTCCACATCACTTCTATTAGTTGACTCAACACAGCCCCTATTCATCTGTCTGATGCGTCAGTTTGGACTACAAATGTCCTGTCATAGTCTGGACTCGTGAGGACTGACAGGCTAGACAGGGCGGCCTTGAGTTGTAAAAGGCCTGGTCACTCTGGGGACCACTCAACGAGTAGTTGGTGCTGCTGACCTGGTCAGACATGCAGCAACTGAGCTGAAAGTTGGTAGAAATCGACGGTAGTAGCCAGCAAGCCCAAGAAAGGCTTGGATGTCTTTCTTGGTGCGGGGCTATCTGAATTCCTGAACAGCCTTGATTTTTGCTTGGTCGGGTCGCACACATCCGTGGCCTACAACATGCCCCCAAAACTGACAAGACTCCATCCCGATCTGGCACTTGCGTGCCTTCACCGTGAGTCCTTCCTTCTTGAGCCGATACACTACCTTGCTGAGGCGAGACAAGTGGTCGCTCCACACTTCACTGAAGACGATGATGTCATCCAAGTATGCCGCCGCAAACTGCTCCATGCCATCCAGCACCTGGTCCATCAGTCGCTGGAAGGTGGTGGGTGTACCCTTCAAGCCGAACGGCATGTCTTGAAATGGTACTTCCCATGAGGAGAGATGAACACCATCTTGTCACGATCAGCCTCTCGTACGGGCACCTGATAATCTTGGCCAAGTCGAGGGTTGACAAGTACCGGGCATTTCCCAGTTTGTCGGTTAGATTATCGACCCTGGGCATTGGGTAGAGGTCATTCTTGGTTACTGAATTTAGTCGGCGGTAATCCACGCACATACGGAGTGAGCCATCCTTCTTCCCGACCATCACTATTGGTGATGCCCACGGGCTTTTGCATGGCTCAATGATCCCCGTCTCTAGCAAAGTGCCAATCTCTTGCTTCACTTGCTCCTGCCATGCCTTTGGGATCCAGTATGGGGGGATGCGTATCGGCTGGGCATCTGCCGTCTCGATGCAATGTTCGGCTGCCTCCGTTCATCCAGGCTCATTAGTGAAGAGTTCTGGAAGCCCGGCTATCAGCTCTAGCAGCTGGCGAGTTTGGGACTGGCTGAGCTGCGGGCCCAGCATTGGATTCCAATCGCAGTCATCCCCCATCATAATGATGGTGCTGTCATTGCTGTCATCCTCCTGATCTATGCTTACGGTCAGAACTGCAGCTACCGGAGAGTTCCATTGTTTCAGCTATTGATATGGAACGTCCTGGTCCTTTTCCGTTTGTCTGGCCATGTCCACCCGGTACGTCACTGGTGATACCTGCTCTACGACCACACATGGCCCATGCCATTGGGAAGTTAATTTCCCCGATCCGGCTGGAAGCAAGGTCTCCCACCTCCAATATCCTGTGGCTTGTACTTCGGTCATACCTCTGACGCATGTCATTCTGTTTATCAGTTTGAGTTTCCCAAGCCAAGCTCTGCATTTCATCCAGGTATTCATGCATCTTTTGTACCCACTCCGCTGCTGTGGTGAGGTGGACTTGGTCCGTCGACCATGCTGCCTGAAGTATGTCCAATGGGCCTCGGACGTGGCACCCAAACATCAGGTCAAATGGGGAAAATCCGGTGCTCATACAGGGCACCTCCCGGAATGCAAAGAGCACGTATGGCAACATGATGTCCCAATCACGCTTGTTCTTTGTTGTCTTCAGAAGTATCTGTTTCAAGGTGCTGTGGAACCTCTCCACCTCCTCATTAGTCTGGGGGTGGTAGGGAGAGGTCTTTAGGGGATGTGTTCCTAGCATCTTATACAGTGTCTTCATTAGATCAGAGAGGAAATTTGAATACTGATCAGTAAGGACCTCTTTGGGCACTCCCAACCGAGTAAAAATCATGAGGGCAGTGGCCACTGATGGAGGATCTGCTGAACGAAGCAGCACTGCCCCGGGATAGCGTGTGCCATAGTCCACCAGGGTCAATAAGTATTTGAATCCACTCTTGGTTCATCACCGGCAAGGGATGTAACGGCGCTTTGGCTGACGACTTCTTGGCTGCTTTCTGGCAAACAGGACAACTTCTGCATGCCTCTGCCACGGCCTTGTGGACCCCAGGCCAAAAAAACAACATCGGAGTAGCCGGGCTGTTGTCCTTTTTCTCCCGAGATGTCCTGCCATGGTGATGGCTTGATTCCGCCTTGCCTGTGGTAACACCAGCTGCTCGATCTCATTTCCCAACGGGTCCTGTGGTAGAGCCACTTTCCTTGATAATGGTATGGGGAACCATTCTGTCCTGCCATCTTGCGGGCTTTCTCCAAGTCTGCTCCTTGCGATGCTTCTGCAGGTTGTTGGATGTCGACCGTCAGTAAGTTAGCCCGACTGCGAGCTGCTTCTCATTTTGCCCTCCTGGACATCCTAGGATTGACCTTGGAAGTGCCAAACATCCAAGTGCCAAACATATCCTCTGGCCAATGGCAGTCGGTCAGCAAGTCCCAGTGTGCATTCTCCTGCACATCCAGGTTCACCTCCGTCAGGTGTACTTCTGACGTCTCTGTAGCATGTTCTTCCATCCCGAGTCGCTCTCCCTCGCTTTTTTCTTGCTGTCAGGTGACAGCTGCATTAGCATGCAGTGATGGTGGCCAGAACAGGTTGGCTGCCGCATGGAAAGCTCTCCGGATGGGTGGAATATCGATTCCCAGTAGCGCGTCATCAGGTAAGTCTTGGCTTTGCTGCTGCGTGGCACACATACATCTGTCCGTTCAATTCCACAGTGATGCGTGCTAGTGGCAGGCTGTCGATCTGACCATTAGCCATCGAAATATTCGCCATTTTGCATAGTGCAACAGGTAGTACAACAGTGTCATAGCTAGTGCAACAGGCAGTACAAGTGTCATAGCTAGTATAAAAGGTAGTACAACAGTGTCATAGCTAGTGCAACAGGCAGTACAAGTGTCATAGCTAGTATAAAAGGTAGTACAACAGTGTCATAGCTAGTGTAACAGGTAGTACAAGTGTCATAGCTAGTATAAAAGGTAGTACAACAGTGTCATAGCTAGTCAACAGGCAGTACAAGTGTCATAGCTAGTGCAACAGGTAGTACAACAGTGTCATAGCTAGTGCAACAGGTAGTACAATGTTTTATGTGTAGGATGTGGTAATGCATAATATTGTGGATTGTTATGTATATTATATTGTGTAATATTGACAGGATGTTATATATAATATTGTGTACAGGATGTTAGTGTGGATGAGATGGGCACATGGACTGATGACAAAGATAGCCAGAGTTGTTGGGAAGATGAACTTTCAATAGATGAAGGAAACCTTCTTCAAGCAACTGCATCGTTTGTTAAAGAGAACCGCAGGAAAGAAAGATATAACCGCCATCAGACAAATGACAGTTTAAGAGCTCAGCAGAGAACCTTGCTTACAGGTCCTTCCCTTGGAGTGAAAAGCAATAATTGTGTATAACAAACAGCATATAAATGATAGTACAACCAGTTATGAGATGCTAGTGAAATATTCATTTAAATCAGTGATGGGGAAGTCCAGCGTAATGTTGGAGCCCGGGTAGCATTCCGATATCAAATCTTGGAATTTGAGACATTGCTCAATAAAAGCACTCTGCATGTTCCCCCACACCACTTGCAGTTCTCCCTCTGACACATCCTTCTCCACTCGCCGGTATAATTTTTCAAGCCCACGCTTTACCTGGGGTGGGGGAGGGAGTCATAAACAGTTATACACTTTTAACACAATCAAACCTCCTTTCCAGGGTACTCCTTGATGCATTTCTTCAATTCATTCTTTGAGAACTCTAAACGAAAACCGACTTCTTCTGCCTTAGTTCCACTTGCTCTCAGACTTGCCACACCTTCAAAGAAAGCCTAACCACATGAAAATGCGAATTAAACATTATATACGAGCAATACCCCCACATGGGCCCTAATCTACAACACTTTCAGAGCTGACCCTCCTAGTAAACATTATATACGAGCAATACCCCCACATGGACCCTAATCTACAACGCTTGAGTGCTGACCCTCCTAGTAAACATTATATACGAGCAATTCCCGCACATGGGCCCTAATCTACAACACTTCAGTGCTGACCCTCCTAGTAAACATTATATACGAGCAATTCCCCCACATGGGCCCTAATCTACAACACTTCAGTGCTGACCCTCCTAGTAAACATTATATACGAGCAATACCCCCACATGGGCCCTAATCTACAACACTTCAGAGTTGACCCTCCTAGTAAACATAATATACGAGCAATACCCCACATGGAACCTAATCTACAACACGTCAGTGCTGACCCTCCTAGTAAACATTATATACGAGCAATACCCCCACATGGAACCTTAATCTACAACGCTTGAGTGCTGACCCTCCTAGTAAACATTATATACGAGCAATACCCCCACATGGACCCTAATCTACAACACTTCAGTGCTAGTAAACATTATATACAAGCAATACCCCCACATGGACCCTAATCTACAACACTTGAGTGCTGACCCTCCTAGTAAACATTATATACGAGCAATATCCCCACATGGACCCTAATCTACAACACTTGAGTGCTGACCCTCCTAGTAAACATTATATACGAGCAATACCCCCACATGGACCCTAATCTACAACAATTCAGTGCTGACCCTCCTAGTAAACATTATATATGAGCAATACCCCCACATAGGCCCTAATCTACAACACTTGAGTGCTGACCCTCCTAGTAAACATTATATACGAGCAATACCCCCACATGGGCCCTAATCTACAACACTTCAGTGCTGACCCTTCTAGTAAACATTATATACGAGCAATACCCCCACATGGACCCTAATCTACAACACTTGAGTGCTGACCCTCCTACTAAACATTATATACGAGCAATACCCCCACATGGACCTTAATATACAACACTTCAGTGCTGACCCTTCTAGTAAACATTATATACGAGCAATACCCCCACATGGACCCTAATCTACAACACTTGAGTGCTGACCCTCCTAGTAAACATTATATACGAGCAATACCCCCACATGGACCCTAATCTACAACACTTGAGTGCTGACCCTCCTAGTAAACATTATATACGAGCAATACCCCCACATGGACCCTAATCTACAATACTTGAGTGCTGACCCTCCTAGTAAACATTATATACGAGCAATACCCCCACATGGACCCTAATCTACAACACTTGAGTGCTGACCCTCCTAGTAAACATTATATACGAGCAATACCCCCACATGGACCCTAATCTACAACACTTGAGTGCTGACCCTCCTAGTAAACATTATATACGAGCAATACCCCCACATGGGCCCTAATCTACAACACTTCAGTGCTGACCCTCCTAGTAAACAGTATATACGAGCAATACCCCCACATGGACCCTAATCTACAACAGTTGAGTGCTGACCCTCCTAGTAAACAGTATATACGAGCAATACCCCCACATGGACCCTAATCTACAACACTTGAGTGCTGACCCTCCTAGTAAACATTATATACGAGCAATACCCCCACATGGACCCTAATCTACAACACTTGAGTGCTGACCCGCCTAGTAAACATTATATACGAGCAATACCCCCACATGGACCCTAATCTACAACACTTGAGTGCTGACCCTCCTAGTAAACATTATATACGAGCAATACCCCCACATGGGCCCTAATCTATAACACTTGAGTGCTGACCCTCCTAGTAAACATTATATACGAGCAATACCCCCACATGGACCCTAATATACAACACTCGAGTGCTGACCCTCCTAGTAAACATTATATACGAGCACATGGGCCCTAATCTACAACACTTGAGTGCTGACCCTCCTAGTAAACATTATATACGAGCAATACCCCCACATGGACCCTAATCTACAACACTTCAGTGCTGACCCTCCTAGTAAACATTATATACGAGCAATACCCCCACATGGGCCCTAATCTACAACACTTGAGTGCTGACCCTCCTAGTAAACATTATATACGAGCAATACCCCCACATGGGCCCTAATCTACAACGCTTCAGTGCTGACCCTCCTAGTAAACATTATATACGAGCAATACCCCCACATGGGCCCTAATCTACAACACTTCAGTGCTGACCCTTCTAGTAAACATTATATACGAGCAATACCCCCACATGGACCCTAATCTACAACACTTGAGTGCTGACCCTCCTACTAAACATTATATACGAGCAATACCCCCCACATGGACCCTAATCTACAACAATTCAGTGCTGACCCTCCTAGTAAACATTATATATGAGCAATACCCCCACATGGGCCCTAATCTACAACACTTGAGTGCTGACCCTCCTAGTAAACATTATATACGAGCAATACCCCCACATGGACCTTAATATACAACACTTCAGTGCTGACCCTTCTAGTAAACATTATATACGAGCAATACCCCCACATGGACCCTAATCTACAACACTTGAGTGCTGACCCTCCTAGTAAACATTATATACGAGCAATACCCCCACATGGACCCTAATCTACAACACTTGAGTGCTGACCCTCCTAGTAAACATTATATACGAGCAATACCCCCACATGGACCCTAATCTACAATACTTGAGTGCTGACCCTCCTAGTAAACATTATATACGAGCAATACCCCCACATGGACCCTAATCTACAACACTTGAGTGCTGACCCTCCTAGTAAACATTATATACGAGCAATACCCCCACATGGGCCCTAATCTACAACACTTCAGTGCTGACCCTCCTAGTAAACAGTATATACGAGCAATACCCCCACATGGACCCTAATCTACAACAGTTGAGTGCTGACCCTCCTAGTAAACAGTATATACGAGCAATACCCCCACATGGACCCTAATCTACAACACTTGAGTGCTGACCCTCCTAGTAAACATTATATACGAGCAATACCCCCACATGGACCCTAATCTACAACACTTGAGTGCTGACCCGCCTAGTAAACATTATATACGAGCAATACCCCCACATGGACCCTAATCTACAACACTTGAGTGCTGACCCTCCTAGTAAACATTATATACGAGCAATACCCCCACATGGGCCCTAATCTATAACACTTGAGTGCTGACCCTCCTAGTAAACATTATATACGAGCAATACCCCCACATGGACCCTAATATACAACACTCGAGTGCTGACCCTCCTAGTAAACATTATATACGAGCACATGGGCCCTAATCTACAACACTTGAGTGCTGACCCTCCTAGTAAACATTATATACGAGCAATACCCCCACATGGACCCTAATCTACAACACTTCAGTGCTGACCCTCCTAGTAAACATTATATACGAGCAATACCCCCACATGGGCCCTAATCTACAACACTTGAGTGCTGACCCTCCTAGTAAACATTATATACGAGCAATACCCCCACATGGGCCCTAATCTACAACGCTTCAGTGCTGACCCTCCTAGTAAACATTATATACGAGCAATACCCCCACATGGGCCCTAATCTACAACACTTCAGTGCTGACCCTTCTAGTAAACATTATATACGAGCAATACCCCCACATGGACCCTAATCTACAACACTTGAGTGCTGACCCTCCTACTAAACATTATATACGAGCAATACCCCCCACATGGACCCTAATCTACAACAATTCAGTGCTGACCCTCCTAGTAAACATTATATATGAGCAATACCCCCACATGGGCCCTAATCTACAACACTTGAGTGCTGACCCTCCTAGTAAACATTATATACGAGCAATACCCCCACATGGACCTTAATATACAACACTTCAGTGCTGACCCTTCTAGTAAACATTATATACGAGCAATACCCCCACATGGACCCTAATCTACAACACTTGAGTGCTGACCCTCCTAGTAAACATTATATACGAGCAATACCCCCACATGGACCCTAATCTACAACACTTGAGTGCTGACCCTCCTAGTAAACATTATATACGAGCAATACCCCCACATGGACCCTAATCTACAATACTTGAGTGCTGACCCTCCTAGTAAACATTATATACGAGCAATACCCCCACATGGACCCTAATCTACAACACTTGAGTGCTGACCCTCCTAGTAAACATTATATACGAGCAATACCCCCACATGGACCCTAATCTACAACACTTGAGTGCTGACCCTCCTAGTAAACATTATATACGAGCAATACCCCCACATGGGCCCTAATCTACAACACTTCAGTGCTGACCCTCCTAGTAAACAGTATATACGAGCAATACCCCCACATGGACCCTAATCTACAACAGTTGAGTGCTGACCCTCCTAGTAAACAGTATATACGAGCAATACCCCCACATGGACCCTAATCTACAACACTTGAGTGCTGACCCTCCTAGTAAACATTATATACGAGCAATACCCCCACATGGACCCTAATCTACAACACTTGAGTGCTGACCCGCCTAGTAAACATTATATACGAGCAATACCCCCACATGGACCCTAATCTACAACACTTGAGTGCTGACCCTCCTAGTAAACATTATATACGAGCAATACCCCCACATGGGCCCTAATCTATAACACTTGAGTGCTGACCCTCCTAGTAAACATTATATACGAGCAATACCCCCACATGGACCCTAATATACAACACTCGAGTGCTGACCCTCCTAGTAAACATTATATACGAGCACATGGGCCCTAATCTACAACACTTGAGTGCTGACCCTCCTAGTAAACATTATATACGAGCAATACCCCCACATGGACCCTAATCTACAACACTTCAGTGCTGACCCTCCTAGTAAACATTATATACGAGCAATACCCCCACATGGGCCCTAATCTACAACACTTGAGTGCTGACCCTCCTAGTAAACATTATATACGAGCAATACCCCCACATGGGCCCTAATCTACAACACTCGAGTGCTGACCCTCCTAGTAAACATTATATACAAGCAATACCCCCACATGGGCCCTAATCTACAACACTTGAGTGCTGACCCTCCTAGTAAACATTATATACGAGCAATACCCCGACATGGACCCTAATCTACAACACTTGAGTGCGGACCCTCCTAGTAAACATTATATACGAGCAATACCCCCACATTGGCCCTAATCTACAACACTTGAGTGCTGACCCTCCTAGTAAACATTATATACGAGCAATACCCCCACATGTGCCCTAATCTACAACACTCGAGTGCTGACCCTCCTAGTAAACATTATATACGAGCAATACCCCCACATGGGCCCTAATCTACAACACTCGAGTGCTGACCCTCCTAGTAAACATTATATACGAGCAATACCCCCACATGGGCCCTAATCTACAACACTTGAGTGCTTACCCTCCTAGTAAACATTATATACGTACGAGCAATACCCCCACATGGGCCCTAAACTACAACACTTGAGTGCTGACCCTCCTAGTAAACATTATATACGAGCAATACCCCCACATGGGCCCTAATCTACAACACGTCAGTGCTGACCCTCCTAGTAAACATTATATACGAGCAATACCCCCACATGGAACCTTAATCTACAACGCTTGAGTGCTGACCCTCCTAGTAAACATTATATACGAGCAATACCCCCACATGGACCCTAATCTACAACACTTCAGTGCTAGTAAACATTATATACAAGCAATACCCCCACATGGACCCTAATCTACAACACTTGAGTGCTGACCCTCCTAGTAAACATTATATACGAGCAATATCCCCACATGGACCCTAATCTACAACACTTGAGTGCTGACCCTCCTAGTAAACATTATATACGAGCAATACCCCCACATGGACCCTAATCTACAACAATTCAGTGCTGACCCTCCTAGTAAACATTATATATGAGCAATACCCCCACATAGGCCCTAATCTACAACACTTGAGTGCTGACCCTCCTAGTAAACATTATATACGAGCAATACCCCCACATGGGCCCTAATCTACAACACTTCAGTGCTGACCCTTCTAGTAAACATTATATACGAGCAATACCCCCACATGGACCCTAATCTACAACACTTGAGTGCTGACCCTCCTACTAAACATTATATACGAGCAATACCCCCACATGGACCTTAATATACAACACTTCAGTGCTGACCCTTCTAGTAAACATTATATACGAGCAATACCCCCACATGGACCCTAATCTACAACACTTGAGTGCTGACCCTCCTAGTAAACATTATATACGAGCAATACCCCCACATGGACCCTAATCTACAACACTTCAGTGCTGACCCTTCTAGTAAACATTATATACGAGCAATACCCCCACATGGACCCTAATCTACAACACTTGAGTGCTGACCCTCCTAGTAAACATTATATACGAGCAATACCCCCACATGGACCCTAATCTACAACACTTGAGTGCTGACCCTCCTAGTAAACATTATATACGAGCAATACCCCCACATGGACCCTAATCTACAATACTTGAGTGCTGACCCTCCTAGTAAACATTATATACGAGCAATACCCCCACATGGACCCTAATCTACAACACTTGAGTGCTGACCCTCCTAGTAAACATTATATACGAGCAATACCCCCACATGGGCCCTAATCTACAACACTTCAGTGCTGACCCTCCTAGTAAACAGTATATACGAGCAATACCCCCACATGGACCCTAATCTACAACAGTTGAGTGCTGACCCTCCTAGTAAACAGTATATACGAGCAATACCCCCACATGGACCCTAATCTACAACACTTGAGTGCTGACCCTCCTAGTAAACATTATATACGAGCAATACCCCCACATGGACCCTAATCTACAACACTTGAGTGCTGACCCGCCTAGTAAACATTATATACGAGCAATACCCCCACATGGACCCTAATCTACAACACTTGAGTGCTGACCCTCCTAGTAAACATTATATACGAGCAATACCCCCACATGGGCCCTAATCTATAACACTTGAGTGCTGACCCTCCTAGTAAACATTATATACGAGCAATACCCCCACATGGACCCTAATATACAACACTCGAGTGCTGACCCTCCTAGTAAACATTATATACGAGCACATGGGCCCTAATCTACAACACTTGAGTGCTGACCCTCCTAGTAAACATTATATACGAGCAATACCCCCACATGGACCCTAATCTACAACACTTCAGTGCTGACCCTCCTAGTAAACATTATATACGAGCAATACCCCCACATGGGCCCTAATCTACAACACTTGAGTGCTGACCCTCCTAGTAAACATTATATACGAGCAATACCCCCACATGGGCCCTAATCTACAACGCTTCAGTGCTGACCCTCCTAGTAAATATTATATACGAGCAATACCCCCACATGGGCCCTAATCTACAACACTTCAGTGCTGACCCTTCTAGTAAACATTATATACGAGCAATACCCCCACATGGACCCTAATCTACAACACTTGAGTGCTGACCCTCCTACTAAACATTATATACGAGCAATACCCCCCACATGGACCCTAATCTACAACAATTCAGTGCTGACCCTCCTAGTAAACATTATATATGAGCAATACCCCCACATGGGCCCTAATCTACAACACTTGAGTGCTGACCCTCCTAGTAAACATTATATACGAGCAATACCCCCACATGGACCTTAATATACAACACTTCAGTGCTGACCCTTCTAGTAAACATTATATACGAGCAATACCCCCACATGGACCCTAATCTACAACACTTGAGTGCTGACCCTCCTAGTAAACATTATATACGAGCAATACCCCCACATGGACCCTAATCTACAACACTTGAGTGCTGACCCTCCTAGTAAACATTATATACGAGCAATACCCCCACATGGACCCTAATCTACAATACTTGAGTGCTGACCCTCCTAGTAAACATTATATACGAGCAATACCCCCACATGGACCCTAATCTACAACACTTGAGTGCTGACCCTCCTAGTAAACATTATATACGAGCAATACCCCCACATGGACCCTAATCTACAACACTTGAGTGCTGACCCTCCTAGTAAACATTATATACGAGCAATACCCCCACATGGGCCCTAATCTACAACACTTCAGTGCTGACCCTCCTAGTAAACAGTATATACGAGCAATACCCCCACATGGACCCTAATCTACAACAGTTGAGTGCTGACCCTCCTAGTAAACAGTATATACGAGCAATACCCCCACATGGACCCTAATCTACAACACTTGAGTGCTGACCCTCCTAGTAAACATTATATACGAGCAATACCCCCACATGGACCCTAATCTACAACACTTGAGTGCTGACCCGCCTAGTAAACATTATATACGAGCAATACCCCCACATGGACCCTAATCTACAACACTTGAGTGCTGACCCTCCTAGTAAACATTATATACGAGCAATACCCCCACATGGGCCCTAATCTATAACACTTGAGTGCTGACCCTCCTAGTAAACATTATATACGAGCAATACCCCCACATGGACCCTAATATACAACACTCGAGTGCTGACCCTCCTAGTAAACATTATATACGAGCACATGGGCCCTAATCTACAACACTTGAGTGCTGACCCTCCTAGTAAACATTATATACGAGCAATACCCCCACATGGACCCTAATCTACAACACTTCAGTGCTGACCCTCCTTGTAAACATTATATACGAGCAATACCCCCACATGGGCCCTAATCTACAACACTTGAGTGCTGACCCTCCTAGTAAACATTATATACGAGCAATACCCCCACATGGGCCCTAATCTACAACACTCGAGTGCTGACCCTCCTAGTAAACATTATATACAAGCAATACCCCCACATGGGCCCTAATCTACAACACTTGAGTGCTGACCCTCCTAGTAAACATTATATACGAGCAATACCCCGACATGGACCCTAATCTACAACACTTGAGTGCGGACCCTCCTAGTAAACATTATATACGAGCAATACCCCCACATTGGCCCTAATCTACAACACTTGAGTGCTGACCCTCCTAGTAAACATTATATACGAGCAATACCCCCACATGTGCCCTAATCTACAACACTCGAGTGCTGACCCTCCTAGTAAACATTATATACGAGCAATACCCCCACATGGGCCCTAATCTACAACACTCGAGTGCTGACCCTCCTAGTAAACATTATATACGAGCAATACCCCCACATGGGCCCTAATCTACAACACTTGAGTGCTTACCCTCCTAGTAAACATTATATACGTACGAGCAATACCCCCACATGGGCCCTAAACTACAACACTTGAGTGCTGACCCTCCTAGTAAACATTATATACGAGCAATACCCCCACATGGGCCCTAATCTACAACACGTCAGTGCTGACCCTCCTAGTAAACATTATATACGAGCAATACCCCCACATGGAACCTTAATCTACAACGCTTGAGTGCTGACCCTCCTAGTAAACATTATATACGAGCAATACCCCCACATGGACCCTAATCTACAACACTTCAGTGCTAGTAAACATTATATACAAGCAATACCCCCACATGGACCCTAATCTACAACACTTGAGTGCTGACCCTCCTAGTAAACATTATATACGAGCAATATCCCCACATGGACCCTAATCTACAACACTTGAGTGCTGACCCTCCTAGTAAACATTATATACGAGCAATACCCCCACATGGACCCTAATCTACAACAATTCAGTGCTGACCCTCCTAGTAAACATTATATATGAGCAATACCCCCACATAGGCCCTAATCTACAACACTTGAGTGCTGACCCTCCTAGTAAACATTATATACGAGCAATACCCCCACATGGGCCCTAATCTACAACACTTCAGTGCTGACCCTTCTAGTAAACATTATATACGAGCAATACCCCCACATGGACCCTAATCTACAACACTTGAGTGCTGACCCTCCTACTAAACATTATATACGAGCAATACCCCCACATGGACCTTAATATACAACACTTCAGTGCTGACCCTTCTAGTAAACATTATATACGAGCAATACCCCCACATGGACCCTAATCTACAACACTTGAGTGCTGACCCTCCTAGTAAACATTATATACGAGCAATACCCCCACATGGACCCTAATCTACAACACTTGAGTGCTGACCCTCCTAGTAAACATTATATACGAGCAATACCCCCACATGGACCCTAATCTACAATACTTGAGTGCTGACCCTCCTAGTAAACATTATATACGAGCAATACCCCCACATGGACCCTAATCTACAACACTTGAGTGCTGACCCTCCTAGTAAACATTATATACGAGCAATACCCCCACATGGACCCTAATCTACAACACTTGAGTGCTGACCCTCCTAGTAAACATTATATACGAGCAATACCCCCACATGGGCCCTAATCTACAACACTTCAGTGCTGACCCTCCTAGTAAACAGTATATACGAGCAATACCCCCACATGGACCCTAATCTACAACAGTTGAGTGCTGACCCTCCTAGTAAACAGTATATACGAGCAATACCCCCACATGGACCCTAATCTACAACACTTGAGTGCTGACCCTCCTAGTAAACATTATATACGAGTAATACCCCCACATGGACCCTAATCTACAACACTTGAGTGCTGACCCGCCTAGTAAACATTATATACGAGCAATACCCCCACATGGACCCTAATCTACAACACTTGAGTGCTGACCCTCCTAGTAAACATTATATACGAGCAATACCCCCACATGGGCCCTAATCTATAACACTTGAGTGCTGACCCTCCTAGTAAACATTATATACGAGCAATACCCCCACATGGACCCTAATATACAACACTCGAGTGCTGACCCTCCTAGTAAACATTATATACGAGCACATGGGCCCTAATCTACAACACTTGAGTGCTGACCCTCCTAGTAAACATTATATACGAGCAATACCCCCACATGGACCCTAATCTACAACACTTCAGTGCTGACCCTCCTAGTAAACATTATATACGAGCAATACCCCCACATGGGCCCTAATCTACAACACTTGAGTGCTGACCCTCCTAGTAAACATTATATACGAGCAATACCCCCACATGGGCCCTAATCTACAACGCTTCAGTGCTGACCCTCCTAGTAAACATTATATACGAGCAATACCCCCACATGGGCCCTAATCTACAACACTTCAGTGCTGACCCTTCTAGTAAACATTATATACGAGCAATACCCCCACATGGACCCTAATCTACAACACTTGAGTGCTGACCCTCCTACTAAACATTATATACGAGCAATACCCCCCACATGGACCCTAATCTACAACAATTCAGTGCTGACCCTCCTAGTAAACATTATATATGAGCAATACCCCCACATGGGCCCTAATCTACAACACTTGAGTGCTGACCCTCCTAGTAAACATTATATACGAGCAATACCCCCACATGGACCTTAATATACAACACTTCAGTGCTGACCCTTCTAGTAAACATTATATACGAGCAATACCCCCACATGGACCCTAATCTACAACACTTGAGTGCTGACCCTCCTAGTAAACATTATATACGAGCAATACCCCCACATGGACCCTAATCTACAACACTTGAGTGCTGACCCTCCTAGTAAACATTATATACGAGCAATACCCCCACATGGACCCTAATCTACAATACTTGAGTGCTGACCCTCCTAGTATACGAGCAATACCCCCACATGGACCCTAATCTACAACACTTGAGTGCTGACCCTCCTAGTAAACATTATATACGAGCAATACCCCCACATGGGCCCTAATCTACAACACTTCAGTGCTGACCCTCCTAGTAAACAGTATATACGAGCAATACCCCCACATGGACCCTAATCTACAACAGTTGAGTGCTGACCCTCCTAGTAAACAGTATATACGAGCAATACCCCCACATGGACCCTAATCTACAACACTTGAGTGCTGACCCTCCTAGTAAACATTATATACGAGCAATACCCCCACATGGACCCTAATCTACAACACTTGAGTGCTGACCCGCCTAGTAAACATTATATACGAGCAATACCCCCACATGGACCCTAATCTACAACACTTGAGTGCTGACCCTCCTAGTAAACATTATATACGAGCAATACCCCCACATGGGCCCTAATCTATAACACTTGAGTGCTGACCCTCCTAGTAAACATTATATACGAGCAATACCCCCACATGGACCCTAATATACAACACTCGAGTGCTGACCCTCCTAGTAAACATTATATACGAGCACATGGGCCCTAATCTACAACACTTGAGTGCTGACCCTCCTAGTAAACATTATATACGAGCAATACCCCCACATGGACCCTAATCTACAACACTTCAGTGCTGACCCTCCTAGTAAACATTATATACGAGCAATACCCCCACATGGGCCCTAATCTACAACACTTGAGTGCTGACCCTCCTAGTAAACATTATATACGAGCAATACCCCCACATGGGCCCTAATCTACAACGCTTCAGTGCTGACCCTCCTAGTAAACATTATATACGAGCAATACCCCCACATGGGCCCTAATCTACAACACTTCAGTGCTGACCCTTCTAGTAAACATTATATACGAGCAATACCCCCACATGGACCCTAATCTACAACACTTGAGTGCTGACCCTCCTACTAAACATTATATACGAGCAATACCCCCCACATGGACCCTAATCTACAACAATTCAGTGCTGACCCTCCTAGTAAACATTATATATGAGCAATACCCCCACATGGGCCCTAATCTACAACACTTGAGTGCTGACCCTCCTAGTAAACATTATATACGAGCAATACCCCCACATGGACCTTAATATACAACACTTCAGTGCTGACCCTTCTAGTAAACATTATATACGAGCAATACCCCCACATGGACCCTAATCTACAACACTTGAGTGCTGACCCTCCTAGTAAACATTATATACGAGCAATACCCCCACATGGACCCTAATCTACAACACTTGAGTGCTGACCCTCCTAGTAAACATTATATACGAGCAATACCCCCACATGGACCCTAATCTACAATACTTGAGTGCTGACCCTCCTAGTAAACATTATATACGAGCAATACCCCCACATGGACCCTAATCTACAACACTTGAGTGCTGACCCTCCTAGTAAACATTATATACGAGCAATACCCCCACATGGACCCTAATCTACAACACTTGAGTGCTGACCCTCCTAGTAAACATTATATACGAGCAATACCCCCACATGGGCCCTAATCTACAACACTTCAGTGCTGACCCTCCTAGTAAACAGTATATACGAGCAATATCCCCACATGGACCCTAATCTACAACAGTTGAGTGCTGACCCTCCTAGTAAACAGTATATACGAGCAATACCCCCACATGGACCCTAATCTACAACACTTGAGTGCTGACCCTCCTAGTAAACATTATATACGAGCAATACCCCCACATGGACCCTAATCTACAACACTTGAGTGCTGACCCGCCTAGTAAACATTATATACGAGCAATACCCCCACATGGACCCTAATCTACAACACTTGAGTGCTGACCCTCCTAGTAAACATTATATACGAGCAATACCCCCACATGGGCCCTAATCTATAACACTTGAGTGCTGACCCTCCTAGTAAACATTATATACGAGCAATACCCCCACATGGACCCTAATATACAACACTCGAGTGCTGACCCTCCTAGTAAACATTATATACGAGCACATGGGCCCTAATCTACAACACTTGAGTGCTGACCCTCCTAGTAAACATTATATACGAGCAATACCCCCACATGGACCCTAATCTACAACACTTCAGTGCTGACACTTCTAGTAAACATTATATACGAGCAATACCCCCACATGGACCCTAATCTACAACACTTGAGTGCTGACCCTCCTAGTAAACATTATATACGAGCAATACCCCCACATGGGCCCTTATCTACAACACTTCAGTGCTGACCCTTCTAGTAAACATTATATACGAGCAATACCCCCACATGGGCCCTAATCTACAACACTTGAGTGCTGACCCTCCTAGTAAACATTATATACGAGCATTACCCCCACATGGGCCCTAATCTACAACACTTGAGTGCTGACCCTCCTAGTAAACATTATATACGAGCAATACCCCCACATGGGCCCTAATCTACAACACTTCAGTGCTGACCCTCCTAGTAACATTATATACGAGCAATACCCCCACATGGACCCCAATATACAACACTTCAGTGCTGACCCTTCTAGTAAACATTATATACGAGCAATACCCCCACATGGACCCTAATCTACAACACTTGAGTGCTGACCCTCCTAGTAAACATTATATACGAGCAATACCCCCACATGGACCCTAATCTACAACACTTGAGTGCTGACCCTCCTAGTAAACATTATATACGAGCAATACCCCCACATGGACCTTAATATACAACACTTCAGTGCTGACCCTTCTAGTAAACATTATATACGAGCAATACCCCCACATGGACCCTAATCTACAACACTTGAGTGCTGACCCTCCTAGTAAACATTATATACGAGCAATACCCCCACATGGACCCTAATCTACAACACTTGAGTGCTGACCCTCCTAGTAAACATTATATACGAGCAATACCCCCACATGGACCCTAATCTACAATACTTGAGTGCTGACCCTCCTAGTAAACATTATATACGAGCAATACCCCCACATGGACCCTAATCTACAACACTTGAGTGCTGACCCTCCTAGTAAACATTATATACGAGCAATACCCCCACATGGACCCTAATCTACAACACTTGAGTGCTGACCCTCCTAGTAAACATTATATACGAGCAATACCCCCACATGGGCCCTAATCTACAACACTTCAGTGCTGACCCTCCTAGTAAACAGTATATACGAGCAATACCCCCACATGGACCCTAATCTACAACAGTTGAGTGCTGACCCTCCTAGTAAACAGTATATACGAGCAATACCCCCACATGGACCCTAATCTACAACACTTGAGTGCTGACCCTCCTAGTAAACATTATATACGAGCAATACCCCCACATGGACCCTAATCTACAACACTTGAGTGCTGACCCGCCTAGTAAACATTATATACGAGCAATACCCCCACATGGACCCTAATCTACAACACTTGAGTGCTGACCCTCCTAGTAAACATTATATACGAGCAATACCCCCACATGGGCCCTAATCTATAACACTTGAGTGCTGACCCTCCTAGTAAACATTATATACGAGCAATACCCCCACATGGACCCTAATATACAACACTCGAGTGCTGACCCTCCTAGTAAACATTATATACGAGCACATGGGCCCTAATCTACAACACTTGAGTGCTGACCCTCCTAGTAAACATTATATACGAGCAATACCCCCACATGGACCCTAATCTACAACACTTCAGTGCTGACACTTCTAGTAAACATTATATACGAGCAATACCCCCACATGGACCCTAATCTACAACACTTGAGTGCTGACCCTCCTAGTAAACATTATATACGAGCAATACCCCCACATGGGCCCTAATCTACAACACTTCAGTGCTGACCCTTCTAGTAAACATTATATACGAGCAATACCCCCACATGGGCCCTAATCTACAACACTTGAGTGCTGACCCTCCTAGTAAACATTATATACGAGCAATACCCCCACATGGGCCCTAATCTACAACACTTGAGTGCTGACCCTCCTAGTAAACATTATATACGAGCAATACCCCCACATGGGCCCTAATCTACAACACTTCAGTGCTGACCCTCCTAGTAACATTATATACGAGCAATACCCCCACATGGACCCCAATATACAACACTTCAGTGCTGACCCTTCTAGTAAACATTATATACGAGCAATACCCCCACATGGACCCTAATCTACAACACTTGAGTGCTGACCCTCCTAGTAAACATTATATACGAGCAATACCCCCACATGGACCCTAATCTACAACACTTGAGTGCTGACCCTCCTAGTAAACATTATATACGAGCAATACCCCCACATGGACCCTAATCTACAACACTTCAGTGCTGACCCTCCTAGTAAACATTATATACGAGCAATACCCCCACATGGGCCCTAATCTACAACACTTGAGTGCTGACCCTCCTAGTAAACATTATATACGAGCAATACCCCCACATGGGCCCTAATCTACAACGCTTCAGTGCTGACCCTCCTAGTAAACATTATATACGAGCAATACCCCCACATGGGCCCTAATCTACAACACTTGAGTGCTGACCCTCCTAGTAAACATTATATACGAGCAATACCCCCACATGGGCCCTAATCTACAACACTCGAGTGCTGACCCTCCTAGTAAACATTATATACAAGCAATACCCCCACATGGGCCCTAATCTACAACACTTGAGTGCTGACCCTCCTAGTAAACATTATATACGAGCAATACCCCGACATGGACCCTAATCTACAACACTTGAGTGCGGACCCTCCTAGTAAACATTATATACGAGCAATACCCCCACATTGGCCCTAATCTACAACACTTGAGTGCTGACCCTCCTAGTAAACATTATATACGAGCAATACCCCCACATGTGCCCTAATCTACAACACTCGAGTGCTGACCCTCCTAGTAAACATTATATACGAGCAATACCCCCACATGGGCCCTAATCTACAACACTCGAGTGCTGACCCTCCTAGTAAACATTATATACGAGCAATACCCCCACATGGGCCCTAATCTACAACACTTGAGTGCTTACCCTCCTAGTAAACATTATATACGTACGAGCAATACCCCCACATGGGCCCTAATCTACAACACTTGAGTGCTGACCCTCCTAGTAAACATTATATACGAGCAATACCCCCACATGGGCCCTAATCTACAACACTCGAGTGCTGACCCTCCTAGTAAACATTATATACGAGCAATACCCCCACATGGGCCCTAATCTACAACACTTGAGTGCTGACCCTCCTAGTAAACATTATATACGAGCAATACTCCCACATGGACCCTAATCTACAACAATTCAGTGCTGACCCTCCTAGTAAACATTATATACGAGCAATACCCCCACATGGGCCCTAATCTACAACACTTGAGTGCTGACCCTCCTAGTAAACATTATATATGAGCAATACCCCCACATGGGCCCTAATCTACAACACTTGAGTGCTGACCCTCCTAGTAAACATTATATACGAGCAATACCCCCACATGGGCCCTAATCTACAACACTTCAGTGCTGACACTTCTAGTAAACATTATATACGAGCAATACCCCCACATGGACCCTAATCTACAACACTTGAGTGCTGACCCTCCTAGTAAACATTATATACGAGCAATACCCCCACATGGGCCCTAATCTACAACACTTCAGTGCTGACCCTTCTAGTAAACATTATATACGAGCAATACCCCCACATGGGCCCTAATCTACAACACTTGAGTGCTGACCCTCCTAGTAAACATTATATACGAGCAATACCCCCACATGGGCCCTAATCTACAACACTTGAGTGCTGACCCTCCTAGTAAACATTATATACGAGCAATACCCCCACATGGGCCCTAATCTACAACACTTCAGTGCTGACCCTCCTAGTAACATTATATACGAGCAATACCCCCACATGGACCCCAATATACAACACTTCAGTGCTGACCCTTCTAGTAAACATTATATACGAGCAATACCCCCACATGGACCCTAATCTACAACACTTGAGTGCTGACCCTCCTAGTAAACATTATATATGAGCAATACCCCCACATGGACCCTAATCTACAACACTTGAGTGCTGACCCTCCTAGTAAACAGTATATACGAGCAATACCCCCACATGGACCCTAATCTACAACACTTGAGTGCTGACCCTCCTAGTAAACATTATATACGAGCAATACCCCAACATGGACCCTAATCTACAACACTTGAGTGCTGACCCTCCTAGTAAACATTATATACGAGCAATACCCCCACATGGACCGTAATCTACAACACTTGAGTGCTGACCCTCCTAGTAAACATTATATACGAGCAAAACCCCACATGGGCCCTAATCTACAACACTTGAGTGCTGACCCTCCTAGTAAACATTATATACGAGCAATACCCCCACATGGACCCTAATCTACAACACTTGAGTGCTGACCCTCCTAGTAAACATTATATACGAGCAATACCCCCACATGGACCCTAATCTACAACACTTGAGTGCTGACCCTCCTAGTAAACATTATATACGAGCAATACCTCCACATGGACCCTAATCTACAACACTTGAGTGCTGACCCTCCTAGTAAACATTATATACGAGCAATACCCCCACATGGACCCTAATCTACAACACTTGAGTGCTGACCCTCCTAGTAAACATTATATACGAGCAATACCCCCACATGGACCCTAATCTACAACACTTGAGTGCTGACCCTCCTAGTAAACATTATATACGAGCAATACCCCCACATGGGCCCTAATCTACAACACTTGAGTGCTGACCCTCCTAGTAAACATTATATACGAGCAATACCCCCACATGGACCCTAATCTACAACACTCGAGTGCTGACCCTCCTAGTAAACATTATATACGAGCAATACCCCCACATGGGCCCTAATCTACAACACTTGAGTGCTGACCCTCCTAGTAAACATTATATACGTACGAGCAATACCCCCACATGGGTCCTAATCTACAACACTTGAGTGCTGACCCTCCTAGTAAACATTATATACTAGCAATACCCCCACATGGGCCCTAATCTACAACACTCGAGTGCTGACCCTCCTAGTAAACATTATATACGAGCAATACCCCCACATGGACCCTAATCTACAACACTTGAGTGCTGACCCTCCTAGTAAACATTATATACGAGCAATACCCCCACATGGACCCTAATCTACAACACTTGAGTGCTGACCCTCCTAGTAAACATTATATACGAGCAATACCCCCACATGGACCCTAATCTACAACACTTGAGTGCTGACCCTCCTAGTAAACATTATATACGAGCAATACCCCCACATGGACCCTAATCTACAACACTTGAGTGCTGACCCTCCTAGTTTGGCTGTTGTGGATGGATAAAAGGTTGGGGGTGTGGTAGCCCAAAACCATTGTGAGGTCAAGAGGTTTGCAACTGTATGAGGTGTGGGTAGGAGGCCCAAAGCATCCAGTTTGGATATTGATTGACAAATAATCATATTCTAGCCTCGCCAGACACCAGGAGATCAGCAAACCGACTGAAGAAGAGACAGTGGCAGCAAATAGATAAAAGGCATTCTATGTTCGACGAAACACCAGTTCAGATTGCCTGAAGTCATTCCTTGATTATGCCATTCACCTTGAAGCTGATACCACAACAAGTGAGGGGTGAATGACTATGTGGGTAGAGAGGAACAACAGCTACCACCCTCAACAACAACAATGGCTGTGTGGGAAGAGAGGAACAACAGCTACCACCCTCAACAACAATGGCTGTGGGGAAGAGAGGAACAACAGCTACCACCCTCAACAACAATGGCTGTGTGGGAAGAGAGGAACAACAGCACTCCACCCCCAACAACAATGGCTGTGTGGGAAGAGAGGAACAACAGCTACCACCCTCAACAACAATGGCTGTGTGGGAAGAGAGGAACAACAGCTACCACCCTCAACAACAATGGCTGTGTGGGAAGAGGGAACAACAGCTACCACCCTCAACAACAATGGCTGTGTGGGAAGAGAAGAACAACAGCTACCACTCTCAACAACAATGGCTGTGGGGATGAGAGGAACAACAGCTACCACCCTCAACAACAATGGCTATGTGGGAAGAGAGGAACAACAGCTACCACCCTCAACAACAATAGCTGTGGGGAAGAGAGGAACAACAGCTACACCCTCAACAACAATGGCTGTGTGGGAAGAGAGGAACAACAGCTACCACCCTCAACAACAATGGCTGTGTGGGAAGAGAGGAACAACAGCTACCACCCTCAATAACAATGGCTGTGTGGGAAGAGAGGAACAACAGCTACCACCCTCAACAACAGTGGCTGTGTGGGAAGAGAGGAACAACAGCTACCACCCTCAACAACAATGGCTGTGTGGGAAGAGAGGAACAACAGCTACCACCCTCACAACAATGGCTGTGTGGGAAGAGACAACAGCAACATGTGTTAGCTTGGCTCTGTCATCAGTACATCAGCACGTGTGGCTGTGTCATCAGCACAAGCAGCACATGTGTTAGCTTGGCTGTGTGTCATCAGCACAGCAAGAATGTGTGTTAGCTTGGCTGTCATCAGCACTTCCTGAAGGGCTGCTAACAATATAAGAAGTAGTGCACTTCCTGACAGGGCTGCTAACAATATAGGAAGTAGTGCACTTCCTGACAGGGTTGCTAACAATATAGGAAGTAGTGCACTTCCTGACAGGGCTGCTAACAATATAGGAAGTAGTGCACTTCCTGACAGGATTGCTAACAATATAGGAAGTAGTGCACTTCCTGACAGGGTTGCTAACAATATAGGAAGTAGTGCACTTCCTGACAGGGTTGCTAACAATATAGGAAGTAGTGCACTTCCTGACAGGATTGCTAACAATATAGGAAGTAGTGCACTTCCTGACAGGGTTGCTAACAATATAGGAAGTAGTGCACTTCCTGACAGGGTTGCTAACAATATAGGAAGTAGTGCACTTCCTGACAGGGTTGCTAACAATATAGGAAGTAGTGCACTTCCTGACAGGATTGCTAACAATATAGGAAGTAGTGCACTTCCTGACAGGATTGCTAACAATAATTATAGGAAGTAGTGCATGTCGGGGAAATTACCCTCTCCTAAGGCCTTCCTGCCTAGCCCTAGTCCTAGAAAAGAATATTAGCAACGGTAGCTTAGTAGTCCGAGCGGAGACTACGCTGGGTAACTTCCTCTGCGACACCTAGGAACTCTGGGTACATCACCAATCACCCTTCCTAGACCAATCTGGCAAGCCGTATCTCCGCCTCTCTCTAGGCCACTTTTTTCAGTCTTGCCCCTTTGGCTCCCTACCCAACACTTGGATAGATAAGTAGATACTTAATAATTCATTGCCAAAGATAGACGAGTAGCACACTCCTACACATACTTATAGTATGGCCTAGCTTAGACCTGATCTAGCCTCTCGTGTCTCTCTCTCTACTCTCTGAGTCTCTCTCTCTTACGGTGTTGGCCCTCTATCCTTATATACACCCATTTAGTCACATGATAATTACAGCCAATGAAATACTCGTAGAACATTCTGTCCGTGTTCTTTATCTTGGGCTTGATATTCAATTCCTCTGTTATCTCCTGATACATTCATGGCACTGGCTGTGGTCTGTTGCCTCTAAGCTCAGGTGCAGTGTGTGGTTCATTATTCCCAGGTGGGGAGCCAACATCCGGAGAGGGGGGTAGCACTGGCCTGTCAGGAGTGGCGCGGGCAACTTCCCTGACAGTGCACTTCCTGACAAGGCTGCTAACAATACAGGAAGTAGTGCACTTCCTGACAGGGTTGCTAACAATATAGGAAGTAGCGTACTTCCTGACAGGACTGCTAACAATACAGGAAGTACTAACAATCCAGTAAGTAGTGCACTTCCTGACAGGGCTGCTAACAATATAGGAAGTAGTGCACTTCCTGACAGGACTGCTAACAATACAGGAAGTACTACCAATCCAGTAAGTAGTGCACTTCCTGACAGGGTTGCTAACAATATAGGAAGTAGTGTACTTCCTGACAGGACTGCTAACAATACAGGAAGTACTAACAATCCAGTAGTGCACTTCCTGACAGGGCTGCTGCTAACAATACAGGAAATAATGCACTTCCTGACAGGGTTGCTAACAATATAGGAAGTAGCGTACTTCCTGACAGGACTGCTAACAATCCAGGAAGTACTAACAATCCAGTAAGTAGTGCACTTCCTGACAGGGCTGCTAACAATACAGGAAGTAGTGCACTTCCTGACAGGGTTGCTAACAATACAGGAAATAGTGCACTTCCTGACAGGGTTGCTAAGCATCTAGTAGTGATACATACACTGAGCTTGTCCATTGGCCGTCCCAGGAAATTCTTCACATACTCATTCTTGTGGGAGCGATACCTTTTGCGTGCTTCATCTTTGCTAGCCTCCAGACAAACAATTTTGAGTCGTGACAGAATGTCTATAGGATGTCCACGAGCAACAACACTTCAATAAGCACACGACAGCAGCACATGCAATTGCATAAGCTCACCTACTATCTTGTTGTAGTTCTCTACACGAAAAAAGAACAACAATAAGAAACACATCTAGAACTCCATGAATGGCCGTGCACCACTCCCTGGCCGTGCACCACTCCCTGGCTGTGCACCACTCCCTGGCCGTGCACCACTCCCTGGCTATGCCCACTCTCTGGCCATGCACCACTCCCTGGCCACCCACTCCCTGGCCGTGCACCACTCCCTGGCCGTGCACCACTCCCTGGCCGTGCACCACTCCCTGGCCGTGCACCACTCCCTGGCCGTGCACCACTCCCTGGCCGTGCACCACTCCCTGGCCGTGCACCACTCCCTGGCCGTGCACCACTCCCTGGCCGTGCACCACTCCCTGGCCGTGCACCACTCCCTGGCCGTGCACCACTCCCTGGCCGTGCCACTCCTGGCCGTGCACCACTCCCTGGCCGTGCACCACTCCCTGGCCGTGCACCACTCCCTGGCCGTGCACCACTCCCTGGCCGTGCACCACTCCCTGGCCGTGCACCACTCCCTGGCCATGCACCACTGCCCACTCTCTGGCCGTGCACCACTCCCTGGCCGTGCACCACTCCCTGGCTATGCCCACTCTCTGGGCGTGCACCACTCCCTGGCCGTGCACCACTCCCTGGCCGTGCACCACTCCCTGGCCGTGCACCACTCCCTGGCTATGCCCACTCTCTGGCCGTGCACCACTCCCTGGCCACCCACTCCCTGGCCGTGCATGGCCGTGCACCACTCCCTGGCCGTGCACCACTCCCTGGCCGTGCAACACTCCCTGGCCGTGCACCACACCCTGGCCGTGCACCACTCCCTGGCCGTGCACCACTCCCTGGCCGTGCACCACTCCCTGGCCGTGCACCACTCCCTGGCCGTGCACCACTCCCTGGCCGTGCCCACTCACCAAGCTGGATGACATCATGAGGGGTTTTGGGGTGCTCATGTGCCAAGCGCTCCACTGTGCAGAAGACGGTGTCGATAAGCGTCAAGTAGGCTTTATCCAACTCCGCTCGGCGATCAGTGCCCATGACAATGCGTTCAGATCGCTCAGCAAACTCTTCAAAAAGTCTAACACAAGATAAGATCCCACATCGGTTCCCTTTGGGAAGCTTGGAATCTTGGATCTGTCTGTTTTTTTCGTCCTGAATAAATTAAAATTAGACTAACATTTCATGACCAAAGAGCAAGGAAATTTACAATAAACTTATCAAACAATCGTCTGATGTGAAGAAGTGCTTTCTTCAGAGTCTCATCCAGATAAGAGACAGTGCCTCCGGACTCCACTGCAAACAGCAACCGCTGGCTAACAAACACCAGAAGATAGAGAGCATTGCTGTACGAGGATACACACACATGTGTTTGCAGGGACATGAGGACACTCTTGAAACACTCACTAACTGTCCAGTTTTTCAGCAAAATCAATGAATTCTTCCAATTCACGCAGAAGAGAGCCAAACAGCTGATTCAGCAAACTGGATACAGCTGTGTCAGTGCTCACTTTGGGTAGCATCGGCTCCATCTTCTTTGCTGAGAACAGCCCATCCACTTCACTTTCATCTAACTCATCAATCCTGTTTTCAACGCGCTCAAAATGAAAGAAGGAGTTGAGAAACTTTCGTTCAGCAACACATACTGGTTGTATTTGATCCAACACATTTGGAAAAATCTTGTCAAAACTATAACAACAGTGTCAAGTCTACATGTCAAGAGAGCAAAACATTCAGCTAAGTATTCTTCCTACACCATCTTACATTGGTCCCCGAGATGACTCTTGAGAGGCCAGGGATGGGCTGGTACCAAAGTCTGCCACGGACTGAGTTGTGAATGCATTGGCTCGTGCTGGGGCGAGGGAGCTCATGGAACCAGCCAGAGTAGAGCGGATGTCAGCAGTGGAAGTACTGAACTTGAATGCCGCAGACTTCTTGACGTCTACACCGCGGCCTTGTTGTAAAAGAGAGCGGCTTTCTGCAAGCAGCATTTTCAGCTGCTCCTCACACACGTGATGGAAAGCTCTGACATACGCCTGTCATTATCAAACATGCATGTACACCTGTCATTATCATACATGTATGTACCCTGTCATTATCATACATATATATACACCTGTCATTATCATACATGTATGTACACCTGTCATTATTATACATGTATATACACCTGTCATTATCATACATGTATGTACACCTGTCATTATCATACATGTATATACACCTGTCATTATCATACATGTATGTACACCTGTCATTATCATACATGTTTGCACACATGTCATTATCATACATGTATATACACCTATCATTATCATACATGTATATACACCTGTCATTATATACGCCTGTCATTATCATACATGTATATACACCTATCAATATACACCTGTCATTATATAGACCTGTCATTATCATACATGTATATACACCTGTCATTATCATACATGTATATACACCTGTTATTATCATACATGTATATACACCTATCAATATACACCTGTCATTATATATACCTGTCATTATCATACATGTATATACACCTATCATTATACACCTGTCATTATATAGACCTGTCATTATCATACATGTATATAAACCTATCATTATCATACATGTATATACACCTGTCATTATTATACATGTACAGTAGAACCTGTTATCCGCAAGGCTAGGGACCAAACACCTTATGGATAACTGAGGTTCATTAATATTCATAAGATATGGCATAAATTGATTATAGAATTAATACATCATGAATATCATTACACATATATATATATTTTTCTTCCTCCTCTATGCAGGTAAATTATTGCTTGTGTACTCCTGTAATGTCCTTTGTTTGAGCTTTGACACTCTCTTTGTGCATGCCAAGTCCCTTATTCTTTTCAAATGAAGAAGTGAGACTGCTTGAGCATCTGTCTGGTGCTCGTACCAGTTCATAACCTTCTCCAGCATTTCCGCTGCTTCTGCATGAGTGGGTATATTGGGTGGAAGCGAGGACGAGTCATCTTCATCACCAGAATTGCTATCTGGGATTCTTGAGTGACCTACAAAATATAATTACGTTCTAATATTGCATGTGATGTGTCTGTATGATTATAGACACCGACTTGCGAAAAGGTTCAGGAGCAGCAGCATCTGCTGACAACTTTTCCCCTTGACAGCTGGCGTATCCCATGTCGAGAGCAAAATCTCCACAACCATCCTGAGCTAGCTTTAAAAGTTAAATTATCTGAAGGTTCATCAGGATGGAGTTTCCTATGGAATAGGTTTGCTTTCTCACATAACAAAGGGCCAGACACAGGCACCCCCTCTGTTCTTTTCTGGGTAAACCATAAGTACACTGCACACACACACACACAAAATGAAAGAAAAGATAGAACTCTACTCTATAGCTATGCATACTAGCTGCTCTGATATCTTACCAGAATTATCCAGAGCTTCATCCTTGGCTTTCCTCATAACCTTCCGTTTCCTGGGGCGTCCATTGAGGCTAAGAAAGAACGGATCTTGTCTCCATTTTTCTTGATCACAGATGGTAGAAATTACAACTCCATGGCAAGCTGTGAAGCGCTCTGATTTAGCCTTTCCAATATTTCTCAATTGAAAGCACTGTCCTCTTTCGTTTGTGCCCAGCTGTAGCCATTCTAAATTCCTCCAGTAGCTCTCTCTTCCAACTCCAAGCGCGAACGCAGATCGCTCTCTCTTTCGTTGCGCATGCGCATACATTTGGCCTTGTGGATAACGAATTTTCGGATAACTGGGGTCGGGATAATCGAGGTTCTACTGTATATACACCTGTCATTATCATACATGTATATACACCTGCCATTATCATACATGGATATACACCTGTCATTATCATACATGTATATACACCTGTCATTATCATACATGTATATACACCTGTCATTATCATACATGTATATACACCTGTCATTATATACACCTGTCATTATCATACATGTATATACACCTGTCATTATCATACATGTATATACACTGTCATTATCATACATGTACAGTATATACACCTGTCATTATATACACCTGTCATTATCATATATGTATATACACCCACACAACTAGAAATGCACAATGGACGTACCTCCATGAGCTCTGCAAAGATCTCTGGCTGACAGTCCTTTAGCCAGTGGGTGAGCTCCTGGTACATGAGCAGGTCGCTGTGTATGAGGCTATGGCTGACCAAGCTGGGACTGCTGCCATGCCTCACTTGCACATTCTCTGACATCACCGAGGCCTAGATAATAACATGGACATATGTACATTTGTGTATACGCATGTGCATGGGCATATGTATGTAGATGTATGTTGCATGGGCATATGTATGTAGATGTATGTTGCATGGGCATATGTACGTATGCTTGTAACTGGAAATGCAGTAAGCACTCCTCTATTGACTCAACTGAAGCCCAAGACATTCATATAAAGCCAATTCATCTCTCAGCTAGCACTCACTCAGGCAGTTTCTTAATGTTCTAAACTGAGGTTTCGGTCTGTTTTACTCCAAAAACACTTCACAAGACACTAAACTGGCAGATCGACTGCTGTTAAATTTGTCTTCAATCTACTTATCTTTCATCTACTTTCCCCATAAAAAACTGCTACCACAATCCGTTCATTTCTGTCTCGATTCAGTACACATGAAAATTACTATGATCACCACACCATAATGAACATGCCATGTTGTGCAGTATTGCACCTAGCCAAGTTCATTCAGCAACTGTGCATGTTCCCCCCTTTACAAAGTGATTAGTTGGTTTGCTGAGCTTACTCCTGTGACAATATTTAACAGCAGTCCTTCAACAAGACCAAGCTAACTACTTGTCATTCATGTGTACTTCGATGATAAACATGCCACAGTAAAGAATAATACTTGCAAAGATTGGTCAGTTCTGAAGCTATCCTGAGCAACTGTGACAACATTCTTGAAGATGGATGCTGGGACTATAATATTTACAAGAACAAAAATGTTTCTATTTAGAGGCCACCTACTTATGAAAAAGGCCCACGCGTCCAAATAAACTCGACTCATGACCCTAAAAAGCAAATATCTGACTAGCCAATGGTCAAGGTCATATAATTGGCTGTGGTCAAGGTCATATAATTGGCTGTGGTCAAGCAAAAACACTTTCCTTTCTCTATGGAGATAAAAACATTTGTTGTTGTATCAAGTTGTTGTTACCAACCCCCCTCCCCCACCCCCCAGCAGTGGTGAAGGGGACTACACCAAGTCCGAGTTCCACTAAATACAACTTGGAACTTCTGGATCTCCTCGGGTTTAAACATATCTAATTTGTTTCTTCTTTCTTATGTACTGCACGCTATTTGTTAACTGTACCCATATAGGGTCAGCTACAGCCGCCTTCAAGGACTAGGTAACAGTTGCTCAGTGAGAACTTGACAAACTGAACAGCAGAACTCAACACATCATTAGCTGAGGGTGGGTCACTTGCTCTGCTTATAATACAACACATCATTAGCTGAGGGTGGGCCATTTGCTCTGCTTATAATACAACACATCATTAGCTGAGGGTGGGTCACTTGCTCTGCTTATAATACAACACATCATTAGCTGAGGGTGGGTCATTTGCTCTGCTTATAATACAACACATCATTAGCTGAGGGTGGGCCATTTGCTCTTCTTATAATACAACACATCATTAGCTGAGGGTGGGTCATTTGCTCTGCTTATAATACAACACATCATTAGCTGAGGGTGGGCCATTTGCTCTGCTTATAATACAACACATCATTAGCTGAGGGTGGGCCATTTGCTCTGCTTACACTACAACATGTCATTAGCTGAGGGTGGGTCATTTGCTCTGCTTATAATACAACACATCATTAGCTGAGGGTGGGCCATTTGCTCTGCTTATAATACAACACATCATTAGCTGAGGGTGGGTCACTTGCTCTGCTTATAATACAACACATCATTAGCTGAGGGTGGGTCATTTGTTCTGCTTATAATACAACACATCATTAGCTGAGGGTGGGTCACTTGTTCTGCTTATAATACAACACATCATTAGCTGAGGGTGGGTCACTTGCTCTGCTTATAATACAACACATCATTAGCTGAGGGTGGGTCATTTGCTCTGCTTATAATACAACACATCATTAGCTGAGGGTGGGTCACTTGTTCTGCTTATAATACAACACATCATTAGCTGAGGGTGGGTCACTTGCTCTGCTTATAATACAACACATCATTAGCTGAGGGTGGGTCATTTGCTCTGCTTATAATACAACACATCATTAGCTGAGGTTGGGTCACTTGTTCTGCTTATAATACAACACATCATTAGCTGAGGGTGGGTCACTTGCTCTGCTTATAATACAACACATCATTAGCTGAGGGTGGGTCATTTGCTCTGCTTATACTACAACACATCATTAGCTGAGGGTGGGTCATTTGCTCTGCTTATAATACAACACATCATTAGCTGAGGGTGGGTCATTTGCTCTGCTTATAATACAACACATCATTAGCTGAGGGTGGGTCACTTGCTCTGCTTATAATACAACACATCATTAGCTGAGGGTGGGCCATTTGCTCTGCTTATAATACAACACATCATTAGCTGAGGGTGGGCCATTTGTTCTGCTTATAATACAACACATCATTAGCTGAGGGTGGGTCATTTGCTCTGCTTATAATACAACACATCATTAGCTGAGGGTGGGTCACTTGCTCTGCTTATAATACAACACATCATTAGCTGAGGGTGGGTCACTTGCTCTGCTTATAATACAACACATCATTAGCTGAGGGTGGGCCATTTGTTCTGCTTATAATACAACACATCATTAGCTGAGGGTGGGTCATTTGCTCTGCTTATAATACAACACATCATTAGCTGAAGGTGGGTCACTTGCTCTGCTTATAATACAACACATCATTAGCTGAAGGTGGGTCACTTGCTCTGCTTATAATACAACACATCATTAGCTGAGGGTGGGTCATTTGCTCTGCTTATAATACAACACATCATTAGCTGAGGGTGGGTCATTTGCTCTGCTTATAATACAACACATCATTAGCTGAAGGTGGGTCACTTGCTCTGCTTATAATACAACACATCATTAGCTGAGGGTGGGCCATTTGTTCTGCTTATAATACAACACATCATTAGCTGAGGGTGGGTCATTTGCTCTGCTTATAATACAACACATCATTAGCTGAGGGTGGGTCATTTGTTCTGCTTATAATACAACACATCATTAGCTGAGGGTGGGCCATTTGCTCTGCTTATAATACAACACATCATTAGCTGAGGGTGGGCCATGCTCTGCTTATAATACAACACATCATTAGCTGAGGGTGGGTCATTTGCTCTGCTTATAATACAACACATCATTAGCTGAGGGTGGGTCATTTGCTCTGCTTATAATACAACACATCATTAGCTGAGGGTGGGTCATTTGTTCTGCTTATAATACAACACATCATTAGCTGAAGGTGGGCCATTTGCTCTGCTTATAATACAACACATCATTAGCTGAGGGTGGGCCATTTGCTCTGCTTATAATACAACACATCATTAGCTGAGGGTGGGCCATTTGTTCTGCTTATAATACAACACATCATTAGCTGAGGGTGGGCCATTTGCTCTGCTTATAATACAACACATCATTAGCTGAGGGTGGGCCATTTGTTCTGCTTATAATACAACACATCATTAGCTGAGGGTGGGCCATTTGCTCTGCTTATAATACAACACATCATTAGCTGAGGGTGGGCCATTTGTTCTGCTTATAATACAACACATCATTAGCTGAGGGTGGGCCATTTGCTCTGCTTATAATACAACACATCATTAGCTGAGGTTGGGCCATTTGCTCTGCTTATAATACAACACATCATTAGCTGAGGGTGGGCCATTTGCTCTGCTTATAATACAACACATCATTAGCTGAGGGTGGGCCATTTGCTCTGCTTATAATACAACACATCATTAGCTGAGGGTGGGCCATTTGCTCTGCTTATAATACAACACACCATTAGCTGAGGGTGGGCCATTTGTTCTGCTTATAATACAACACATCATTAGCTGAGGGTGGGTCATTTGTTCTGCTTATAATACAACACATCATTAGCTGAGGGTGGGTCATTTGTTCTGCTTATAATACAACATGCGATTAGAGTTATTGACAAAATTATTCAACGGATTCTCATCTAGAACTCACACAATTGAGAACCAGAGGGCTAGGGCTAGGGCCTAGAGTAGTCCTGGACGTTCATTGGACATTTGGATTCTTCTGCTACTAGTATGCAAGTTATGCTGGGAAATAAGAATAAATATATCTGATACATAGAACGATGAAGAGGTTGTCTCACACCTCCACAGTTTCTTGGTCTGCTGGTTTCCTACCTTAACAAATTATCCAAGGCATGCTTGCGGTCTGGGAGTCTTGCTTGCCTAGCTGGGCCGCTGCTAAGAGGCTGCATAGGTGAGCTAGGGCTAGCTGCTATTAGGCCGCTGCTAAGAGGCTGTAGAGGTGAGCTAGCTGCTATTAGGCCGCTGCTAAGAGGCTGCAGAGGTGAGCTAGCTGCTATTAGGCCGCTGCTAAGAGGCTGCAGAGGTGAGCTAGCTGCTATTAGGCTGCTGTTAAGAGGCTGCAGAGGTGAGCTAGCTGCTATTAGGCCGCTGCTAAGAGGCTGTAGAGGTGAGCTAGCTGCTATTAGGCTGCTGTTAAGAGGCTGCAGAGGTGAGCTTGAGCTGTAACATGAGCTATGTTGTTTTTTTTAAGGAAGAGGAGGGGGTTGCTGCTTGCAAGCCATTTTGAAATATGCGTCAAATCAATATTGGAAGTGCTATATGGGTCCAATCAATATTGGAAGTGCTATATGGGTCCAATCAATATTGGAAGTGCTATATGGGTCCAATCAATATTGGAAGTGCTATATGGGTCAACATTGGAAGTGCTATATGGGTCAGATCAATATTGGAAGTGCTATATGGGTCAAATCAATATTGGAAGTGCTATATGGGTCAAATCAATATTGGAAGTGCTATATACCGCAACCTTCGATAGTTGCTCGCCTTTCTCTTTGCCTTGGTTTGAAGATTATTCATCAGAAAATCGACTGTTGAAATTCAGATGCATACATGTGGCCTAGCTCAAGTCAGCTTTGGAGAACTCACATTTCTTATAAGTTAGCTGGATTAATTCTTTGATGATGACCATTACCCACACCTCTTTTCTGCAATCCAGAAACAGATAAGTTGCTGCAAGGACATTTTGTGTCTTTGGGTACTCGGGTTATAATGCTCTTAGACTAGTTTTGCAAAGGAAAGAAAAGATTTGATGATGAATTTTTCAAAGTATATGTATATGTATGTGCATGTGTGTATGTATACTGGTATGTAAGTGTGTGCATGTGCGTGGGTGCATGTCTATATATCGAGTGCACATCATTTTCACTGTGGCTATGGCTATGGCTATGGCTGGGGCTCTCACATTATGAACAAATTGGGCAATGAGGTATTCTTGCAATCTTTTCCCAAAAGAAGAAGACAAGTTGGAGAAGAGCTGAGTCTGATCAGTGACTGCCTGTATAATGGAGAGTCCCTGACTCAACTCCTGGCACAAAGCTTTCTGCAGCATTTGAGCAGCCATGACACAGTCTTGAATGTTGGCCCTGCTTCCCAGAGGACAGGCTTGCAGGACTGTCTCAATCTGCTCTTCAAGGTCCAGCTTGGTCTGCACAAAAATGCAGAATACATATGCAAAAATTCAACAAGGGAAGCTCACAAAGCATCGTTAAACTTGCAATCAATTCATCCACTTCATTGCAGAGTGCCTTGAGGTTTGTGTTCTGGCGCAGGATGTGGCTGTACTGGAAGCTCAGGCTCTGCATAGTCTCCCGCACATTCCCAAGTAGCTCATCGTAGACCGTCAGACGCATTTCCATCTTTTCAAGCTCCATCATTCCTCCTTCAAGGTAGAGCATGAGTTTCTCAATCTGCTTTTCTGAACCCATGAGAGCATGGATGTTGCTCTGGTCTAGCTGGGATAGCTCCTCCGAAAGATTCTCCATGAAAGATGCAGCATCTTGAATTGCATTCTCTCTGCCCAACAACTCCTCCAAGTCTGCCTCCTCTTGAGCAGTCAGCTCTCGATAATCCTCTGTTTCAACAAGTTTCCTCACATACAGACAGGTAGGCAGACAACCCATGCAGACATAGAGACACATAGAGCCAGGCAGGAGCCAGACATACGGACACAGAGAGCCACGCAGACACACACAGACAAGAGGCAGACACAACCACGCAGACATATAAACAGAAACAAAGAGGGACAAGTGGACAGAGCCGCACGTGTCCACGGACACTATTCCCCCAGGCACACCTGCACATACACAGCCACACATGTCCAGAGACACAGTTGCATGTGCCCACAGCTACAGCCACATGTGCCCACAGTTAGAGCGGCATGCATCCACAGACACAGCTGAACATGTCCACAGACAGTTCTGCACATGTCCACAGACAGTTCTGCATATGTCCGCAGACACAGCTGCACGTGTCCACAGACACAGCTGCACATGTCCACAGACAGTTCTGCACATGTCCACAGCCACAGCTGTACATGTCCACAGACATAGCTGCACGTGTCCACAGACAGTTCTGCACATGTCCACAGACAGTTCTGCACATGTCCACAGCCACAGCTGTACATGTCCACAGACACAGTTGTACATGTCCACAGACAGTTCTGCACATGTCCACAGACACGGCTGTACATGTCCACAGACAGTTCTGCACATGTCCACAGAGATAGCTGCACGTGTCCACAGACACAGCTGCACATGTCCACAGACAGTTCTGCACATGTCCACAGCCACAGCTGTACATGTCCACAGACATAGCTGCACGTGTCCACAGACAGTTCTGCACATGTCCACAGACAGTTCTGCACATGTCCACAGCCACAGCTGTACATGTCCACAGACACAGTTGTACATGTCCACAGACAGTTCTGCACATGTCCACAGACACGGCTGTACATGTCCACAGACAGTTCTGCACATGTCCACAGACAGTTCTGCACATGTCCACAGACAGTTCTGCACATGTCCACAGACAGTTCTGCATATGTCTGCAGACACAGCTGCACGTGTCCACAGACAGTTCTGCACATGTCCACAGAGATAGCTGCACATGTCCACAGACACAGCTGCACATGTCCACAGACAGTTCTGCACATGTCCACAGCCACAGCTGTACATGTCCACAGCAGACAGTTCTGCACATGTCCACAGACAGTTCTGCACATGTCCACAGCCACAGCTGTACATGTCCACAGACACAGTTGTACATGTCCACAGACAGTTCTGCACATGTCCACAGACACGGCTGTACATGTCCACAGACAGTTCTGCACATGTCCACAGACAGTTCTGCACATGTCCACAGACAGTTCTGCACATGTCCACAGACAGTTCTGCATATGTCTGCAGACACAGCTGCACGTGTCCACAGACAGTTCTGCACATGTCCACAGAGATAGCTGCACATGTCCACAGACACAACTGCACGTGTCCACAGACACAGCAGCACATGTCCACAGACAGTTCTGCACATGCCCACAGACACAGCTGTACATGTCCACAGACACAGCTGTACATGTCCACAGACACAGCTGTACATGTCCACCAGACAGTTCTGCACATGTCCACAGACATAGCTGCACATGTCCACAGACAGTTCTGCACATGCCCACAGACACAGCTGTACATGTCCACAGACACAGCTGTACATGTCCACCAGACAGTTCTGCACATGTCCACAGACACAGCTGCATGCATCCACAGACAGTTCTGCACATGTCCATAGACAGTTCTGCACATGTCCATAGACACAGCTGCACATGTCCACAGACAGTTCTGCACATGTCCACAGCCACAGCCGCACATGCCCACAGACAGTTCTGCACATGTCCACAGCCACAGCCGCACATGTCCACAGACAGTTCCGCAAATGTCCACAGACACAGCCGCACATGTCCACAGACAGTTTCGCACATGTCCACAGCCACAGCTGCACGTGTCCACAGACAGTTCTGCACATGTCCACAGACACAGCTGTACATGTCCACAGACAGTTCTGCACATGTCCACAGCCACAGCCGCACATGTCCACAGACACAGCTGCATGCATCCACAGCCACAGATACAGCCGCACATGTCCACAGACATAGCTGCCCATGTCAACAGACAGTTCTGCACATGCCCACAGACACAGCCGCACATGTCCACAGACATAGCTGCCCATGTCCACAGACACAGCTGTACATGTCCACCAGACAGTTCTGCACATGTCCACAGACACAGCTGCATGCATCCACAGACAGTTCTGCACATGTCCATAGACAGTTCTGCACATGTCCACAGCCACAGCTGCACGTGTCCACAGACAGTTCTGCACATGTCCACAGACACAGCTGTACATGTCCACAGACAGTTCTGCACATGTCCACAGCCACAGCCGCACATGTCCACAGACACAGCTGCATGCATCCACAGCCACAGATACAGCCGCACATGTCCACAGACATAGCTGCCCATGTCAACAGACAGTTCTGCACATGCCCACAGACACAGCCGCACATGTCCACAGACATAGCTGCCCATGTCCACAGACAGTTCTGCACATGTCCACAGACACAGCTGCATGCATCCACAACCACAGCTGCATGTGTCCACAGACACATCTGCACGTGTCCACAGACACATCTGCATGTGTCCACAGCAGCACATGTCCACCGCATGCATCCACAGACACAGCTGCACATGTCCACAGACACATCTGCACATGTCCACCGCCGCACATGTCCACAGACACAGCTGCACGCATCCACAGACACAGCTATACATGTCCACAGACACAGCCGCATGTATCCACAGACACAGCTATACATGTCCACAGACATAGCCGCATGTATCCACAACAGTTCTGCACGTGTCCACAGACACTGTGCAAATGTGTCTACAGTGTACTGACCTTGACCAAGTATTTTGTCAGTATTGTGTGTCTATGTACTATGTACTGACCTTGGTCAAGTATTTCCTCAGTATCGTCTAGACTAACAGACTTGATGACACCAGTTTTGGACGATTGAAGCAAGTCTACACCAACATTGCTTAACATGTCATCTCCATAGAAACAAGAAAGAACAAAATTATTTACCTTGAAGTTTGGCTTCATCAAAATTCAGAAATCTAACGTTGATTTGCTCATGGTATTTATGCACCGTCTAAACCACAACAGCACAAAAGAACAAACACAGAGTTGTTATAATAGAAGCACATAGCCTCTAATTAAAGCTAAGCAAGGGCTGGGAACCTCCAGCACATAGCCTCTAATTAAAGCTAAGCGAGGGCTGGAAACCTGCGTGTTTGATGGAAAATACAATGCCACAGTCGCAAATGATTTGTGTTCGTGAGGTTGGCCACCCGTACCGCAAACACAAGGCGTCTTGTAAGGTTTTTTGTGGGCTAGGGCACAGCCTCTAATTAAGCTGCACAAGGGCTGGGACCAGAGTATTGATGTAAGAGGTGGAGTGATAACAATTCTTAAAAGTAAAGCAGAGCTTCCATTAAGTGCGCCCCTTGCGGTATTCTGATGGGGTATTCTGATGGGGCTATTCTGATGAGGTATTCTGATGGGGTATTCTGATGGGGCTATTCTGATGAGGTATTCTGATGGGGTATTCTGTTCTGATCTGATGGGGTATTCTGATGGGGGGTATTCTTTCTGATGGGATATTCTGGGGGTATTCTGATGGGGTATTCTGATGGGGTATTCTGATGAGGTATTCTGATGGGGCTATTCTGATGGGGCTATTTTGATGGTGGGGTATTCTGATTGATGAGATATTCTGATGGGGCTATTCTGATGGGGCTATTTTGATGGGGTATTCTGATGGGGTATTCTGATGGGGTATTCTGATGGGGTATTCTGATGGGGTATTCTGATGGGGTATTCTGATGTGGCATTCTGATGGGGCTATTCTGATGAGGTATTCTGATGGGGGTATTCTCATGAGTTCTCATGAGGTATTCTGATTGGATATTCTGATGGGGTTATTCTGATGGGGGTATTCTGATGGGGGTATTCTGCTGGGGGTATTCTGCTGGGGGTATTCTAATGGGACTATTCTGGTATTGATGAGATATTCCGGTATTGATGGGGTGTTCCGATGGGTTTTTTTTGTATTGATGGGGTGTTCTGATGGGGGTATATATTCTGGTATCGATGGGGTATTCTTGTATTGATGGGGTGTATTAATGGGTTGTTCTCTGATGGGGCAATCTGATGGGATATTCTGGTATTGATGGGATATTGAGATGGGATATTCTGGTATTGATGGGGTATTCTGATGGGATGTTCTGATGGGGTATTCTGGTATTGATGGAGTATTCTGATTGATGGAGTATTCTGATGGGTGTATTCTGGTATTGATGGGGTATTCTGATGGGTGTATTCTCGTATTGATGGGATATTCTGATGGGTGTATTCTGGTATTGATGGGATATTCTGATGGGTGTATTCTGGTATTGATGGGTGTTCTGATAGGGTATTCTGGTATTGATGGGGTATTCTGGTATTGAGGGTATTCTGATGGGTGTATTCTCGTATTGATGGGATATTCTGATGGGTGTATTCTGGTATTGATGGGATATTCTGATGGGTATATTCTGGTATTGATGGGGTAATCTGATGGGCTATTCTGAGGGGTATTCTGGTATTGATGGGTGTTCTGATAGGGTATTCTGGTATTGAAGGGGTATTCTGGTACTGATGGGATATTCTGATTGGGATATTTTGATGAGGTATTCTGATAGCAGTCATGTGACCTTCGATGTTCTCTGACTGTTGACCAGCAAAATCTGTAGAATGGCTAATTTATGAAGAGAGATTTGTTTTCAAGAAGACAGAAAGTGCATGCTGTCATTATTATGCACGAATATAAACACACCAAGTCAAGTATGCAAACATGCATTATTAATGTGCACTCGACAATATTTACATTTGTCCCTTCCATTTCTCCACCCAACTCTAGTGGCAGACCACATCCTTTGACAAACTTTCAAGACGTCATCTTTAGGCATCATACATGTATGTACATGTAAGGTGCCAATGTTAAAAAAATCTCATTTTGATAAAACTCATTTTGATAAAAACAATAAAAACAGCGTTAAAACTGTTTTCCCTACTCTGGTTGGGTATATGCTTCTAATCCTGTCCCAGCACTTCAGGCCAAACAGAGGAAGTCAGAGAGATCTGCTTTGGGATTAGTCTCGAGTCCACTAGCACAACACTTTCTTGTTGTTGATGTGGTCTTTAACACGTACCTATTACAATCCGTGTAGGAGGCTGACTAGTGAGCAGCACAATGTATTAATAACTCCACTTACTCTGAAGAGGTTCAGAATAAAAGGCCTTTTCTCAGAGATATTGACAATGGTCCACTTGAATATCTGCTTGTCGAACTTGAGGTCTAACTCTGTCCCATCTTCATGACAATCCACAACTTTCAGATCAGTCACTGGCCAAGTCTTGACGCGCTTGTACGCACTGGTCGACTCCTTCTTATCCACTACCTTGACACGTCCAAGCAGAGCCACTGCAGGAGTCTCATGCTGCACAACTACAAAGTACACAAGAACAGTAACACCATTGGCCCAGAAAGGTTCTAGTCCAGCCTACACACATCACAGCATAGCCCAGTGCAGGGTTCTAGTCTGGCCCACAGAGAATCACACCATAGCCCAGTGCAGGGTTCTAGTCTGGCCCACAGAGAACCACACCATAGCCCAGTGCAGGGTTCTAGTCTGGCCCTCACACAACTATAGCCCAGTACAGGATGATTCTATTCTAGCCCACAATAACCTCACCACAGCCCAGTGCAGGATTCCAGGTCCATACACAACCACACCACAGCTCAGTACAGGAATCTAGTCTGGCCCACATGGAACCACACCATATTCCAATACAGGGTTCTAGTCTGGACTCAACCAAACTTGGCTATGTACTGGCCAGGATCTCACGTTACTGCATAGAGCATCTCAACGTCAAATGGCTAGGAGAGTTTAAAAAATTGAACCAGCTTCACATCTATAAAGTCAGAAATTCAGGCAAGTCCCTAGCAACCATATATTATGGGATAGCATTATAGTTAATAAACATTATGCTCATGTTTTGTGATCACCGAACATAAAATCACCTTCTCAATAATCAACTTTAAATTTTATTCACTCGACGTTTCGACTAGATGCTCTAGTCGAAACGTCGAGTGAATAAAATTTGAAGTTGATTATTGAGAAGGTGATTTTAATGTTATTATGTCCACTGAGAGTTCATTGAGAGATCATTATCTTTGTTTTTGAAGAACCAATATCGGAAAACATGGAGGTGAATCTATTGACATTCAGCAATCATTTATTATTGTTGTTTGACAGATACAAACAAGGGCTAGAGCATAAAGTTGCCTATTATCGCCATAGAAATAGTGACCCTGTTATTGCCAAACGATTCTAGCTCATTCCCACTTTACCTCAACTCTGATAGAGTGAGGCACATGCTTCAATTTAGCACCAGTTAGCAGGTTGAGCTCAGTTTGGGTGTGACTGTCTCTGTCAGTAAGCTTAATTTTTTTTGTCGCTTTGCGATCCAGGTGAAAGGAGTTCATTTGCTAGGAGGATGTCTAGGAGGATGTCTAGGAGGATGTTAGTGAAAGTATCTGAGAGATACGTAGACCTGTGCTAGTGCTTCTACATGTTCTCTGTCGGTGACTGATTATGCTATTATCTTGCTATAAAAAAGTTGCAGGATGGCTGAGAAAAAATTCTACAGGCAATAGAAGACAAGGACACGGTGGCTGCTATGAATGCTGTAAAGGCAGTGGGAGAACATGATGGCTGCTATGAATGCTGTAAAGGCAGTGGGAGAGATGAGGACATGATGGCTGCTATGAATGCTGTAAAGGCAGTGGAGAGATGAGGACATGATGGCTGCTATGAGTGCTGTAAAGGCAGTGGAGAGATGAGGACATGATGGCTGCTATGAATGCTGTAAAGGCAGTGGAGAGATGAGGACATGATGGCTGCTATGAGTGCTGTAAAGGCAGTGGAGAGATGAGGACATGATGGCTGCTATGAGTGCTGTAAAGGCAGTGGAGAGATGAGGACATGATGGCTGCTATGAGTGCTGTAAAGGCAGTGGAGAGATGAGGACATGATGGCTGCTATGAGTGCTGTAAAGGCAGTGGAGAGATGAGGACATGATGGCTGCTATGAGTGCTGTAAAGGCAGTGGAGAGATGAGGACATGATGGCTGCTATGAGTGCTGTAAAGGCCAATGACGTCTACTTCCAAGTTCTTTGAAAGACCCTAGACAATAGGATCAAGGGTCATGTGGAACATGACTCTAAGCCTAGGGGAAATCCAGCAGTGGAAGAGGATGCTTTGGTTTCGTACCTATGTCCATGGCCAGTCGTGGTTTTCCATTCACCAGAACCATGGTCAAAGCATTTGCGTGGGCATTGCCAGTCGTGGTTTTCCATTCACCAGAACCATGGTCAAAGCATTTGCGTGGGCATTGTCTAAGCGGCCTGGAAATGGATCGCTTTAATGCTGAGATCGGCCCTGGAGAACGTTGGTGGAATAATTTGAACAGGTGGCAGACGGAACTAACCCTTCTGAGATGCGATATGTTAGAACATACTCTCGCTGAAGCCCTCATAGTTAAGGAATATTTCACGCTTCTGAGTAAGACCTTAGAAGATAATGGGCTAAAAAATAGACCATGGCAGGTATATATATAATTGTGACGAGACGTTCTTCCCTTTAAAAGAAGCTGTTACTAAAAATGTGATTGTCAAGCATGTGAGACAAGTGAGTATATTATGCTGCCTTGCTGTGCATCTGCTGGAATACTGCATCCACCGATGACAATTTATGCAAAAACATTTCCTGGTGGTCAGTCAAGCATCTCTGCACTGGCCAAGCATCTCTCCACCAGCCAAGCATCTCTGCACCGGCCAAGCATCTCTGCACCAGCCAAGCATCTCTGCACCAGCCAAGCATCTCTGCACCAGCCAAGCATCTTTGCACCGGCCAAGCATCTCTGCACCAGCCAAGCATCTCTACTCCAGCCAAGCATTGCTTCACCAGCCAAGCATCTCTACTCCAGCCAAGCATCTCTACTCCAGCCAAGCATCTCTGCACCAGCCAAGCATCTCTTCACCAGCCAAGCATCTCTGCACCAGCCAAGCATCTCTACACCAGCCAAGCATCTCTACTCCAGCCAAGCATCTCTGCACCAGCCAAGCATCTCTACTCCAGCCAAGCATCTCTTCACCAGCCAAGCATCTCTACTCCAGCCAAACATCTCTACTCCAGCCAAGCATCTCTGCACCAGCCAAGCATCTCTGCACCAGCCAAGCATCTCTACACCAGCCAAGCATCTCTACTCCAGCCAAGCATCTCTGCACCAGCCAAGCATCTCTACACCAGCCAAGCATCTCTACTCCAGCCAAGCATCTCTACTCCAGCCAAGCATCTCTACTCCAGCCAAGCATCTCTGCACCAGCCAAGCATCTCTGCACCAGCCAAGCATCTCTGCACCGGCCAAGCATCTCTGCACCAGCCAAGCATCTCTGCACCGGCCAAGCATCTCTACACCAGCCAAGCATCTCTACACCAGCCAAGCATCTCTGCACCGGCCAAGCATCTCTGCACCAGCCAAGCATCTCTTCACCAGCCAAGCATCTCTGCACCGGCCAAGCATCTCTGCACCAGCCAAGCATCTCTGCACCGGCCAAGCATCTCTGCACCAGCCAAGCATCTCTACACCAGCCAAGCATCTCTGCACCCGCCAAGCATCTCTGCACCAGCCAAGCATCTCTGCACCAGCCAAGCATCTCTTCACCAGCCAAGCATCTCTACACCAGCCAAGCATCTCTGCACCGGCCAAGCATCTCTTCACCAGCCAAGCATCTCTACACCAGCCAAGCATCTCTGCACCGGCCAAGTGTCTCTGCACCAGCCAAGCTTCTCTACACCAGCCAAGCATCTCTACACCAGCCAAGCATCTCTGCACCAGCCAAGCATCTCGTCACCAGCCAAGCATCTTTGCACCAACCAAGCATCTCTACTCCAGCCAAGCATTGCTGTCTTGTAAAGTATTTCTCCTCCTGTCATGGCATGTTGGTTGATTGCTCTGAGCAAGAAGCCTGGCATGCAACCCATTGGCACAGGTGAAACAGTCAGATGAATAATTGCCCAATTGCTATCATCAGAGTAGATGCAAAAGATGCTCCTGGCATGGTCCAATTATGGATTGGGGCAGGTTTCTACTCAGTGAGGAAGTTATTTGAGCAGAAGGAAACTGAAGCATCTTATCGGTGGATGCGAGCATGCCTTCAATGTGCTTACAGAGAGGTGGCACTTCAGAATATCAGGAGACTCAGTGCTCCCTTGGCAACCGTTCTCATCAACATGTACAGAGATATCCCACAAAACAGTTTGTTGGTGGGGATGTGCTCTTTTCAGAGAACGGACCCCTACTCTTGTCATGCCGCTGTATGCCATCCCATTACACCAGTCATTAGCACCAGTATACTACCATTAGCACAAGTTTATCATCATTAGCACAAATATACCAACATTAGCACCAGCATAACACCCATTAGCACCTCTAACAACTCATAGCACAAGTGTACCACCCATCAGCACCAGTATGCCAGCCATTAGCACTAGTATATCACTCATTAGCACACACATTAGCACCAGTATAACACTCATTAGCACCAGTATAGCACGCATTAGCACCAGTATAGCGATCATTAGCACCAGCATACCACTCATGACACCAGTATCACACCATTAGCACAAGTATAGCACTCATTAGTGCCAGTGTACCACTCATGACACCAGTATCCCACCATTAGCACAAGTATATCACTCATTAGTGCCAGTGTACCACTTATACCAGTTTACCACTCAATAGCACCAGTATACCACTCACAGTATACCACTCAATAGCAACAGTATACCGCTCATTAGCACCAGTGTACCACTCAGTAGCACCATTATACCACTCATTAGCACCAGTGTACCACTCATTAGCACCATTATACCACTCATTAGCAGCAGTACACCACTCAATAGCAACAGTATACCACTCATTAGCACCAATATACCACTCATTAGCACCAGTGTACCACTCATTATCACCAGTGTACCACTCATTAGCACCAGTATACCACTCATTAGCACCAGTACACCACTCATTAGCACCAGTGTACCACTCATTAGCACCAGTGCACCACTCATTAGCACCAGTGTACCGCTCATTAGCACCAGTATACCACTACTCATTAGCACCAGTATACCACTCAATAGCAACAGTATACCACTCAATAGCAACAGTATACCGCTCATTAGCACCAGTGTACCACTCATTAGCACCATTATACCACCACTCATTAGCACCAGTATACCACTCAACAGCAACAGTGCACCACTCATTAACACCAGTGCACCACTCATTAGCACCAGTATACCACTCATTAGCACCAGTGTGCCACTCATTAGCACCAGTATACCAATCATTAGCACCAGTATACCACTCAATAGCACCAGTGTACCACTCATTAGCACCAGTATACCGCTCATTAGCAACAGTATACCACTCATTAGCACCAGTTTACCGCTCATTAGCACCATTATACCACTCATTAGCACCAGTTTACCGCTCATTAGCACCATTATACCACTCATTAGCACCACTATACCACTCATTAGCACCCGTATAACACTCATTAGCACCAGTATACCACTCATTAGCACCAGTGTACCACTCATTAGCACCAGTGTGCCGCTCATTAGCACCAGTATACCGCTCATTAGCACCAGTGTACCACTCATTAGCACCAGTATACCACTCATTAGCACCAATATACCACTCATTAGCATCATTATACCACCACTCATTAGCACCAGTATACCACTCAATAGCAACAGTATACCACTCAATAGCAACAGTATACCGCTCATTAGCACCAGTGTACCGCTCATTAGCACCAGTATACCACTACTCATTAGCACCAGTATACCACTCAATAGCAAAAGTATACCACTCAATAGCAACAGTATACCACTCAATAGCAACAGTATACCACTCATTAGCAACAGTGTACCACTCATTAGCACCATTATACCACCACTCATTAGCACCAGTATACCACCACTCATTAGCACCATTATACCACTCAATAGCAACAGTATACCACTCATTAGCACCAGTGTACCACTCATTATCACCAGTATACCGCTCGTTAGCACCAGTGTACCACTCATTAACACCAGTATACCGCTCATTAGCATCAGTATACCACTCGTTAGCACCAGTATAACACTCAATAGCAACAGTACACCGCTCATTAGCACCAGTGTACCACTCATTAGCACCAGTGTACCACTCATTAGCACCAGTGTACCACTCATTAGCACCAATATACCACTCAATAGCAACAGTATACCACTCATTAGCACCAGTATACCACTCATTAGCACCAATATACCACTCAATAGCACCAGTATACCACCACTCATTAGCACAAGTATACCGCTCATTAGCACCAGTACACCACTCAATAGCAACAGTATACCGCTCATTAGCACCAGTGTACCACTCATTAGCACCAGTGTACCACTCATTAGCACCAGTGCACCACTCATTAGCACCAGTGTACCACTCAATAGCACCAGTGTACCACTCAATAGGAACAGTATACCGCTCATTAGCACCAGTGTACCACCCATTAGCTCCAGTGCTAATGGGTGGTAATAGCAACTAATAGCAACTAATAGCAACTAATAGCAACTAATAGCAACTACTAATAGCAACTAATGAGTGTGCCACTCATTAGCACCATTATACCACTCATTAGCACCAGTATACCACCATGAAACCAATATTGGCATCAGTCTAACTCATTAGCACCAGCATATCACTCATTAGCACCAGTTAACACTGTTAGCACCAGTATACCACTGTTAGCATCAGTATAACAAGTGCTATTAGCACCACAAAACTCATTATTACTAATATACCACTCATTAGCACCAGTATACCACTATTAGCACCAGTAAGCGACTATTAGGAAGAGTATAACACTCATCAGCACTAGTATACCACTATTAGCACCATTATGAGCACCAGTAAGCGACTATTAGGAAGAGCTCATCAGCACCAGTATACCACTATTAGCAGCAGTATAACACATTAGCACCAGTATATCACTCATTAGCACCAGTATACAACTATTAGCACCATTATGAACACCAGTATGCGACTATTAGGAAGAGTATAACACTCATCAGCACTAGTATACCACTATTAGCACCATTATGAGCACCAGTAAGCGACTATTAGGAAGAGCTCAACACCAGTATACCACTATTAGCAGCAGTTTAACACATTAGCACCAGTATATCACTCATTAGCACCAGTATACACCTATTAGCACCATTATGAACAACAGTATGCGACTATTAGGAAGAGTATAACACTCATCAGCACTAGTATACCACTATTAGCAGCAGTATAACTCATTAGCACCAGTATATCACTCGTTAGCACCTGTATACCACGATTAGCACTAATATACCACTCATTAGTACCAGTATAGCACTATTAGCACCAGTATAACTGTATACAAGCGAAACTAAGATTTGGTATGCAGATGATGCCACAGGAGTTGGGAAACTGTCTGATCTTCGCAAGTGGTGTGATCTGATCAAGGCTCTTGGCCCTGGTTATGGCTATCATACAAACACTGCAAAACCTGGCCAGACTACTACTGTGGACAGACCACATTTGGTGCATTTATCAGCTCTGCGGAATTTAGGAAGAAGCATGTGGAGGGCAAAGTGCAAGAATGGTTTGAAGAGGTGAGTGTCCTACCCTTGATTGCATGCACAGAACCTCATGCAGCCTACGCAGCATTGCCTCATGCCTAGCAAGTGGTCATACCTCTCAAGAACCGTTCCAGAAATTTAACTAACTACATCCATTCAAAGGACACAATACGAACAAAACAAATGACCAGTTCAGACTAGAAGGACACCACAAAATGCGCTGAATGAGAGTTGACTGCATTGCTGGCAAGATGGGAGGCCTTGCCTGACCCAAATGGGCAATTTGCCGTGGATAAATGAGTCACTCTACGCCATTCTATCACAATCCTCGCTACACATGAGATTGTGGTGGATCTGCTCGAAAGAAACTGCCACGAAGCCAAAGGATGCCATTCCTAGCCCCCTGAAATGGGCCATGTTATTGGCCAAGCTGTCTCACTGTTTTACCAATAGAAGGATACAGATTCACACAGCATAAAGACACATTCCCAAATGCACTTGTGTGAGATACATGTATGACTAAACACCATCCCGTCCAGTTTACCCTCATAGACACCATCCCGTCCAGTTTACCCTCATATACACAATCCCATCCAGTTTACCCTCATAGACACCATCCCATCCAGTTTACCCTCATAGACACAATCCCATCCAGTTTACCCTCAGACACAATCCCGTCCAGTTTACCCTCATAGCCCTCATAGACACCATCCCGTCCAGTTTACCCTCATAGACACAATCCCGTTCAGTTTACCCTCATAGATACCATCCCGTCCAGTTTACCCTCATAGATACCATCCCATCCAGTTTACCTTTGTAGACACAATCCCGTCCAGTTTACCCTCATAGACACAATCCCATCCAGTTTACCCTCGTAGATACCATCCCGTCCAGTTTACCCTCATAGACACAATCCCGTCCAGTTTACCCTCGTAGACACAATCCCGTCCAGTTTACCCTCATAGACACAATCCCATCCAGTTTACCTTTGTAGACACAATCCCGTCCAGTTTACCCTCATAGACACAATCCCGTCCAGTTTACCCTCGTAGACACAATCCCGTCCAGTTTACCCTCATAGACACAATCCCATCCAGTTTACCCTCATAGATACCATCCCGTCCAGTTTACCCTCATAGATACCATCCCGTCCAGTTTACCCTCATAGACACAATCCCGTCCAGTTTACCCTCGTAGACACAATCCCGTCCAGTTTACCCTCATAGACACAATCCCATCCAGTTTACCCTCATAGATACCATCCCGTCCAGTTTACCCTCATAGACACAATCCCGTTCAGTTTACCCTCATAGATACCATCCCGTCCAGTTTACCTTTGTAGACACAATCCCGTTCAGTTTACCCTCATAGATACCATTCCATCCAGTTTATCCTCATAGACACCATCCCATCCAGTTTACCCTCATAGATACCACCCCATCCAGTTTATCCTCGTAGACACAATCCTGTCCCATTTACCCTCATATTGTGCATGTGGAACAAGTTTTCTGTCCAACATGCTTGTCCTGCCCCAGAGGAGACCTCCCAAGTCTGTCATAGCGAGATCCATGACCTGATTACTAATCTGGTGACCGAGGTATAGAGAGACGTGTGTGCGGAGTTGGATCTCAACTACCAACAAGAAAACAGTTTACAAATGCCACTGCAAATTTGGAAGATGGCCCCCGACAAGACATTGTGGCCAACGATTTCTTGTGTGGGTGACATGTGTGGGTGACAAGAAAAAATGCTCACTGATGTTCGTGTCTTTACCCACATGCAGAAATACTGAGCCATTGAAAATACGAAAGGACCAAAAAGAGGGCATACGAGTAGAAGGTGAGAGAGGTGGGGCATGCTTCGTTTACCCCGTTGGTCGTTTCAGCTACAGGTGGAATGGCAAATGAAGCTACTCACTTCAGCAAAACGATTGGCTCCCAGTCTGGCCACCAAATGGGTTCAATCCTTCAGTACAACAATGTCATGGCTATGCTGCAGCTAACATGTTCACTACAACACGTACATATGTGGTGCAATCCAATGTATCAGGGGTGCCCAGTCCAGCTGTGGCCATGCACACGAACCAATGCCAGCTATGGATCTAGTCAACTATGAAGCCCAAGATCTCCACTAACCATCGTTAGGTTTTGACATCCAACAATAGCTTGATAGATGTTCCTATATGCACCATACTATTACATACATATTACTTGATAGATGTTCCTATATGCACCATACTAACCTGATAGCTGTTCCTGTATCCACCATACTATTACATACATATAACTTGATAGATGTTCCTATATGCACCATACTATTACATACATATAACTTGATAGATGTTCCTAATCCTATATGCACCATACTATTACATACATATAACTTGATAGATGTTCCTATAACTACCATACTATTACATACATATAACTTTATATATGTTCCTATATACAATTACATATTATTTTTTATGATAACAAGATTTATATAAATGGAAGTGCACTTTACGCATACGAGGAAAAAGTTACTGCCCTTTGGGCAATTAACAGGCTAATACTAGAACAAGATTCCATTCACAAACCTGAGAAGCCTTCTTCATCCATGCCTTCCTCGTCAAAGACGAAGCATCATTCCAACAATTGAGTGTTGTGGCCAACTTATGTATCCAATCCATGTTTGCAAGAAAGCTCACCTTAGGTGAGCATGGATGCCACACTCTTGTTCTTCACTAGAGTCACCCTCAGATGAGTCACAAGTTTCCCCTGTCACTAGAAAAATGACTTGTAATTGCTTTCTCACTTTTTCGGTCATGAAAACTGGGAATGGTCAGTGTTTCAAGATCCGCCCTCCACCCATCAGTTACCAGGTGGTGACGGACTTGAAATTAGATGCATAACTAGAGTAGGGAATATGCTCTTTTATGAAAGCAACTAATTACTGATGGCATGCATGTTTCTTCAAGAACCCTAGGGTGCTATATGGCCATGCATGTTGACGGTAAGTAGAATAACTTGGGAGCCCAACTCTAAGGTGCTTACAACAGAAGAAAATAATGTTGTGAATATTTAATTAAAATCAACAGCTGACCACATAATGAAGAGGATGGTGAGAACGCTACTAATGATAACGAGTGTCTGAGGATGGTGAGTACACTAGGGCTAGGGCTAAGCTTATGCTAAAACAGAATCATCTCTAAAGAGCTGATCATTTCAGTGCCACAGCTCTAAAGAGCTGGTCATCCTGTATATAGCAGTGTCACAGCTCTAGAGAGCTGGTCATCCTGTATATAGCAGTGCCACAGCTCTAGAGAGCTAATCATTCTGTATACAGCAGTGCCACCGCTCTAGAGAGCTGGTCATCATGTATATAGCAGTGCCACAGCTCTAGAGAGCTGGTCATCATGTATATAGCAGTGCCACAGCTCTAGAGAGCTGGTCATCCTGTATGTAGCAGTGCCACAGCTCTAGAGATCTGTATATAGCAGTGCCACAGCTCTAGAGAGCTGGTCATCCTGTATATAGCAGTGCCCTCTAGAGAGCTGGTCATCATGTATATAGCAGTGCCACAGCTCTAGAGAGCTGGTCATCATGTATATAGCAGTGCCACAGCTCTAGAGAGCTGGTCATCCTGTATGTAGCAGTGCCACAGCTCTAGAGATCTGTATATAGCAGTGCCACAGCTCTAGAGAGCTGGTCATCCTGTATATAGCAGTGCCACAGCTCTAGAGAGCTGGTCATCCTGTATATAGCGGTGCCACAGCTCTAGAGAGCTGGTCATCCTGTATATAGCAATGCCACAGCTCTAGAGAGCTGGTCATTCTGTATATAGCACCACAGCTCTAGAGAGCTGGTCATCTTGTATATAGCAGTGCCACAGCTCTAGAGAGATGGTCATCCTGTATATAGGAGTGCCACAGTCTAGAGAGCTGGTCATCCTGTATATAACAGTGCCACAGCTCTAGAGAGCTGGTCATCCTTTATATAGCAGTGCCACAGCTCTAGAGAGCTGGTCATCCTGTATATAACAGTGCCACAGCTCTAGAGAGCTGGTCATCCTGTATATAGCAGTGCCACAGCTCTAGAGAGCTGTGTCATCCTGTATGTAGCAGTGCCATAGCCCTAGAGAGCTGGTCATCCTGTATGGAGCAGCTCTCTAGTCATCCTGTATGTAGCAGTGCCACAGCTCTAGAGAGCTGGTCATCCTGTATATAGCAGTGCCACAGCTCTAGAGAGCTGGTCATCCTGTATATAACAGTGCCACAGCTCTAGAGAGCTGGCCATCAGTGAATGAGAGATTAGCTAACTCGAAGAATAGTAAGAAGAGTACCTATCTCGTAAAAACACAGAAATTTTGATCCACACTCACAAGACTCTGCTCTTTATATACCTTAGCTAATTAGAAATGATATAAGTTTCTATACAATACACAAACTATACAAAACTCCATTACATAAAGTAAAACAGAAAATAGACCAGTTGCACCTCCTCCCTAATCCTCATGCCAATAACAACATGACCCAAAGGGGTAAGAATAAACAGGAACATGAGCACTGTAAGGTGATAGATTACCAGTCCTCACACTCATCTCCCCTTCTCCAGAGCTAAACTGGGAAATTAGTTTACTGAGATCAATTGGTAAACTAGTTTGCTGTAGATGTGAGATGGTGCATTTGCATTTCCCTGGTCACTGAATAATCATTATGTCCTCCAGTTGGAGGAACAAAGTCCATCTTGTCAGCCTTGGCTCTCCTAGATTTTATTGCTTTCTCATTTCTCAGCTCTTCTCCTCTGGGGCTGCACTTTTTTCTGCAGACCCTTTTGTCCACAGAGAGATCCTCCATCCTCACTCACGTCTTCTGCAAGGTTCTTCTGGAACAAGCAATGTGTGGAACTTGTTGATATGCAGAATTCGATTCTTCTTTGCTAGTTGACTCTGCCAACTTTCTTGATCACTCTGTGCAGGGTTCTTCCACTGTGCGAGTAGCTTTGATGTGCAGTGGCTAGCAGTACCAGCACCTAATCATCAGTAGCAAGTTCGTGCTGTCTCGCTTTTTGGTCGTCCACTTCTTCTGATTGGTCTGTGACTTCTCAAAGTTTTCTGCGACCACTTTCATCATCTTTCCCTCATGGCTAAGACATTTGCTTGTTTCTCTGCTTCACAAGTTTCTTTTAGGACATCAAGTGCACCCTGAACTGGGTGGCTGTACAGAAACTCGAAAGGCAAGAATCCTGTCGAAGCTTGTGAAACCTCTCGATAGGCGAACAGCAAGTAGGGGATGTGCTTGTCCTAATCTTTACCCTCACACGTAGCTGCTTTGCATAACATTGATTTCAACCTCTTGTTAAATCGCTCCACTAACCCATCCATATGTGGGTAGTACAGCCCTAGACCTCGGTGAGGAATTGGGAAGTGAAATTCGTGATCTGTGAGGAGTATTTCTTTTGGTATCCTTACTCTCGAACATGAGACTGAGGAGCTGGTCACATGATGTTCGACTGTGACGAGCTCCTCAAGTCTCGTGATCACTGTCGATCGACCATAATGGTATCGACCATAATGGTATAGCCTCTGGATATCTCGTGGCATAGTCGCATAGAACTAGCACGTCTTGTTTTCTGAATCGGCTCTTGGGTAGTAGTCCAATAATATCTATCGCTATTCACTGAAAGAGCTAATAGAATTTTTTTTGGATACGATCAGCTGTATTAGTTTTTCCCGAGTGACATAACAGAATGCTGCAGGCCAGCTTGTAATGGAGGTAACTGTTCCTCTTCCATGGCTTCTGTCCTGCATCTGACTGAACTCTAATTTCAGCACAGTAGACCATCTTATCCTAAGCCACCAGCAGTAGACTCCCAAGGACTGCTGTACGGATCATCGCCAAGGTAGTATTTGCCTCCTGCAATGTTTTGGACGGAATCTCCAGGGGATGTGCAACTGGTTCCTCTCATTCTGGTTCCTGTGGCTGGCGTTGTGTCAGTTTTTCTCATCTGGTGAGCATCTCTTTTTCACATCCAGGTACGAATACTTCTTCGGTAAACTGAGGTAAAATCTCTAGCATCTTGTGAGATTTCTTCATCTTCTCAACATGTGGTTGATGCTGAGGCTTCGCCATTGTCTGTAGCTTATTTCTCCTCCGGCACTCTTGAGTGAACGCCCGATAGAAGCTCACTCTCCTAACGATGCACCTCTTCCTTTTGTTGCACCTCAGCTGGGCCACCTGCTGCTCCAGTGGGTCCTTGCTCATTCCCAGCTCCATTTCTAGTAGAAGTCTTGAGGTAGGAACATCTGTCCCTAACAACATCAACATAGGTAGGGTGCCGGCGGACACAGCAGCCTCCACTGCCAGCGACTGCCCACCTACATCTATGTCAATCTGTGCTAGTGGGTATAAAACTGAATCACCATGAGCACAACGTATTGCCACTGACTCTATCTCGACTCCCACTCCAGGCTTGTGAAACTCTGGCTTCTGAACACTCCATTGTCTTCTGACGTTAGAGTTTCCCTCATGATCAGTTCACCTCTTCACACACAGCAATGCATCTTACGGACATCTGAATGAGTAGTGGCTCTTCTAACAACACTAGAGCTAGCTCCTAACAAACCTGAGAAGCCTCCTTCATCCATGCCAACACTAAAGCTGTAGCTCCTAACAAACCTGAGAAGACCATCCATCCAACACTAGGGTTAGCAGCTAACAAACCTGAGAAGCCTTCTTCATCCATGCCAACACTAAAGCTAGCTCCTAACAAACCTGAGAAGACCTTCCATGCCAACACTAGAGTTAGCACAAACCTGAGAAGCCTTCTTCATCCATGCCAACACTATAGAGCTAGCTCCTTAACAAACCTGAGAAGCCTCCTTCATCCATGTCAATATTTGCTGACAGATCTACATGCTGGCTACAACAATCAGGTCTGTCCACAACAGGAAGCAGTGGATTATGATGGAGAAGTGACCATTCGCTTACTCAGTTATCTGCAAATGCATCTCCCATCCATGCATGGTATGTGAGTTGTACTATTAGGAGAACCTCACTAATGCAACTGTTACGTTTCCCCAAAGCAGTTCATAAGTTTACTTCAAACATTGCCCGTGTCACTTGCATGGCAGATCTCAACAAACTCTCAGTTGACGTACAGTGTAGTAGACAGAACGACTTTGTGATAATTATACTTACTCAACGTTTTGGCTAGACCCTCTATTAGGTCTCATTATTATTCCTGATATATATTCCTGATGAAGGCTAGGGCATCTAGCCAGTTGAGCTAGTCAAGTGAAATTGATTATTGAGAAAGTGGAAAACATGTACACCAATTCCCATATACTTGAATCAGAGGGTTAGCTTGAGGCACCAAATTAGCACCAAATAAGCACAAGAAGGATAATCACAACATGCACTCTACCACATGAGGACGAACATGTAAAAGTAATCAAGAAAGGTGTTATTATTAATGAGCTGCTGGTGGATGTTTATAGTATATTCATTAATGCTGGCCAGCAGGCTTGGCTGCATTCCATTCTGCCCAATTCCCAAGGCCAACACAGTCATATGTATGTAGCTTACCTGAAAGGGTTAGGTAACTCGATTTCTTCTTGCTCCGTCCTGTCGATTTAGTTACACTAATTATCGACTTCAACTTCTCATCAGTGGGGTCAAATATCTCTCTTTGCATTACATTTTTTACTCCTGTCAAGAGAGCGGCAGCCATATTTGCTTCCTAGCATCGGCTTTTTGCTGCCTAGAAGATGTCAAAACAAAAAGTGACACGCCCATATATTCCGCGGCGCATGGAGTTAAAAACACGTCCATCCGGCTGCGCTGATCTTTACCGAACTATTGTCGTCTTCGAGTGGATTGTGATCGCCATGCAGAATTGAAAGTGATGAAGGTAAATCCTCTCAACATGTAAAAAGATCCCTATAAGTGTTAGACCGCTAACCTGCTACATGCATGTCTTATTAAACAACATTGCTATTCTCTAGAGAAGTGATTGTTTGACATTTTCAACCCTAGTACTAAATGAATAAAAGGTAGAGGAGAGTTTTGGAGGTGCAGGCAGGTGGAACGAGTGGACAAATAGGCTGTTTATAAAACTACCTCACTCCTTCAACCTGTTTCTTAAGAAGGTTGATGGCTAAACGTTATTCATATCTCGCTTGAAAGTTACATTGACCTACCGACTAATTGGCTCTCGAAAAACTTCCAGTGAGCCATGAATCTCATAAAGTAGTAAACTGGCAGGTCAAAGATTGTTTCAATGTTCTCTGTTTGGGCTAGATGCTCTAGCCTTCATCAGAGTTGACTCCTGATGAAGACTAGAGCATCTATAGCTGAAACATCCAAAAACAAATTTAAATTGATCTTTGTGAAAATGTTAAAATGTTAAAACTCCTTTTCAAATCTGTGTGCCATGGTTTGCCCCGGTTTGCCCCACTTTTTAATATGCTTGTGGCTAAATCAAATTATATTTTATTTTAAAAACTGGGCTAAATTGGTTTTTGTAGTTGTGAGGTGATTCTTAGTAGTTGTGGGGCGATTCTTAGTAGTTGTGAGGTGATTCTTAGTAGTTGTGAGGTGATTCTTTTAGTAGTTGTGAGGTGGTTCTTAGTGTAGTTGTGATTCTTAGTGGTTGTGAGGTGATTCTTAGTAGTTGTGAGGTGATTCTTAGTAGTTGTGGGGTGATTCTTAGTAGTTGTGAGATGGTTCTTAGTGTAGTTGTGATTCTTAGTGGTTGTGAGGTGATTCTTAGTAGTTGTGAGGTGATTCTTAGTAGTTGTGAGGTGATTCTTAGTAGTTGTGAGGTGGTTCTTAGTGTAGTTGTGATTCTTAGTGGTTGTGAGGTGATTCTTAGTAGTTGTGAGGTGATTCTTAGTAGTTGTGAGATGGTTCTTAATAGTTGTGATTCTTAGTAGTTGTGAGGCGATTCTTAGTAGTTGTGAGGCAATTCTTAGTAGTTGTGAGGTGGTTCTTAGTAGTTGTGATTCTTAGTAGTTGTGAGGCGATTCTTAGTAGTTGTGAGGCGATTCTTAGTAGTTGTGAGGTGGTTCTTAGTACTGTACTTGTGATTCTTAGTAGTTGTGAGGTGATTCTTAGTAGTTGTGAGGTGATTCTTAGTAGTTGTGAGGTGATTCTTAATACTTGTGAGGTGATTCTTAGTAGTTGTGAGATGGTTCTTAGTAGTTGTGATTCTTAGTAGTTGAGAGGTGATTCTTAGTAGTTGTGAGGTGATTCTTAGTAGTTGTGAGGTGATTCTTAGTAGTTGTGAGGTGATTCTTAGTAGTTGTGAGGTGATTCTTAGTAGTTGTGAGGTGATTCTTAGTAGTTGTGAGGTGATTCTTAGTAGTTGTGAGATGATTCTTAGTAGTTTGATAGATTTTGGGGATTCTTAGTAGTTGTAAGGTGATTCTTAGTAGTTGTGGGGTGATTCTTAGTTGTGAGGTGATTCTTAATAGTTGTGAGGTGATTCTTAGTAGTTGTGAGGTGATTCTTAGTAGTTGTGAGGTGGTTCTTAGTAGTTGTGAGGTGATTCTTAGTAGTTGTGAGGTGGTTCTTAGTTGTTGTGAGGTAGTTGTGAGGTGGTTCTTAGTAGTTGTGAGGTGATTCTTAGTAGTTGTGAGGTGATTCTTAGTAGTTGTGAGGTGGTTCTTAGTAGTTGTGAGGTGATTCTTAGTAGTTGTGAGGTGATTCTTAGTAGTTGTGAGGTGATTCTTAGTAGTTGTGAGGTGATTCTTAGTAGTTGTGAGGTGAATCTCAGTAGTTGTGAGGTGAATCTTAGTTGTTGTAAGGGTTATTCTTCCAGAGGTTCATGTTTGGAAGCGGCACTACTTCCAGAGGTTTTGGCATTAGATCTACCATTGTTTGCTACATGTATATTCATAGCTCTAATGGGAATTATGGTATTCTGGCTATATATCCAGCATTTAAAGTGTGTGGTGTATATATATATATATATATATATATGTGTACATATATATTGGACAACAACGACAACAACAAAAACAAGACCAAAAAGAACTGGAAAATGTTTTATTTGAAAACCACCACAATATTCTCACTAAGAAAGAAAACAAGGCCATCTAGACATGATTACCTTTTTTTGTTTGTGCAAATGGTGTATATGGTAAAGGGTCTTTTAAAAGTACAGTCTTTTTTTTACAATGTTTTACTTAAAAAAATTCTATTTGTATATATGTATATATTTGTATGTATGTATGTATGTGTGTGCTGTATCTGTATATTATATGTATCTATGTAGTATTATGTTTGTATGCATTAGGTATGTATGTGTGTGTCTGCATCTATGTATATTATATGTATGTATGTTTGTATGCATGTAGGTAATGTATGTGTGTATGTATGTGTTTGTCTATGTATGTTTTAATGCATATATGTGGGTATGTGTATGTATGTAGGTATGTATGCATGTATGATATATGTATGCATGTTTGCATGATGTATGTATATAGGTCATGTGTATGTCTGTATGTAGGTATGTACATATGTATGCATATGTGTATATATGTTTACATGTATGTATAGTTTGCATTTATATATGAAGGTATGTGTGTATAGGTATGTGTGTATGTACATGTATGTATGTATATATGTTGTTATGTATGTAGGTTGGTATGTAGGACTGTGCTGTCAGATAGTGTATTATGTGAGTCTATCAACGATGCAATAATGCTAGCTCAAATGCTCTGCAGCTGAAGTGGAACGGAGTGGTCACTTGATGTACTGAAGAGATTCATTCCTTCCTACAGAGGATAATGAATCTAAGCCAGTTTCCAGCAAATAGCTGTGATCCTGGAACCCTTAGCAGGGTAATCAGCTATGTTTGGTCTGCTGTTCTGGAGTTATCCTGTACAGCTAGCTATAACCGTGTGCTTGAAGGAGGGTGCTGTGCAAACAGTTTATGAAGAGACTGATTTGAGTAACAATCCAACAGTTGAGAGCAACAACTAAATGTGGAGTATATGGATCTGACTTTTGTATGTACAAGCAGATGAAACAATTTAGAATCTCATATTGGAGTCATAGAAGCTTAGACTTTGATACTGATACTAGACTCCACTTGTACTGGAGCCACTGAAATATGGAATACACGCTGGCTCTTGACATTGCAACTGTTGGACTAGAGTACATCAAATGACAGAGATAACTGAAAATTACATCAAATACAAAAGAAAGGGTTAAAAACAACAAATATAAGCATTGATCAGTCGACTGCAAAAAGGGGGGAAGCTGACGACCCTTTACCTCATAAAAATTCATCATGTTGAATTTAAAAGGTGAAGGGTTTCCTTTCCTTTTTTCCTTGGCAAGTCGTTTTTAATAGGGGGACTAAACCAATAGACTAAACCATAAAAAATATTAAAAACAAAACAACTTGTGGTTAGGATTGGTGATTGCATACTTCAGCAGCTGTATTAACATAGCACATGTGTAACCATGTGGGGGTATCTCAAATTCTGAGTGCCTGAACTGGCGGTAAATGTAGATCCTGACTGGAAAGAGAAAGTGCTAGTCAGCAAAAATTAGTATTGTGGCATTAGGAAACCTTACTCCTTTGCAGCGAGTATTTTCTTGGAGAAAATTGATACTCCTGAGGCCACTGCCAAGACAATGCTCACTTTTAAAGTGACAATACTGATGCGGGAAAGTATTACATAGTCATGATGTTATTATACATGTTATCATTCTTGAAATGTAGCTATATAGCATTCCTACAACACCCCCACAACCCCTGTAGAGCATTCCCACAGCTCCTGTAGAGCATTCCCATAGCTCCTGTAGAGCATTACAACATCTCCTGTAGAGCATTCCCATAGCTCCTGTAGAGCATTCCCACAGCTCCTGTAGAGCATTCCCACAGCTTGTAGAGCATTCCCACAGCTCCTGTAGAGTATTCCCATAGGTTCTATAGAGCATTTCCATAGCCCTGGAGAGTATTCCCACAGATTCTGTGAGCATTCCCATAGCTCATGTAGAGCATTCCCACTGTACCTGTAGAGCATTCCCACTGCACCTGTAGAGCATTTCTACAGTTCCTATAGAGCATTCCCACAGCTCCTGTAGAGCATTACCACAGCTTGTAGAGCATTCCCACAGCTCCTGTAGAGCATCTGTAGAGCATTCCCACAGCTTGGAGAGTATTCCTATTGCTCCAGTAGAGTATTCCCACAGAGCATTCCCACAGCTCCTGTAGAGTTATTCCCATAGGTTCTATAGAGCATTTCCATAGCTCCTGGAGAGTATTCCCACAAATTCTGTAGAGCATTCCCATAGCTCCTGGAGAGTATTCCCACAGATCCTGTAGAGTATTCCCATAGATTCTATAGAGCATTTCCATAGCTCCTGGAGAGTATTCCTACAGATTCTGTAGAGCATTCCCATAGCTCCTGGAGAGTATTCCCACAGATTCTGTAGAGCATTCCCATAGCTCCTGGAGAAGAGCATTCCCACTGCTCCTGTAGAGCATTCCCACTGCACCTGTAGAGCATTCCCACTGCTCCTGTAGAGCATTTCCACAGTTCCTATAGAGCATTCCCACTGCTCCTGTAGAGCATTTCCACAGTTCCTATAGAGCATTCCCACAGCTCCTGTAGAGCATTCCCACTGCAGTTTCATTTGCTTCCTTGTGGCGCACTACGTAGTGATTGGTGTTTCTTGAGGTTATAGTATATAGTGTCTCTCCACCATGTAAATCCTGTAGTTATAAAGGTTGCTCCCTTTTTGTGCTACATATATATAGGTAAAAACTTTCCTTCAATTGAAGCCTATGACAAAAAGTTGCATCTAACTTTTTGTGCTACATATATATAGGTAAAAACTTTCCTTCAATTGAAGCCTATGACAAAAAGTTGCATCTAACTTTTTGTGCTACATATATATAGGTAAAAACTTTCCTTCAATTGAAGCCTATGACAAAAAGTTGCATCTAACTTCATATTGTAATGTGACCAGGGCTGGACTAGGATAATAAAAGCAACGGCCTGCAAACCATTGATGTCAGTGCAGGTTATATAACTTACCCTAGGACGAAGGTATGTTCGTAAACGACCTTATTCTGCACATTCCAATCAAAATCCTTTCAGAACTGTCAAATCCCATTGACACACACATGCGTGAACAGCCTCTACCACACGATAACATATTAAAATACCATCAACAAGTCCTTGGCTCACGCTTATAAGATAAACCCTACAGAATCCCATTGACATGCACGTGTGAACAAGCCCTTAGCTCAAGCTTATAAGATAAACCCTGCAGAATCCCATTGACACACATGCGTGAACAGCCTCTACCACACGATAACATAATAAAATACCATCAACAAGCCCTTGGCTCAAGCTTATAAGATAAACCCTGCAGCAGGTACTAGTGTCAGTGTAGAGGAGAAGTTACAATACAAAAGCAAAGTCACTACACATAGCGATTTAATGGGTTGATGTTTTTCAATCATGGATTATTTTTCGATACTTTTTGCCAGTAATCATGGTTGTTTCGAGGTGGTGGATCGGCATTGGATGAGCTTTGGGAATCAACGATGGTTTAATGAACTATATATTATAGCCTCCCTCCCTACTTTTTTTTTGCTTGATCAAGGCACCTGTCCATTTTAAGCAGCGAGCCTGAATGTGTGGATAGGTATCACAACATTCAGTCTGGAAGGACTTCTCAAACTTCTTTTGGGAAACCTTTAATAATAATTGAAGCTGGGCAGCTACCATAATACCTTCAGAGTACACAGGTGATTGATAGTACCCGCTGTTTAGAAACGACAATGCTCTATTTAGATATTAACAGCTAGCTGGCTGACTATTGATCTTTGATTCCTTTATCTCTGCATATGGTTGGTTATTTGCTTAACCTGTCTGACTGTTGTGTTTTTCAATTGAGTACTCATTCCAAATATTCCCTTGACTATACCAAGGTTCACTGCCTTTGTTGATTAAGCTTTTTGCACATGAAAATGACAAAACAAAGCCAAGAAATAGCTTTGGGTGTAGCTAATTGCAACAGGTCACCAGAGAAACTTACAAATATTGAACTTCACTCCATGCCTAATAAGTAGTAATACTCGGTTTGTGCATGCATACTCACTTGATTGGATTTGCCCCATGCCAGCAATAAAGTATTTAGCCCCTTCCCCTCCCCAATAAAAGAAATCCTGGCATGGGTGACACATGGATGGGGCTTTCCTTGGTTTTTATGAAGGGATTCTCTTCGTTAACATACCTTAGTGCTGTTCACAGTGTAGCTGGGCCACTGCATTAACATATCTCAGTCCTAGAGGATCAGTTAGTCCCAGAGTGCCATTGGCTTTGCAATCCTATTCTGATGTTTGATAGCAATAACTATTCACAATGCTATTTTTTTGAATAGGTGAAAAACCCAACTGCTCCTACCAGCAACTTCATTTCTACTTTAATAGAGAAGGCTATGGATCTCATTGGGAAATCCTTGGATAGTACTTCCATTGTGGTGAGTTGGACAAGTGGCAGCAAGCATTGCCCTCCTCCATCTATTGAAACACAAATTGGCAGAGAGAAGCCATTGTGATATGATATGTGTGCTGCCTAGCCCAACCCAGCTGGCCTAGAAAAGAGGTTGTCTCAACTTGAAAAGGAAAATTCTCAGTTTAAATCTCGTGAGCTCATTCTATTTAATATTCCGATTTGTGATCTTACTAGTTGAATTGAATACTGCCTACAGTTCTACAAGAAGTGATGCTAAGACTGAATCTTTTAGAAAGTCCATCAGTCAGAGAAGTTGCGGCGCAAGCTGATGGTAAGGTTGGTATTGGCTCTGTAGATTTTAACAAGGAACAACTGATAAGTTCTGGAAAGGAAGCGTCAAGTGAGTATATTCTCGATCTCACATAGTCAGTGGTTCTGTAATGTATGTGTATGTTTATATGACTGCAAGAACTCTGGCCTTGCTAAGATGTTTAGTCCCTAATATATTATATAATGTGGCGTCATAGTCTACGTGTACAGCTGTCCTGGATAACGCTCGCCTTGCTAATATGTTTAGTGCCCCAATATACATGTATTATATAATGTGGCATCATAGTCTACATCTACAGCTGTCCTGTACAGCACTGGCCTGGCTAGGATGTTTAGTGCCCTTATATATTATGCATAGCTGAATAGGTAGAGTTAGGATGACTGTGCCTTGATGCATTGAATGACAGTTGTAATATACACATACAGTGTACTAGTCTGCTGATGGTGGTTCAGCTAGTGCAAAGCGTGTGATCTCAGTTTGTTCATTTGTAGAGTCTGAAGATATTTCAAAGTCAAGCCTCCTCTTGGATATCAAGCCGGTACATAATGTAATATTCGTGTACTACATAGAAATACCAAAGGGACAATCTGCACACATGTTTCTCTCAAATTTTCTGTCTAGTATTTTCCCCTCAAAATCTGGTATGCTATTGGACTGGCATAGTAGTATTTCATAACAGTTATGATGCATGCACACTAGCGACTGCTATAAATTTGTTCACACATTATATCAGTGCAAGAAGCTGACTATTGTTTGAGTCACTTATTGCTGGTCTATGTTACCAATGACTCGGTGGGGTTCTACTGAGCATTTTCTATAAAACACTGTGTCTATGACTGTGTGATGTGTGTGTGTGAGTGAGTGAATGTGTATGTGTGTGGTGTGTGTGTGTGTGTGAGAGTGACTGTGTATGTGTGAGGAGTATGTGTGTGTGTGTGTGTGTGTATTATTTTCAGTGTCAAAACTAGCCTAAAAATGCGAGCGACTGAATTAGAGGCCAAAAGAAGACTTAGGTTGGGTCTGGGTCACCATTATAGCAAGAGAACATATACCAAGGAGAGCAGAGGTCGAGACTTAGAGTTGGTTGAGTCTGGGCCATAGGCGGTGCTAGTGTTCACCCTGACAGGAGGAATGTGGGGAAAGTTGATAAGGGGATTTCCCCTCGCAGCCGAGGGCTTTAATAGGGGATTTTCCCCTCTCAGCCCCCCTGGCTATATTTGCAGCTTTCTCAGCTACATAAGACATGGTTTTAGAACAAGTTAGTAGTTGGATTGTCAGCAAATGAACTCTCTCGATCTTTGTCATCAAATTGGCTCATCCTTTTGGGTAATAATTATTGCTTTTTTCAGGTGACTGGTTCCCAGAGGGGGTCCAGGCCTTCCGAATGGAGGTGGCAGAGGACCCCATACACCAGACTCCCCTGGCTCCACCACTGATCTTGACCACACAATGACAGCAACCAATGGCAGTGCATCAAATTTTGCTGTGCGCATTGCAAGAGGCAACTGGGGAGCGCTTGGCTTGACTGCTACAGGAGGAATCATTTTACAGTGATTATAAACTGTAAACTGTACCAACGATTGCAATTGTAGTTATATCTTGCACTGGAAGGTAGCTTCAGACTTTCTTCTTAGTGGTTGTAGATTAGGGGATTGTAGAGTTACATGTATGTAGTTGCCTTTTAAGGCTTGCAATTACATTTTATAAGTCTTGAACATTTATAATTTTCCTTCTGTTGGTGCAATGGACCCTCCAGAATTCAGAGAATTAAAGCATCTGTATGCAAGAGATGGCAGATTCAGTCCTTCCAAGAGCCAAGAAGGTCAAGTGGCGTATTAGCCGTGTTTTAGTAGAGGATCCTGCAAAACATTTCAAGGAATACCATATTCTGTATCTTTTGGATTCATTTTTGCACCTTTTTTCTGAAGTTAATTTTGAAATGAAAAATGGTTTGATGAAACTGAATTGTAGGCAAAACCTGAAACTGAAAATGGCATTTTTGAAAGAAAAAATGATCCCCTTTACTGCTTATAAATCATGTGTCCTGTAGGCCAACTGTAGTATGTCCTATAGAAATCGTATATTTGAGCTAGCTATAGTGTCTCCCATAGGAATATTGTAAAACCGCTAGAGGCAAATCAAGGCTAGAGGCAAATCAAGTCTAGGAATTTGTTATAATATTGTTGTGCTAACCTTTGGGACGAGGCTTCAATTCATGCACATGCACTAAAGAAGGAAGTGTGTGCTTTTATTACAGTGAAGCTGAGGAAACTGCAGATAGGGGAAGCTCCGACTGTCTGACCAGTCCAATTTTGGCTGGACCACTTCTATTACATTATTAATTTTTTGGAAATTTTCAATAAAGTGGCGCATGCACATTTTCATGCTATTTATGCCAGCTATGTACAGCAGTGGACGATCAATGCCTCGGAGTAAAATCGTATCACGTTCCACTGTTACAGGAAAGACTGAACAACCAGATAAACCCACCAAATTAGTCTACAATTGTGTGTATAATACTACTAGGTTAACCCTCCCACCGGTGTAATGCAATGACCGCTACTAAACAGTCTACATAAAACCTACAGTGGGTGACAAAAAACAACCAGTTCCATACCCATTTTAATGCTAATGTTACGATGTCGAGGAATTTGTAGCGCAGAATCAACACTTAAAAAACCCGACGGATAATGCAAAACAAATGCCGTTAAGTTTATATTTCCAATTTTTTTAAATCTTCCACTTTTTAAATTAATGGTTGAGCACGCATTCACGCGCACATGGGGCGGGCTCCCCAGTTGTTTACAACAAGCCAGGTTTTTTTGTTCCACTGTTTTCTTTCTTCCCAGATGTCATTTTGCCTATCAAGAAGTTTATTGCTGACTGAAGTTATTTCTCTTCCTAACCTTTTGGCTTGTTCCCACTAGTGTCTGTCCTTCAGGTCTAGCTCTCAACTTAGTATTAGTCAGAGTTCGCAGGTTTTACCCAGGGCTTGGGTGTAACCCAGGTTAAACCCGGGTTGGATTAAATACCTTTTACCCGGGTTTTACCGGGTTTTACCCTGGTTTTACTAAAACATGGATACAACCCAGGATAAAATAATAGATTTATTATAAACTGTAAAGATATTATAAGAAATTAACTCTGTAATCAGGAAGCAAGACATTCAATAAATGGCAACTGTAAAGAACTAGACAAAAACAGGAGCTGTGTTTCACTCAGCATTTGTTTTCCATGTGATAAGGTTGTCTACTAGAGTATATATTTTTTATTTAATGATTTATTTAAATATTTAAACAAGATTCATGGGATTAAAGTCCAATTGATATGCAAGTTAAACAGATTTAATAGTCAATCTCCTGAGGTCCTCGCAGGAGCCTGTGGCAGAAGACGAGTTTCTTGGATTTCTCATTTTTGTAATTGCAGTACACTTACTAAACTGTAAGCAGTGAATACCTGTGGTATTTGCTTGCTTGGTGTCCACCACCACCCAGACACTTGTGGCTCTGGGACCTGGCTGTGACAGGGCTACAAATAAGTGTTTTATATCACTGGGTAATACCTGGGTAAAAACCCGGATAAAATAGGGGTAAAACCTGGGAAAATTCCTAAAACACAGGATTTACCCACTGGGTTGGGTTAAATAGGTTTTACCCGGGTAAAATGCAAACACTGGTATTAGTAGCTTTACCTTCTACTACACTGTGTAGCTAAGATGCATTAGATAAAGCTTCTATATCGTTTTGTAGAGGTTAGGTTTCCTAGGCGTAGTGTTTGGTAAAGCCTGGTGTAGATTAAGGCTTGTAAAACAAACCCCTTTTTATAGCCCTCACAGAACCTCTAGTAGATAGCAATCCTTGCCTTAGAGAGACTTCACAGAGTTGCTTAGCCTTAGAAAGGTTGAAGATTTTACAGAACGTCTAGTAGCTTAACAGGACTGGCCTTAGAAAACTAAACCTCTAGAAACCCCTAGGTAAGCTTTTGTATGTAACAAGCCATGTCTAGAATACTAGGCCTCACATCAACCATGTCTAGACCAAGAGCTGATATATTTACGCATTGATATGCCCAACGGAGAACTCAGTATCAGTGGTGCCCCTTGTGTTTGGTGACAGGTGTACTGTACTACTGTAAGAGTGGAAAAGTACTGTCGGGAGTGAACATTTTATGCAATGCATTACTCTATTACATAGTGGATGTCTTTATTATGTTTTGTGTACATGCAACAGGACCTCAGACTTTTATGGTTTAATTATAGGATAAGTTTGTCCTTGATGGCCCCATCGACCTACTTATACTAGTCCACATCTTTCCTGCATTCGCTGGTTCCAACTACTTAACTGATCATGGACCCTATTGAATTTGAACTTGTATGGGAGAAGTGTTTGGAGTCGATCCAGCAAACATACAAGTGTTTATGCTCGCAAAATAAGCAATGATATGGAAAATTATGTTTATAGTGTTAGTTTTATAACTGACTCTCATCTTTTATTATGGGAAGATGTCTTTTAATAAACTCCTACAAGGCAAGTTCATCTATGCTTCACACAAAAATGTTCTAATGTCTGACATACCGAGGCACACACACTTGTAGCTTTCAAATATACATGTAAGAGACCATGCTTCAAACCAAAAATTTGTCTGCCAGTTGGGTAGTCATGGTTGTGAAGGCTGACCATAACATAAGCCTTACGTGATCCAGTGCGAATTGTCATGAAAGTTCACTGGTGATAGTTATGCATGCTCATTGCTCAATGATTATGGTAACCTTACTACCACCAGTGAACAAAAATCATAGCAATTTTGTGTATATGCATGAACAACCAGTGAATAAGTACAACAACATTCAATAGCCAGTTGCTGCTCCTTGTAGTTAATTAATCATTGGAAGAATTGAGTGCAGTCTATGGATCTCTGCATTCATCAGTCCATATAACGTCCTCTTCACCACAAGTCACCTCCCCAAGAAGATGCTAGATTCACTCAAATATTTTATCTGGAAAGGCAGGGAAGGGAAGAGATATTATTGTAATATTATATACCTTGCCTTTAAGATTTGGAAATCAAATGTTTCACTGACTCGAGCTAAGCTTGCTAAAGAGTAAGCTAAGCAGTCAAAAGGTCTTAAAAAGTCTTAAGCTTGTCCTTCAAACCCCCAAGCCACAGCCCAGGCAAAGCTATGCTCTTGAGCTTACCCTTCAAATTTAAAATAAGCTAATCATTCAAGCTTCCTTAGCTAAGCCTAACCAGCTTATAAACTGCAAGCTAAACCAGGTTGTCACTTTAAATTAGCTAAACTAGCTTAGCAAGCTTTAGAAATGAGACAGCTTACCTTGTTCCGTGAGCCTGACAAGCTGACAGTAGAACCTTGGAAGGTCTCTCCTAGAGCAGTGCACTGCAGAATGGTGCCCAGTAAAATGCTGTAGCCCTTGTTTGGTCTGTAGCAAATGCTGGAGCTAGTCGACAGTTGTTTTGTTGGTCAGGTTCATCTGCTCGGCTTGCATTAATATCGAGGGTCTTTCGCTGAAGAACGATATTAAAAACGGTACAAGAAGCGAGAAGCTGCCGAATGACAAACGAACTAGAAGCAGCTGGGTATGAAGCCCAATTGAGGCACACGAGGTTTGCGCGAACAAGGGCAAAAAGATTCGTTGCCATTGGAACAGGGTCTTTATTTAACAGCATTGGAATGACTGAATGATTTTCTCAGAAATTCCAATGGAATATTAATGCAACGGAACCAGAATTTTTTTGTCTACTACTGTACGGATTACATAACTATGGTAAATGTGATATAAACTTCACTTACAGTATCTTGCAAAGTTATGGCGATCTGCTCTAGCAGAAATGAAGTTATTGACCCGCTTTTTGAGGACTATTTTGGCCTCTCAAGTGCGTCAGCAGTGCAGGCGAGGGAGAAGGTATGTATATTTAACTGGGAAGCACGGAGATGCGGTAACAGCTCTGAGAAGTGTAGTTATCTGTGAAGTGGTCTTTGTCCTACACCATCTTGTGAAGCATTTGATAGTGAGGATCAGCTGGACTTCTTTAGAGATGTGTAGCAACAAATAGGTGTTTGGTCAAGCGTAGTAGTTATATATAGCTAGCATAAAGTCAGCATAAAGTCAACATAAAGTCAACATAAGAATTTCCTAAGAATTTCCCAGGTATGTCCTGGGAGTAGGTTGTGCAATGAAATGACATAGTTTGTCTAGCATATGACTCTGTTGAGTCAATGACTCTGGCAACTCTTCCTGGTCATCAGGACATTGTGACGGACATAGTTAGTGGCCTGTCAACTCCTTGTGCTCAGCATGGCCATAGTCATGGACGGCCCATCAACTACAGGTAGCTCTGTTTCTGGTATGTATATATATGCCATATTGTAGTGCAATAATCATTCTAAATGTTCTTTCTGTGTTGTAGCCCCAAGGTTACTCCTGCTCATCTTTGGCATAGTCGTGGTTGGGTTGGGGCATTGCCCCTGGTTCATCTACCCTGTTGGTCACCCACTTTATAGCGACATCTCTAAGGTGAAGAAATTCTTGACTTGGTTCAATTTTGGTGACCACAAGGCAAGGGACATCATTTTTATCTTCAAAAGTTTTTAATGATATTCATCTCAACTTGTTAAATTCATCACTGGGCCTACTTGCTAGATTTGAACCTGGCAGATTATAATGATATTCATATGGTTTATTTCTAAGCAACTCACATTGTTGTTCGACGCAGCTGGCAGATTATAATGATATTCATATGGCAACTCACATTGTTCGACGCATCTATGTAACCAGAAATTCAGTGGGAAATGGATAACTGTTGAAGAACAATAGTTAATAGAATACTTACAATGAATGATATTTACTGGTGAAGGCTAGATGCTCTAGCGTTCACCAGTAATAATCTTTTTTTGTTTCTTTTCACCTGATATATAGTTGCTAGTAGTTAGTCAACCTAGGAGATTTGGAGGCCTAACCCACCATAAATTGCAACATAATTTTTCTCCATTATAATGCATTAGAGAGGTCTAACACATTAAAAATATATCCATATGTACCGTTTGAATAAAGCCATTATGGCTGATTTCTGAAGACAACCATATAATAAGCACTGCTTACTAAACAATCTATTTTAAGATAAAAATGTAACTATTGCTAGGAAACCAGATAAAAAAATTATACGGACATGCATAAATGCAATATAGTTGCTCAAATTCCTGGAAATGAAGGTTTTTAGGTCAGGATTGGGTTTTGGAGGCAAGCCCTCTCCATGCGCACCAAAAATAAAATATTGATCAATTTATCACTAATGAGGATCATTGTTGATAAATAGCCGCAAGACTTTGATATTTTACCATATGCATTTTCATTGCATAACACTTGTCTGTGTATAATGTGCTATCCCACTTTTGATACATGATTTATGCTCGGATAAAATGTTGATGTTTTATATACATGGGGCATTTGGAAAAATACAGGCAAATTGTCAAACGGTACTCCTTTGGACAGATATATCCATTCATACCATTCTGTCATATCAGAGTCTTCTTGATCAACAGTTACCATATTGGCACACATGCCCGGGCATTTTCCACATGGAAGAAAGCAGTCAAGATCTGCCTTGTGACAGGAGCACCTCATTGTTGAGCAGCCTGTCTTGCAGGAGCATCTGATGACTTCCAGTAAAGCCTTTGGTGCTACATCTCTGTCTGTCAGTACTTTAATTAAGTTTGAACAAGACACTTTCCAGCCCGTGTCAGGCTGGTAAATCAAATCCTCTCCACATCTGCACTTGGTGGTAAACTCAGAAGCTGTGGTACCCGGCTGCTGCAGATGTTGGAGGCAATGTCTGAGGTTGAACACTGGAAGTACTGGAACCTACTTTCTGGCATAATTTCTGCATTCTCAATTGGTCCAAGTGTTTCCTTTTTGACTTCCACTCTACAGACTCATCAGTGCATTTTCCCCAGCTATAGCAATCTCCTCACTTGTAGCCAGTCTGTTGTTAAACACTTCTGCCTGATGATTTAAGACTGCCCTGTTTATAAGTTGCTTTAGAGAAACACGTTTGCCAATGCCAAATACTCTTGAAGTTATGGTCACACCCTAACAGTGCATGGGCAAAGAGGATGTTCTCACCTCTTTTGTGAGCCTTACATTCCAGCACCGCGGTAACTTGCATGTCCCAGCTTTGGCTTCAGGCCTGAAGTAAATTTCATGGGAAGAGTCAATAGGTGCATGGTAGCAAAGGAGATCAGCTAGTCAGTGTCATCATCCAAAAGTTCTGTAGTGGCAGTTGATGCACTTTGAATTGTTGTTTGAACTATAAGCACATACATCACCTTTGGCATGCCTTGTTTGGCAACCATTTTGTTCCATGATTCTGCCTAGTCTGTTGATGGCTATCTTGTTTGTTCTTGTTTCAAAGGAATGCATCTTTCTTCACGTTCATGATTGTTGATCGTGAAGTGCACTTCTGTCATTTTCTATCTGGTTCTCCTTAAAGCGAGTGTTGTATTTTGTTGATGGCCCATTCTCATATCCATCAAACGCAACAACAGCTTTTCCTTAGTGCTGCATCATATAGCCTGCATACCTCTGATAGATGCTGTCATATATGCTTTTTTCCTGCCATGGAATTGGATGGAGCAATCAATAACATACACACAGTCATCTTCTGATGGGCCTGGGGCATCTTGTGGTATGTGTGCCCACATGGCATCTCTAATGCTGGTTATTAGCAGCTTTCATCACACTTCAAATAAAGCAGGAGGGTAGATTGACAGCTGGTACTGAAATATTTCTGGTAGCTATTTATCCCTCATGCTTGCTGTGACAAGTCTCTAGAAGAGAAGTTGTGGATCGATATTTATGAACTCATCACTTACCTTGATGGCATTAATTGTCACACTCGGAACTTTTTTGTGAAGGAATGCTCCATCACACATTTGTCTACCACTGAATCTACTATTGTAATCCCTCGTTATTGTCAGCAGTAACTCTCTCCTCAGCAGTGACTCTCTCCTCAGCACTGACTCTCTCCTCAGCACTGACTCTCTCCTCAGCAGGGACTCTCTCCTCAGCATTGGCTCGCTCCTCAGCAGTTACTCTCTCCTCAGCATTGACTTTCTCCTCAGCAGTGACTTTTTCCTCAGCAGTGACTTTTTCCTCAGCAGTGATTCTCTCCTCAGCATTGACTCTCTCCTCAGCATTGACTCTCTCCTCAGCAGTGACTCTCTCCTCAGCATTGATCTCTCCTCAGCAGTGACTCTCTCCTCAGCTGTGACTTTCTCCTCAGCACTGACTCTCTCCTCAGCAGTAACTCTCTTCTCAGCATTGACTCGCTCCTCAGCAGTGACTCTCTCCTCAGCATTGACTCTCTCCTCAGCAGTGACTCTCTCCTCAGCAGTGACACTCTCCTCAGCAGTTGACTCTCTCCTCAGCATTGACTCTCTCCTCAGCAGTGACTCTCTCCTCGGCATTGACTCTCTCCTTAGCAGTGACTCTCTCCTTAGCATTGACTCTCTGTTAGGTTCCAGTGGACACTGTCTGGAACTAACACACAAAACTAGTTCAGTCGAAGAGTTTAATTCAAATATATGCCTTCTTGCGAGTCTAACTATATCGATCTGTCATCACTACTAAGGGCTGCCCTTAACCCTCTCACTGTCAATGGCGCCATACGGCGCCACGGCTTTGAAAAATAAAATAAAATATAAGCATTTGTCAATAGGCAATAATTTTTATATCAAAAGATAGCTGAATTCATACACCAAAAAAATTACGGCGGTTGGATGGAGGAAAGTTATGAAATTATATTTAAAACACGAACGATTTTCAGTCGGACGATATCAACGAGACTGTCAATAGCTGAAATTATTTCCCAAGTGACTAGAGCAGCTTGGGACATTTCTTGTGATGAATCAAGTGACGAAGAATGTGAAGGCATCCATTCCTACCTCGGAGATAGTCGTGTGCAATGCAAATACTGCAATGTTCACCTTTGGATTATGGAGGATCGGAATTGTTTCCATGCTTTCCACAACTTGGTTGACTTTTGCCACAGACACTGATTTCACCTCAAACTTCACCCAAAATGTCTTTCGATTACATTAGGTCAAACAATTATATCAAATGTTTACTGAATGTTGTACTGACAAAGTTCTTGTTGATAAATAAGGAAATTTTTGTGGTCGATTTATGAAGACCTTATTATGGGTTGGCATAACTTTTGTATAGTAATGTATATTCTACGTTCTTAGATGCAAAAGAAAGGATAAGGATAGAGCTATCTTATGAGCTATATATCGAGTCCATAACATGAACTATGGAGAAGTTATGACACTCCAAATCATGACTATTGTTTGCATAATTATATTCATAGTATGTGGTCAGTTGGTGGTCACACCTTTTGACCACAACCTCCAAAACAATCATGCTATCACATGACCAAATGGTAAATGGTTCAGCTAAATATCTGATTTGATATTAATTTTTTAATGTGTTAAATTTAAAATAATTCTCCACAATGCCGACAGTGAGAGGGTTAAATAGGCTGGCCCTATTTGTTCTGATCATGACCAAATATGGACAAAAGGATACATGTGTTAAGACAGCTGGCCAATGAGAATTGGACAGCACTAGCTGGCTCACAAAAATACAAACACACAAATATACTGTTCATCTTAGCTAAGGTTCATTCACACATTAACTAACTATTCAAAGGTTCAGTCCCACATGCCTTGTTATGGTTCACACTTAAGGGAATGTTCTTTTTTATGTCAGGCAGATCCTGACATCTCCTCGTCCTTCTGGAAGTTGATGTTATCGGTGGGAGGGCTGCTGTCATCTGGCCAGGCTTGGCGAGAGAGTCAATCTGCATTCTGGTTGTGACGTCCAGGTCGATATTTGAAAGAGAAGGTCAATTGGCGCATGATGTCCATCCAACGAGTTAGATGGCCATTCACTGGTTCTTTGGTGTGGAGGAAGGTCAGTGCTCGATGAGCTGTCACAATAATGAAGTCACGTCCAAGGATATATGGGAGGAAATGTTTACAGGCTTCAACAACCGCTAGGCCTTCTTGTTCACTGGCACTGCACTGTGTTTCTCTCGGGAACATCTTGCGGGAGGAGAACGCTACTGGATGGTCGGATCCATCATCGTCCTCTTGAGAAAGTCTGCTGCAATTCCATCGGATTGCAGGCAAAACAGTCTGTTATATGTTATATCGGGGTGCTGTCAGAATAGGCTGTGTGCACAGGGCCTTCTTTGACTTGCTGAATGGATCAGCACAGGCTGGGGTCCATATAACAATGTCTGGTGCTGCCTTCTGGGTGAGGTCTGTGAGAGGGGCACTGAAGGCTGGAATAAATTTCCGGTAGTAACCTACCAATCCAAGGAACGCACGGACATCTGACTCTGAGTGGGGCTGTTAATATTGTTTTACAGCTTGCACTTTCTGTTGCTTGGGAGAGATATGGCTTCCTCCAACCACATGCCCAAGGAATGAGCATGCTGTCATTCCCAACTGGCACTTCATTGTCTGAACTGTCAATCCTTCATGTTCGAGGCATTGCAGAACTGTGTCAAGGTGTTGCAAGTGGTCAGTCCACGTGTTGGAAAAAACAGAGACATCATCAATGTAGACATTGGCAAACGAATAGGTGTCCGAGTATACTATCCATAAGGCACTGGAACGTGGCTGGACTGTTCCGGAGGCCGAAAGGCATGACAAGAAACCTGAACTTTCCAAATTGGGTAAAATTTTTTGTCTTGTCCTTGTTTGCTTCGTCTACAGGTACTTGATAGAATCCTCTGGCGAGGTCGAGAGTTGTGAAGTACCGGGCTTGAGCCATTTTCTCGATTGTGTCCTCTATTCTGGGGAGTTAGTAGGGATCTGCGACTGTTACAGCATTGAATCTCTTGTAGTCGATGACAAGTCGGACTGAACATGGTGTTTTCTTCGGTATCGCAAACATACGGGGAGCGGTGGAGTTCTCAATGAGGCAGGATGCCAAGAGAAGGTCAATCTCATCTCAGAATGGTTGTTTCCATACTTTAGGAATGTGGTAAGGATGCAAATGAATCGGTAATGCAGTTCCCGTGCTGATTCGTTGGGTGGCTGAGGTTGCCCGACCCAGTGCTGCTGTGGCGACCAACGGGTGTCTGGACCAAACTGTAAGTATCTGTTGGTTCTGTTCTGCATCCAAGGTGGGTCCTAGTGTCGGAGAGTTGGGACAGAGTGGTAGTCTGGAAGAGTGTCCAATGGGGGAGGCTCAGCAGATATGTAGGCAATGTCAGCTATTGGAGGGTGCCATGCCTCCATGGCTGTAACGTGAACTGACCGGTGCCGTCGATGTCTCTCCAGCATATCTATCTGATCAGTTACTGGGGACAGTTGTCCAATAACAGAATATGGTCCTTGCCATCGGTCTGCCAGTTTGTCTGCTTTCCTTCCGGTTATGTGAGGGGTGGGTACTAACACTTGGTCACCTTGGTCAAAGGATCTGGACATGGCCTTTTTGTCAAACCACTTTCCGGTTATGTGAGGGGTGGGTACTAACACTTGGTCACCTTGGTCAAAGGATCTGGACATGGCCTTTTTGTCAAACCACTTTCGAGTAATTGCCTTGCTGTGATTCTGGTTGTCTGTAGCTGTAGATCTCATCACTGCCAAGTCTTCACGTAATTGGAGTAGCCAATCAGAAACTGCCTGAAGAGTGGAGGGTCTGGGTAACCATTGCTGTCGGAGGATATCAAGGGGATCATAAACATGTTGTCCAGAGATAAGCTGGAAGGGTGAGTATCCAGTGGTTGAGCAGGATGCTTCGCGGCAAGCAAATAGGAATAAGGGAAGCACCTCGTCCCATTCGCGATTGTCTGTAATCATATTCCTTACCATCTGCATCAATGTATGGTGGGAGCGTTCCACTGCACCATTTGATGGAGGTCTGTATGGAGCTGTCTTCGAGTGATGAATTCCGAGGAACTTAAAGGTCTCCTTCATCACGTCGGATAGAAAATTGCTGCCACGGTCGGATAGTATTTCCAACGGAACGGAGAGGCGAGACATGATGCCAAGGAGGGCTTTGGCTACCTCTTCAGAAGTAGTTGTGCGGAGGGGAAAAGCGTCTGGATATCGAGACCTTAGGTCTAGGTAGGTAGGTCAAAATGTACCTGTTCTTGGACTTGGAGAGCAGTAGAGGGCCAACTTCATCGATAACCACCTTCTCGAAGGGTCTGGATATGTTTACAACTAGATACCATTGCCGCCCTGGTGTGGTCTGCCTTTGCTGTTCGGTGGCATCTTCCACAAGAACTGCAAAAGTTTGTGACATCTTTCCCAATCTTGGGCGAGTATAAGTTTCTGAGTATCTTGTATTTTGTACGGTTGGCTCCAACGTGACCTGCCATTGGGGTGGAGTGTACTAATCTGAGCACTGGTTGTCTGCGGTCGGAGGGGAGGACAATTTGGAGTAGGACATCTCCGGTCTGATCAGTAGACTTCTTGTGGAGAACTCCATTGCTGGTAACATAGTCAGAGTCATCAGCATCTGCTCGAGTCCAGAGAGCTGCCAATGTGGGGTCTGCCAGCTGGTCCTTTCGTAGGGTCTCAGCTGCTTTCTGCAAGGTAGTCTGGACATTTGGAGCTGGAAGTGCAAGGAGAGATTAGATTGCTCGAAATCAAAATCACTACCAGTAAGAGTGTCTGTATTAATTTATAGGTCTTGGTCTCCCAACTTATCCTGGAGCAGTTGTTGAGTCTCTTCTGCAGCTCAATGTCTGGTCTGGACTGGAAGAATGTCAGCCGGGACTTCTTCAATGGCATACCGCAGTAGGTCAAACAGCAAGGGACAGTCTCTTCCAAGAAGGATATCATGACGGAAGTCATCAGAGACAGATCGGCTCTGTGAAGTCTCTTCCCTGGATGGTACATTAAACAGCAATAAGTGGGAGGGTGGTGTCCTTACCATGAATTCCTTTTATAATGACATCTGATGTCGACGGAGGAGGGGGTTGTTCAAGTTTGGACAGCTGGTGAACCAGCTTGTCACTAACGACTGTTCTGTCCGCTCCTGTGTCCAAGAAAAACCGGACAGGTAGTCCATGGGCACTGCTCATTGCAAAGAGGTTGGCGAGGGTGGTCTGGTCGATCACTGGGACTCTCTTGTCAGCAATCTGACATACCTGCTTTTCTGGACAGGCTGAACTCAGGTGGCCCCACTTCTGACAGGCAAAGCAGAGCGGGCCCTTGTCGTTGCTGAAGTATTTGCTGAGTCGGTGTGGCTTGTAGCCGGGTCAGGAGGAGTTGGATCCTGAGTGTCTGAGAGTGGTCGGAGTAGCACCTGGAGTAGCCATATCACTGACTGCTGGAGGTAGTCGAAGTGAGAATTTGGAAGGGTCTGAGTGAGGGGGGTGGGCTGAACTGGGAGGAGAGTGGTCGTCTGATCTTGGTGTCTGCCAACATCTACCTCCAGAATTGTACTTTCTCCATGTCGAGATTGGTTGTCCTCTGCCAAGGATGTACTCGTCTAATGCTCGGCTTATCTCGAGAGCTGATGTCAGCTTCATAGCTCGAACAGTTTGAGCAATGTGGGGTGGAATCAGGCAGTACAGATTCTCTATACAAGAAAAATCAAGAACTTCAGTAACTGTGGTCAACTCACCAGTACTATTTCGAGCGATGTCTTGCAGTCTTCCCAGCAACTGGGAGGCTGTCACATCAGACTTGGGTGTCGGGTCCCACCACTTCAGGAAGCAGAAAGCGGGTAGCTGGAGAAATACCTGCTCTTGCCAAAAGCGCTTCTTTGACTGAGTCATAATTGTTAACAGAGGATAGAGGGACTGCCAGGTAAGCTGCCAGTACAGTATCTTTGAGAAGAGGTCTGAGTTCTGCTGTTCATCTTCATGCGGTACATTGCAAGCAGTCATGTGGAGTTCAAATCTGCAGAGATCATCAACGAGAGAGGAGTCACCTCTCATGTGTGGGAGTTTCGGGACATTGGTGGTGGTGGAAGCATGGGACAGCTCCCTGATGATGGCAAGTGTTTGAGCATGTGATGCTTCCTGGGACTCTGCCATTTGCTTTGCCATGGCCTGCTGGGTGCCTGATAGCTGAGCCTGGAATGCAGCTAAAAGTGCCATGATCTGTGAGTCTGGTTGGATCTCAACTTGGGGTGGGTGTTTCTGCCTGGTCTGTTCGCTAGGAGGTTGGTTGAATTTGGGAAAGGGGTCTGACTGATCATCTTTGTACTGACGATTGGTGTTGATGCCCTCATAGGACAATGGGTAGGAGTCTTGACTCGTGTGTAGGGTCCCAAGATATGGTCGGAATGGAGTGTCGCCACTAGAAAAGAGGTGGTAGGGTCGAGGTATCCTAGCAAAGGGGTCGATTGGTGTAGATTGTGGTCTGGTACATCGATACAGCTTGCTAATAATCTTAGCGAAGACTGGCTGAAGTGAGACAAAAGCGGAAACGATTAAAAAATTTACTGTCTTCCCACCATAGGGTCACGTGCACTCTAGCACGGTCTGAGGTCTGTTCAGCCACTCCTGGACAAGGAAGTTGGTCGAGACTGAAGTTGAGATAGATCTGTTATGGCTGAGGAGACAAGTAGCCCTGGTAGGTGGACTGGTCGAAAGATCTGTTCAATGAACAATGGGATCGAAAAGCGCTGCCACCATATGTTAGGCTCCAGTACACTTTCTGGAACTAACACACACAACTAGTTGTCGAAGAATTTTTTCAACTTTAATTCAAATATATGCCTTCTTGCGAACCTAGCTGTATCGATCTGTCATCACTACTAAGAGCTGCCCTTAAATAGGCTGGCCCTATTTGTTCTGATCATGACCAAATATGGACAAAAGGATTCGTGTTAAGACAGATGAATAGGACAGCACTAGCTGGCTCACAAAAATACAAACACACAAATATACTGTTCATCTTAGCTAAGGTTCATTCACACATTAACCAACTATTCAAAGGTTCAGTCCCACATGCCTTGTTCTGGTTCACACTTCAGGGTATGTTCTTTCTTATCAGGCAGATCCTGACACTCTCTCAGCAGTGACTCTCTCCTCAGCAGCGACTCTCTCCTCAGCAGTGATTCTCTCCTCAGCAGTGACTCTCTCCTCAGCAGTGACTCTCTCCTCAGCAGTGACTCTCTCCTTAGCAGTGACTCTCTCCTCATCAGTGACTCTCCTCAGCAGTGACTCTCTCCTCAGCAGTGACTCTCTCCTCAGCAGTGACTCTCTCCTCAGCAGTGACTCTCTCCTCCGCAGTGACTCTCTCCTCAGCAGTGACTCTCTCCTCAGCAGTGACTCTCTCCTCAGCAGTGACTCTCTCCTCCGCAGTGACTCTCTCCTCCGCAGTGACTCTCTCCTCAGCAGTGACTCCCTCCTCAGCAGTGACTCTTTCCTCAGCAGTGACTCCTGTGGTAATGCATGTAAAGGGGGATCATTACTGAAGGGATTTCTTTCAGAAAAGACACAAGTGCCTGAGTGTGGTCCCTCTCTATCCTTGCTGGTATTGCCTCTTTGTGTCAGTCACTTGTGCTGTATGACACCGAGGAGAATTCCTGCCACGGTGTTTTTGATCTAGGACGTAACATCAGCCACACAAGATGCTGGACCTCTGACATACCTCCTCTTGACAATCCACCTGTGGTCTTCAATGACTTCATAAGGATTTGCATAATGGCTAGATCGAGAGACAGTGCATCCCAGAAGCGATTGCTTTGACACATCACATGGTATCCTTGTAGAAAATGGGTGTGCACTTCTAGATTAAGTTCGTGGAGTTTCATCATGCCCTGAACAAAAATGCACTAATTTTGTGTAGAGGTTGTGACTACACTTTCTGCTAAAGAAGGCAGCATGTTGTGCATTGCTTTCAAATGCAGTTTCCGATGGCCTGCTCTCTCTATTTTAAGGAACTTTCTAAGTATGTTCATTATGTGCATGTACTGGAGCCACAAATTCTGGAGGTATGTAAAGAATTCCTTATAGCCAGCAAAATAGCCCTGAACTGCTAAATCTGAGGTGATATTTGCACATCAGTAATTGGAAGGCTGTACACAGTGTCATCATCATAAATCTCAGCAAGTTGATCAGCAAATGTTTCTGCACATCTGCTTCTGTCTCACAGTACCTGTCCCTCCTCCTGATTGCCATTGTCTTGTGAACCATTATCATCATGAGCCGACTGATGCGGTGGAACTTGTCTGTTCACTGCTCTCCAGTTCCTGGGACTGATTAATGGCAGACAGATTTATGTAGAGGGCTTTGGATACTAGCATGGCATTAAGTGTAGCATCAACTAAGAAGTGTCCACAGATAGCTCTTTCAACAGCTTTCCTGACAACATATGTATGACTGCATTGCTGGCATAAAGTTGCTCCAGAACATCTTGAAGGCCAGACCCTGCCAGGCTGTTTTCGTCCATCTAGGTAAGTCAGTGTGAATGTAGGTGGTACTTCCAAAGTTCACATTTTCTAACTTCACCCAGACAATCTTTCCTTATGTGGCCCCTTTTCCACATCTAAAACACTCAATGGTCTTTCGTTCATTGGGTGTGGGGTGTTGAGCTCTCCCATTTCCCAAATATGGACTGGGTCGTTGTTCCTCTGAAGTAGGGGGATGAGCATGTCCACCCTTTCCTTGATTTCCCCGAGAACGTTCCTCACGAAACTGGTCTGGTCGTCTCGACACCTCAGTCATTCTCTGATTTTCCCAGTGTCGGACTATAGCCTCGGTCAATTCTTCATAACTGCTACAGTTAAGGTTCCTCATTTGGACCTCCAACCACCTTGGTAACTTCTTTAAGGTTACCTCTATTATAGCATAGTCTCTTCTGGTGATTTCTCTGAGGATTCAAGCCATTGTTTTTTGTGTGATCTCAGCCAGACATCCAGGTTGCTGCCATCGAAACTCCTGTCAAAGACCCTTTTTCGATACGTTTCCGTTGTGATGTGATGTGTAACCAACAAAGTTTCTTTGACTACTTGGTTGATTCCTTGATCCGCAGGCGACAAATTGGATACTGCTACGATTCCGCTTCCCGAGAGAGAACTCCATTAGGTATGCCGACCATTATTCCACAGGCCAGACTCCAGGTTGGGCAGTTACCTCAAAGGTGTCTAGGAATGCCCCCATGTCATCAGTTCATTCCATAAACTTTTGTAGGGTAAGTTTGAGAATCTGTATCAGGGGTAGTCCCTCCATAGGTGGTCTCCTGGCTTCTAATAGTAGCTGTCCCCATCTCTCCTGCTGTTGTGCAGCCAGCTGTTGGTCTTCCTCCTGCCTTTGTTCCTCTCTGCTCTGCCCTTCGCTGATCCAGCTGGAGCCATTGGGTCATGAATCTTTCCAATGGCACACTGGTTGCAGATTCGAGTTGGGGAATAGTGCTCCGGAGGTGACGGTCTTCTCCTGGTCGTCGTTCTTCGGACATGACAACTTAACACACCACAATTTTTTATTTTTTTCCAAATTTATATACCAAAATCAATGAAAAACAATATTAGTCTAGCTAACCAGGGGTTTGGTTTCACAAACACTCTCGGCTTACACCCGAGTTGTTTCCCCTGTACTATTATAGACTAGCTAAGCTGTTGGTCCGGAATCTCTGTCACTAAGAGATCCCAACGCTGCCACCACTTGTCAGGAATACTCCGCTATACAAGACTCCACTTGATCTATTCCTGATGACGCCAAGTTGTTTCTAGTAGTAGGACTAGTTATCTCAACTCTTTCCCCCAGACTAACTTGACCAAAATAACCACCCACTTAGGCTATATCTTAGCCTTTGTCTTCGACCAGGGTATCGTGCTAAATGTTGATAGCATGCTATAGAAACACAATCTATACAACACTATTAAGCAAATAGCTTCGCTACTTAGTAAAGATATGCTTCAGTTCACAATAGTTCGTTCGTTTTTCCTCCTTCGTTCCCATAGTGACGCTTCTTCTGCTCTGTCCAATCATCTTCCAGGGAACCCTGTAGAAGCTCGGCTCTGCTCACGGACTTGCAGTCAGGTGACCTGCCCACAACCACACAGTCCTGGCCTGGAAGTTCCCCTGGGGTCTCTGCAGCATCCGTTTTCCCCATATCTGTCAGGTCGTTCCCTGACACTATATATGACCAGTGCAGCCCAAGACAGTGAGGAAGCCTCCAAGGCATACTACAATGGAATGGAGGTCACTGTCTTCAGACTACACTTTCTCGTATCTGAAGTGCCTTCCCACCAGAGCGGCTGATCAAAGGTGACAATGGGTGTGACTTTATGCCTCTTGGCATGAGCACATAGCTCAAGGTTGAATAAACACAACTGAGATCGCTTGGATTCATATCAATCATAGGAAGGTACAACACAGAAGGCTGTCCTAGGTAGTTGCCTTTCTCTACCATTTGCATTAGACCATTGCAGCCTCTTCAGACGCACTAGATGTGAGGCCTTTCAAAGAGCATCAAGGAATGAAGCTGGATCTTCTGTATTAGGAACAGCTAGTGGGTGATATGACAGTGTCTTGATCTCAGTGCTGAGATGAAATACTTTGAGTTGACAGGACCAATAGAGCATAATTATGTCCTCTATTGATCCAGTGATGCGAGGAACATGGTAACTGCTCTTAGTCACTGGCATGACAGTTGCAATCATGCCCATACCATGGAATGTATTTTGACCATCTATGGTAATTGTGTTGTGGTACGCATTTTCTGCAGCATATTGAACAACCTGGTCTGGTGTAAGATTCCGAATCTCTGTACCTTGACATACTGAAGCATTTTGTTCAAAATGCTGAACTTCTGAAAAAGAACAGCAATAACTATGGCCTATTGGAAATCTTGACAGAAAATGGTGGTGAAGTTGCACACCAAGTCCTAGCCGTAGGGGACATAAAAGAACCCTTGGGTGTGTTGAATGAAAGATGTAAAAGAAAACTGCAAACTAAAAATGATTGACATGACATAAGGTTAACAGTGATGATACAAAGTCTCTGTACATATATTAGTTACACCAGTGAGGCCATTAGGGTGTTTCACAATTATTGATGTTTTTTGTAAAGGGAACTGAAGGATGAGCACTTCCATAAATACAACACGTACAGAATTTGAATATCAAAAGCAGAAATTATACAAAACAGAATATCCTCAAAACAAAACTTCTTGAAACAATTTTTTGGTCTGCAACGATGAAGGCTTGCGTAGCACTCTCAATGCTCCCCACTACCAGCACATAAGGAGCAAGGTTACGGACTTCCATGACAACCAAGTTAACATTTGTATAATCCTGGGTAGAGAAAAAGGTCATGGTCAAGAAATTTTGTCAGTAATGAAAACTGCCATGCTGCAACACTGGGCTAAATAACAAGCCATCACAGTACAAAGGATCAGTTGCTGTACTAATAATATGCTATACCCTTGTAATAATTACAGGGGTTTTCGTCTACAAAACTTCATATCTGTAAAGAATATAACTTTGTTGGGATTTGATCTACTTCGGGCACCCGGTAGCAGAAGAGGTAGAACTCTGAGAGCAAGAAGTGTATTTCCTTGTATTACTACAACAATAGTGGACAAACATAATCCATTTGTATTTCATCCCTCCACCAATTTTTTTTTACCTTCATCACATTGCAGATCATGTAGCACATCTGAAAGTCACATGACATGGCTTTTGTTATGCTTCGATCTTTGCTTGCTGTATGATAGCAGGAATTTGGGTCCAATGCTCCTTTCTAAGAGCTCTCAATTTCTCGTACCCACAATTAGCTGCATTTCCACCATCAGCTAAAAAGTACCATGAGCATGAGTCAGAAGAAGGGTGAGCACTACCAAGAAATTACTAAGTACACAAAGAGATTCACCAAAATTAGTTGGTGTTCTGGTGTTGTGGTTAGAAATTGTGACCTGATAAGTGACTTAATGTCTCAGCTTCTTGCAAGAATGGAAATGTACTGTCAAGAACTAGCCTCTGTTCAGTCATTTCTGCCCGCCTCATGGTTTAATAAGTTCTTCAATAACCAATTTTATTTTCTTGAATTGCACCTGTATAATGAATGCCATTTATTATGCACTTGGGGAATTTTTTCCCTTTCAATGTACCTGTATTTCAATGTATGTATGTATATACCTGTTGAGTTTTGTGTGCCGCTCATACTCCTCCCTGGGAAATGGAACTGGGTGACTCATGCACTTTCATATTCCAGGCGATTTCCTGATCTTTATCACCTCAAAAAAATGTGCACCTTATAAATAAATAGATTACCAAAAATTGATAACAGGTCGCACAAACCCAGTGTTGTACAGACAGGTGTACCACACAAACCCAGTGTCTGTTCAGATAGATGCACCATACAAACCCAGTATCTGTTCAGACAGATGCACACCACACAAACTCAATATTGTACAGGCAACACAAGTCATAGCAACATGTACAACACTCATATCCATACATTACCACAATATCGATATATTACCACAATAATGCAATCAAGAGGTTACACACAAGTTTACCCTTTGGTTTAGATGGTATCAATCTTCCTTATCACAACAGAACTCTTTGAACCCATTCATTAGGCTGTGTACCATAACATCTTGTAAAACACTGCATGCATGTACACAAGGTGAAGCTCATAAAACGTAGTAACTTACTGAAGGATTTCCATTTTTTGGCTTGAAGAAAGGGTACTTTTCTATAACTGAACGGGCCGGCCACACATACAAAGTCATCTCTATCTGGGTAATGCTTTAATCGCGGCATACATGAAGCCACCTCCGTCACAAATGTTTGCTTTTGCTTGGTGACAACTTCACAGTAGCAAGGTCACCTTCTAGTTGACTCTTTGGCAGGCAAGGGATCTGATAGTGGAATGGTATCATCCTCTGACTTTGTAACTTTGGATTTCATCTACAGAGTACAAGAGAGGTAATTATTATGCTTATCAAGAAACTTCCAGCTTGTTACAATTCAGTTTGTATTATCGAGAAAAGAGAGAAAAATTAGTCCTATGGCTGGTGTAGATACAAACAATGTGAAATAACATCAAGGGATGGAGTATTGCTTACAGTTGAGCACATCCTCACCTCTACCTAATATTGTAGGCAGCTGCATCAGTATAAACCAAAATTGGAGGAAGGTCATAATGGTACTGCCACCCTTGCCAATTTATTTATGATCACTCGAAACATACAAAATTACCCCTCTAGGATTTACTCGTAACTTGTCTTTATCATAGACCTCACAATTGTTCTCTAGGTCCACATATTCTTCGAAAATCCTGTTGAAAAGTAAACTCTGGGGGATCCAGATTCTATCCCGAACGCCTGAATAAAATGCTTTGTCAGTAAGTCAATATCTTCACGATTTCCTTAAGATTTTTTCCCGTTCTAAGTAGGTCACCAAAACTTGCTTAGGGGGTATCAAACAGCATGCACCTGGCTCGGGTGACAGGTCGGGAAAGTTGGTCTTGTGAATTGGCATGAACGTCACGTGAGGATTACACGGTTTTCACATCAAGCAAATAAATTTCCTAAATGTGGACGAGGATGAAGGTAGCTGCTGTTTTGAGGTAGAAACTACGAGAGGTGCGAGTTCATGCTAAAATTGTAAAGCACACGTTACCAAGCGATTTTTATGGCCAATCACCTGGAATTGTCCACTGTGCAGCTAGTTAGGTGCTTGAATAATGAAAGAAGTTGTGGCACAGTTCATGCTGGTTTTCACATTTGTTGTGGAATATCAGGGTGTTCTTTTGCAGTAAATTTCATTCCTGTAAGCAGCATTTGTATCCACAGAGTAGACAATACTTACCTATAGTAGACACCTATGTATGCATGTCACTACGCATGGACCTTTACCCTGTTGATGACCCCTTACCTCGCACATGCTTATTGACATACATTCAGTTGATGCACACATCTCATGCCTGCAATATCAATATTCAATCCTCTTGAATCGGCAACGAGACAGCGTACTACGCTTAACTATGTGTGCATCAACTGACCAAGTGTAGTCTTTGTTAGCTACTACACCCCACCAGCAAGAGTGCTGTCTAGGGGATCGATCGTTTTCGGCGCCATTCTAATTATCGCCCACCCACCTCATGGCAGTGAACTGCCCCTACCCGGGATGCGACTTCGCCACACCAGAGGGGATGACCCCAGAGGTGGTAGCCGCCCTCCTCAACGGCCACATGCTGATCCACAGTCAGGCAGCCAGAACAAAGCCAACCCCGGTCCGCTGACCAGAGATCGCGGCCGGGGGAACCACCGAGGGGTGGCACTACTTTCTCACCAGATGGAGCGCTTATTCACGAGCCGTCCACCTGGTCGGCGCTGACGTAGCAATCCAGTTGCTCGAGTGCCTGGATCCTAAACTTCGCCGTGACGTCACTCGCAACATAGTTGGCCCTTTACCAATCGAGGAGCACACCGAGGCAGACCTGGCAGCCATCAAGGCCCTCGCGGTGCGGGAAGAGAACCCTAAGGTGGCTCGGGTCGCACTCTCCCGGATGATCCAGGATCGGGGTGAACCAGTACGATCATTTGCAGCTCGACTCCGCGGTCAGGCGGAGGTTTGCAGATTCGTGATGAAGTGCACAGGCTGTGACGTCATTAACAACCAAGGAGAACAGAGGGTCGCTGACCAACTCTGCATCGGCCTGGCCGATGAAGATATACAAGAAGATCTCCTGAAGGACCCAAATCAACAAATGACTGTGGAGGAAACGATAAGATTTGTCGAGGTGAGGGCCACAGGCAAGCGGTCCGCGGTCACCATCACAACACCCACCTCGACAAGCGCCCTCGATGAGGAGACAGACCAGGAAGATACCCTCCTCAGTGGCTACAGGCAACAGCAACGCCCGCCCACGCCACGCTCGTCAGCAAGAGTCACCCCCATCAAACCAAACCGCCCACAGATCACCACACCACGGGCGTCACCACGGACCCAGCCCACCCCAAACAGAGGGCAAGCCAACATTGCCAGGCCAGCCAGCCAACAACCCAAAGGCCACATGTTGCTTCTGTGGCCACCAAGGCCACGGAGAGAGGGCACGCACCGCTATCAGACGAACACAGTGCCCCGCATTCGGCTCCACCTGCTCTTCATGCAGCCGCCCCAATCATTACGCCCACCTGTGTTGGCTTAAACTGGCAGAGAGGGAGAGTGCTGTCTCGGAACATGTCAACACCATGTCCGAGGGCATCCTCCCTCATCCTGGGACTCCGGAGCCCAACAGTGGACCCAACGCCGCTCCCCGCCCCAACCAATCATCGAGGTAACAGTGTCAACCCACAAAGAAGACTACCGAACCCATGGCCACACACTGAGGGAGGGGAGACACCGACTAGCCACCACCGCCATGGCCGACACAGGCTGCCAGAGTTGTCTGGCAGGCCCACTACTCCTGACGGGCCTCAACCTCCGGGAAGCCGACCTCATCCCTGCCACGCTCATGATGAGCTCCGCCAGCGGGAACAATCTACCCATCCTCGGGGCTGCGCTCCTCCGGATCAGATCCTGCCACTCAGACCGCGAGACCAGGCAGATGGTCTATTTCAGCCCATTGGCGACTAAGCTTTACCTGAGCCTGGCCACTTGCACTGACCTTGGGCTGATCGCTGAGGGGTTCCCCCTCTGCGCGTCGACGCCACCTTCGGGAAACGGCACGAGTACATGGGCGACCCCTGATCAGCCGCTGTCGCAAGTCCAGGACCTGCAGGCCAGACCCTCGGGACCCCACACTCCATCCATGTTGAGCAAACCAGTACTCACCCCACCCAGACCATGCACATGCCCGACCAGGGCACCCCCCCCAGACAGACCAACCTCCCTGCCCTTCCCAGGCACTGAGGAAAACTGCCACAGATTTGAGCGCCACTTGCTGGACTTATACTCAGCAAGTGCGTTCAACGTCTGTGAGCACCAGCCCCTCCCCATGATGTCTGGACCCCCCCTATCCCTGAGCATTGATCCAACCGCCATCCCCAAACCCTGCCACACCCCCATCGCCATCCCCATCCATTGGCAGGATGAGGTGAAGGCAGGTCTCGACCGGGACGTCCGCCTTGGCGTGCTGGAGAGGGTCCCCCTGGGTACGCCCGTCACTTGGTGCCACCGTATGGTAATCTGCACCAAGAAGGACGGGTCGCTCAGGAGGACCATCAACTTCCAGCCCCTAAACCAGCACGCCACGCGCGAGACTCACCACTGCCCCTCCCCGTTCCACCAAGCCCGGGCCATTCCACGCCAAACCAAGAAGACCATCCTCGACGCGTGGAATGGCTACCACTCTGTGGCCCTGAACGAGTGAGATCGCCACTTTATGACCTTCATCACCCCATGGGGCAGGTACAGATACCTCACCGCTCCCCAAGGCTACATCGCCTCGGGTGACGCCTACACGGCCAGATACGATGCCCTCGTCGCCAACGTGGTGTCTAAGACCAAGTGCATCGATGATGTACTGCTCTGGTCGGACGACATCACGGAAGCTTTCCACCAGGCGACTGAGTGGCTCCACATCTGTGCCGTGAATGGCATAACCCTGAACCCGCGCAAATTCCACTTTGCAGAAGACACAGTGGAGTTTGCCGGGTTCACTGTGACCCCGTCAGAGGTATGCCCAGCCAACAAGTACCTAGAGTCCATCACGGATTTCCCCAACCCCACCAGCATCACTGACATACGTGCCTGGTTTGGCCTGGTCAATCAGGTGTCATACACCTTCGCAATGACAGCGGCCATGCTCCCATTCTGAGCCCTTCTCAAGCCCTCAACCCCGTTCACATGGACTGACGAGCTGGCCGAAGCATTAGCCGCCTCCAAGCTACACATTTGCGAGCGCATCAGGGTCGGGTCCAAATATTCGACAAGGATAGACCAACCTGCCTGGCGACCGACTGGAGCAAGGACGGGATCGGGTTCTGGCTGTTCCAAAAACACTGCCGGTGCCCATCCCGTGACTTGTTCTGCTGCCAGGACGGTTGGCGCGTCACCCTGGTGGGCTCGCGCTTTACCCACCCAGCGGAGTCTCGCTATGCCCCGGTGGAAGGAGAGGCCCTAGCGGTAGCTGATGCTCTCGACAAGGCCCGCCACTTTGTCCTCGGGTGCAGGGATAGCGGTGGACCACAAACCACTGCTAAACTCTTCGGTGATCGCTGCCTCGAGGACATCCCAAACCCACGCCTCCGAAACATCAAGGAGAAGACCCTCCACTACCGGTTCCGGATGGTGTACATCCCCGGCGTGAGAAACCACACCAGCGATGCCCTCTCACGCCACCCATCCGGGACTCGGACACCTCCAAGGCTCCACCTCCCCGATGATATCGCAGTCCCCAGCCCAGCCTGCCCAGGGAGCCCCAGCTCATCCATCGAGGCAATCCACTGCGCCACCCCCCCTCTCCACGAGGACGACGGCCTCCCGTCCGCAGTCTGTTCGGCGATATCCACAATCCCTATCAGTTGGGAACAACTCCAGGTTGCCACCACCTCAGACACCACCATGCAGGACCTGATGTTCTACATCGAGGACGGGCCACCCGATACCAGGCACATGCTACCGACAGCCATTCGGGCCTACTTCCCCATCATCCACATCCTCACCATCATTGACGGCGTCATATGCTATGGGGAACGCGTCGTCATTCCTGCTTCCCTCCGACCCACCTGCCTCGCAGCCCTCCATGCCGCACACCAAGGAACCAGTGGCATGACGGCCCGAGCAACATCCTCCCTATACTGGCCAGGCCTGACAACTGACATCGCGGCCACCAGAAACAGCTGCACCACATGTCACAGCAACGCCCCATCCCAGCCCGCAATGCCCTCAACGATACCCGAGGAGCCAGAGTACCCCTTCCAGCACATTTGTGCGGATTTCTTCCACCACGAGGGATCCACATATCTTGTGCTGGTCGACCGGTACTCTGGCTGGCCAATCGTTGCCCCCGCCACCAATGGAGCCACAGGCCTCGCCATCATCCTCCGTGACACCTTTGCCACATTTGGCATCCCTGCCTCCCTCACCTCCGATGGTGGGCCCGAATTCGCCTCCCACTCCACCAGAGAGCTGCTGACCAACTGGGGCGTCCACCACCGTGTCTCATCCGCGTACAACCCGCACGCCAACAATCGGGCTGAGACCGGGGTGAAGACGATTAAACGCCTCATTGCTGGCAACACCGGCCCAGGCGGGTCCCTCCAATCACCATTTTTCAAGGCCCTCCTCCAATATCGGAATTGCCCCAGCCCGGACACCAAGATGTCACCGGCCATGTGCGTCTTCGGCCGTCCCATCAGAGACTTGCTCCCCGGCATACCTGCCAGACTCAGGCAGCCAGCGGAAAACGACACACGCCTGCAACACCGGGACCAGGCACTCTCCCACCGCCAATCACTGGGCCGAGCACGATGGGACGAGCACTCCCGCAGCCTCTCCCCCCTTCGTTGCGGTGACAAGGTCTTCATCCAGAACCAAACAGGCCGTCACCCAACGAAGTGGGACAAAACTGGGGTGGTCGTGGAAGTGCTCCAGTACCACCAATATCAGGTACGAATGGACGGCAACGGCATACTGATGATGCAGAATTGTCGTTTCCTCCGCCGACAGAACAGCCCCCCATCGCCACCGGACGACCCGCTCAAGCGACGTCTGCCGGACCACCTAGCTCCAACGCAGCCAATACCGCCTGCACTTCCACCCATCCCCAATCCCCCCACTCCACCAATCCCATTCCACTTACCACCTACCCCCCAACCCCCAGCCCCACCCGAGATCCATCCTCCAACCCCGATGCGCCCTCCAGCCCAGACGCCGAGCCAGCAACCACCACTCCTCACCACATCCGCCAACCAGCGCTCTTACGCCTTGGTAGCCGGTACCCCGACGCCCCCACATCGCCCCATCCAAACCGACCCCAAAAACCTTGCCAAGATACCCACCCTCTCCCTCCCCAAGACTCCCACCCCTGCCCCCGGGCCCAGAAGGAGCAAGAGAGGACCAAAGCCCATAGCACGATACGGACAGACATCTACTAACTAACTAACTCAGTCCCCCTGACGTCGGACTTGGGGGGAGATAGACAATACTTACCTATAGTAGACACCTATGTATGCATATCACTACGCATGGACCTTTACCCTGTTTATGACCCCTTACCTCGCGCATGCTTATTGACATACATTCAGTTGATGCACACATCTCATGCCTGCAATATCAATATTCAATCCTCTTGAATCGGCAACGAGACAGCGTACTACGCTTAACTACAGAGGAACATTGGATGGTATTACCTTGGATGCTCCTGCAGTTGAAGAAGCCTTGACCCGAGTGATGGTACAACTGCTTTCTAAGTGGTGATGGTCCAAATGATCCAGAAGACAGCTTCCATTTGTCTATGAAACATTTTTAATCAAAGTCCCCCCAAAAAGAAACTTTGTTGAACACTTTACAGAATTTATCATGATCGTTTATGCTCAATATTGATGTTTCTTTCAAAAAAAATTGAATAAGGGTGTCAGGGGTGGGGTGGGACAAAAAGCAATGTTATAAAGAACTGAGGAGGCAGCACTTCATAAAGGAGCATAAATGAATTTATGTTCTCTGAAGTCACTATAGGTGCTACCTGGGAATGTGGTAATGCAGTAGATGTATTAGAATAAAACAGGTCAACATAAAACTCTGCTGGTGTATGGTACACATCTGTAATATGCACTGCCAGAAAATGTCACATCCATGGATCTTCATCACTATTCTAAAAATCCAAGAGAATATATGGCTCCAGAGAGGTTTTACTGCTACTGCATCTTCATCATTACGATAGGCCGTATAAACATCTAAAGAATGCACTTGTAAATCAAGAAGTAATATGTTGATTAAAATCACTGTACTGATTGCATCATTCTAAAGTGTGCTATTCACACTCAATAATCAAAGAAGTGTGTGGTGCACGTTCTTTAAACAGCACACTTAGTAAATAAGTTGCTATGCACTATCATTTTTATAATTGGCACACTAATCACAGCAGCACACCTATGGTGTGCTAGGCATTTAGCGTGCTGTACATGCTACAGTTTTTACAGTGTATACATATAGCACTGTTTTGTATATTGGTAATTTTTAAATGTCAATATTAAAAGAATTGGAGCTAAACCCCACTTTGGCAGGTTTTAGTGTGATAAACGGCGTCTCCAGCTATTTTGACCACAAAAATATTTCAAGAGTGTCTTGAATCCTTTGTGAAAGTAGCCAGGATGTTCAAGATCTTGTATCTTTCATATATCTGTCTATCTATCTTCTTTTCTTCCCATCATATAACTTGTGTATAGTACGTACATTTGCATAATTTTACTACCAGAGGACTCCAAACTGTCACATCAAAGCCACTACTAGCCTGTTTCTTAACGTCATTTATCTCTGTATATTCTACTTTGTGCCATACAAGTTTATAAAAGAGGTCCATTTTTTAATATCAGAATACTCAAAAAAACCTGTTCCAAAGTGAACTCGTTCTTGATTCAGCCATTTCACTATTCAGCCAAACATACACATGCTTGTACACATGCATGACTACCAAATAGATACAATACAAAAAATGTATGATTACTTTGCTGACATCGAATACTTTGGCTGTCTGGGGTAAGGCCTGACTGAATGAAGAGTGGCAATGTAGTTCCACTGATCATATTATGGACACAAGAGATGTTTCTGAAAGACTGTGTGTACATGCTCTAGCCTTCATCAGCCTTCATATGTGTACATGCCTTAGCTTATGTGTTGTGGATGTTGTAGTTTGGTCGTGTGCCTAGTGACAGATATGATGGTGGGATTCTGATCACATGTTTGTATATGTTGATACTATGTACAGGTAGAACTAGTTTCAGGCATATAGTATAATCGCCCTATGATATGCATGTGGTAAAGAACCTTTTCTACTCTTGTTTAGTCTTTGAAAGCAATAGTGCTAGTAGTCAAAATGATGTAATCTACAGAGGCTTCTCCATCTTATCTCGTACAGCAAAAGTGAGGGCTTCATTTGATACACAGAATTCTGGGATGATCACTGCCATTGTCATGCAAGGAAACCTGCTCATACACAACAATGCCACAATTCTCTGATCACTGCCATTGTCATGCCAGGAAATCTGCTCATACACAACAATGCCACAATTCTCTGTGTGTAGAACGGGATGTAAAAAGTGTTTAAAAATCGTAATGGCAACAAAATGTCTAGAAAAAGAACATTTTTGGGATTGATTTGTCAAAATGTTGTATCTTTCATATCCATAAATCAGTCATTGATTATGAATAATTAGGAATCTGCTACTGATGTATGAATAATATTTTTAATCAAGTTTGAATGTGAAACTTCATTCGTTTTTTCATGCATCATAAACGACCTTAAGTTTCCCTTGACTACCTTTGCTCCCAGTTTCCAGAAATATTGACACAATACCACTCCATATTGATTGGATGTGATACATGTTCCTACCCCTTCATGGATGAACAAAAGTCTCTTGAATAACTTCCTTTACTGAGAATTCTAAGGAACATAATAATTTGGTTTTTCTTGATTCAAAATCCTTTGTGTGGTCTCATTGAGGTTGGCATAAGATGATTACAATATGCAAAAAATCGTAGGTCAAGATATTACATATACAAAAATATTTGAGAGCTGCATAACTTCCACATGCTTTACAGTTGACAATGTATTCTTACTTATGCTGGAATTAGAATTGTATGTACAGATATTGCCACACCCGAGTTACTTGCACCTAAAGTCACGTTCTTATTGTAAATCTGAGCTGGCCCGAACTTCTTGTATGTTTAGTGCTGCTAAAAGCCCATTATTAATAAATCCATTAATGATGCATGAATATAATGTGAACTAACTAATGATGTTTTATCTGTTTGCCATCCTTCCTTACCTTTTTTTTATATAGTGGGATGATGAAACAGGTAATATTCAAGTAATGTATGCTTGTGTGTACATGGTCACGTTTTGTTTTTCTGTCCTACAGATGTGTCTGAGATGGAGAGACAAGTTAGAAGTATTACTACAGATGGCTTGTTGTGGGGAACATGTATGTCTTCTAATATAGTTACTCAATTGTGAGAGTAAATTAATGCAACCTCATACTTATGATAATTTTGCACTCTAGCCGAAATTTTGCCAGTGGCTTATGGTATCATGAAGCTTCAAATTTATTGTGTTGTTGAAGATGATAAAGTTGAAACTGATTTTTTAGAGCAAAGCATCACAGCCTTTGATGAAATGGTCAGTGTGAGGTATATAGAATTCATATTATAATGTAATAACTGAATTTATTGTTGCAGGTTCAGAGTGTGGACATTGTGGAATTCAATAAACTGTAAATGCTTGTGTATTTCTGATTATATATCTGCAATTGTAGTTAGGAAATGATTCATTAATGTAACTTTAATTATACTGCTGAGCAATAAAAACTACAGTGCACTAAATCTGCAGTATGCTAAAATGCTACAGTGCGATAATTGTTGCAATGCACTAAATTTGCAATGCACTAAATGGCAAATATTAGCAGTGCACTAGATGCTTTATGCTGTGGAACACAATGCTGTTGTACATTAAATCATACGTACAGTATTGTAATAGTGCAGGCCACTAGATTTTTCTTTGCACTGCATAAAATGATATAGGATGAATTACTACATGCAAACGTATTGCTAGCTATATACATGCACATGCATTGCCAGATCTACAAGCATTGCTTCATGCACAAGTATTGCATAAGCATCAAAGCATTGCTACATACACAAACATTGCTCATGCACAAGCATTGCTAAATGCACAAGCATTGCTACATGCACAAGCATTGCTAAATGCACAAGCATTGCTACATGCACAAGCATTGCTAAATGCACAAGCATTGCTACATGCACAAACATTGCTACATGCACAAGCATTGCTAAATGCACAAGCATTGCTACATGCACAAGCATTGCTATATACATGCACAAACATTGCTACATGCACAAGCATTGCTACATGCCCAAGCATTGCTACATGCACAAGCATTGCTACATGCACAAGCATTGCTACATGCACAAACATTGCTACATGCACAAGCATTGTTACATATACAAGTATTGCTGTTATGGTCTCTCAATGTTTTCCACAGAAAGAATATACCTCCAATAAGCGTACATCATAGTGCAGATAATTTGTCAGACTGCACATGCCTCACAAATCTTTCCGAGAGTAGTGATTGTCAAACAATCACACTGTGCAAGATTATACCAACACCACCTTTACTTTGATGTATATATATAGTAACTGCCGAAATATCTCACACTCATGGTTTTAGTAATAAAAGTACAGTATATGTAAAAACAAATGTGGCCAGCTGGTATTATAAATTATCATTTGAGCTGTAGTAAGAAAACTGACAGGAGGAGGAACAAGTGGCCATGCCGTGTTTCTCCCTCGTGATATATTCGAGTGGCCATGCCCTCCCTCGATATATATTTGTCCACTGATAGTTGTACACAACAGACACACCTTCTGTACCAGTTATTGTTTGGCCTATAAATCCCCTCTTGATATTTCCAATTTCAATGTTTACATAGCAACTTGTATAATAAGAAGATTGTACCCCCAATTCCACTCAATTAATGCTGTTATACCCATTGTAGTTTGTATATACTACTAGTGGACTTACACTCACCAAAGCTGAAGTAAAGTACAATCTGTCAAAGAGACAAACAACTTCCAATTTATTGTTGCTATTTTATAGGTAAGGTATAGGAAATTGTTTCAAATGTTCAAATTATTAACAATCTAAATGTTCACTAATGCACATGTATATGCTGAGACCCTAGCATATCTAAATGCATTGAGTAGTTTGGACGAGGACCGGATATGCAAAAAAGTATCAATGTCATTATAAACTCACGAAATACTGACGGTGTTTGCTAATGTTATTCCCTTACATAAATAGTGTGCGGTGATATGATGTAGTAAATATGATGTAGTAAATATGGAAATTACTTGCTGAAGGTCTCCCAGTGCTAAGCTGGCAGCCTAAAAATAGTGGGGATAATTTGTGAGGGTGGTTAGATTGGAGCGTGAAAAGGACATAGAAAATTTTGAGAATGGGTTGTCTGTCGTGTCATTGTGCCAAAAATGAAACAGAGCGAATAGTGAATGGAAGGCATTGTATGGCGAGTTAGTGCAATAAAAACAACTGAATATAAAATCAGAGAATTTTTAGATCACATTGCTCCAAGTATTCTCTACCCCATATACAGCTGCAGGCCTACTAACACCGATCTGTAAATTATTATCATTACATTGGATTGTAATATGGAGAAGTAACTAAGTTTCCAAACTGGATTAAGGTTGGGAAGAATACCAACTCAAATATTCTCAATATTAACTGTGATGATCACCAAAAAACATGATCAGTGATGATCATTTCCAGCTTAACAAACATTGCTGTTGATATCAAGAGGCTCAATCACTTCACCATCCATTCATGCCAGCGATTAACTCTTATAGCAACATGGACAGGTGGAGTGTACAAGCTTTATTTGATCCTAAAGAAGCTTCTCGACCCGTGGATGACACCAAGCGCTAGCAATGAAAGTAAGAAATAGGCAAGAGTGAATAAAATTTGAAGTTGATTATTGAGAAGGTAATTTTAACTATTAGTCCGGCAGTCAGGGGGTTGGACCTTGCAATAGGGTACAACCAAAATTTTCTTACTGTTTATAGTTATATAGGGTGTCCTCAGTACAAAACTGCGTGATGACACTTTGTCATCATTGAGTAATGGTATCCTACCAGCAACTTTATAAAGGTTTATTTGTTTTTATGTATGATTTTCACATTATTTTTATATAGGAAGAGGGATGAAGAAAAATATACAGTGACCATAATTATATGAGATGATAGCTGATGAGTTGAGGAACATTATGACCAAAATTTAGCTGCTTAGCAACAAACCACATTGTCGTGAATATCATTATAATAAACGGGAAGTTTTTTTTTTAAAGCGTTCAACTTTTGGTGTACAACAGTTTACCATTGCTCATCACGCTGGTAGCTGATGATTTAATGGAGTTAGATGAAGGAGAAAGGTTGAGAAATACATAACTTGGTCTTAGAGAAATTGCTGTGAAATTCCCAGGAAAGGACATAATTATAGGGTATCCTTATTATAAAACTGCATGATGACACTTTGTCATCATTGAGTAAATTTTTTAATGGCCATTTTTAATAATTTGTCTTTGTAACATTGCTAAACACACCATAATATTTTACCATGCAGGAATTAAAAAATTGCATCAATTGCTATTTGTAGCCTCTATATTGTATCCCCCACATTAGCTACATCAGGTTGATCAAGTGAATGTAGCTATTAAAAATTTGTTCCAATTTCAAGTTCATTTATGTGAAAGAGACATATACCTTAATTAACCTCTGTATATTTTACTCCCCTTGGAAGGCGATATCATGGAGGTCCTTGGTTAGTAAACAAATCACGATTAAAATAAAACATCAAGGTGAACTTTTATTGTTCAGTTTCATCAATTCCTCCATCAGATCACTCCTATCATGTTTAGTATATGGATTGTTGCAACTGTCCTGGTCCATACACTTACAGAATGATGTGCAGGACACGACTTGCTTTCTTACATGAGCAGCTATTCCTGGAGCAGGCATTTTGGGCACCACAGCCACAGGCTACAACTTTCATAAGCTCTAGTGGGGCAACCTCGGAAACACCAGTAGATGGGGAGGGAATACCTTGTACAATATCCCATCCAAATTCACAGATATTCACATCAGGTGGCAGCATCTGGTCAGCTGCTTTCCATAGCATAACTTAGAGGTGGGCTCTCTTAATATGTTCATGCAATGCTGGATCAGTAGGTGGTAGGTTTGGTGTATCTTTCCTACTGATGAAAATGGTATGACGCAGCTTGTTCATTGAATTTTCATGTTGCTTATCCTTGTAGAGGAGACTAACAAACCTGCACCCAGCTTTTATGGCATCAGAAATATTTGAATTCTGTTCCCCAAGGACCTCCAGTTGAAGCTCATGCTTCATCATGATCGACACAGCAGATACTTTACCTTTGCCAAACACATAACTCAGTGTATCGCATCCCGTGAGGGCATGTATGGCTAACAGCTGACAGCACTTGTTGCCAAGCTGCTTTGCAGTTGCATTGATGTCGATCACTTTGCCATTTGATTTTTTCATGGTCATTTGTGCAGTGGCTTGCCACTTCCAACAGAAGAATACCAATAATACAAATATATCTGTGTCATCTGACACTACTTGCACATGTGTCCTCTTTAGGCTAGTGATGAGGAACTTCACATAGCCGATGATGTTGCAGTCAGCTTCCTCATGTTGGGACACTGGGTTGATTTCTCCCACCATGTTCACATTGGGGCATTCATTTTCAGTACAGAACAACTTTATCAACTCCTTCTTGTTGTGGGCACTTTTCATGATTGAGTTAGCAGGTAAAGCTGTCTCCAATGTGAGTGTCAGTGATGGGCAAACAGTCGCTCCTGTTTTCCTCATACGCTCATGCAATTTGATAGATCGCTCCACATATCTGTCAAAGACTACTATTACATCATGGCTCCTTTCCACTGCTCTAAGGAAGTTCTTCTGGAGATTCCTGACTGTTCCTACTTTGGGCCAAGTAATTTGGAACAACATTTCATTCCCATCCACTACATTCACCTCTGGCTCACTGATGTCCTTGCACCATACTGCAAGTTTATGCAGCAACTGGGATTTCCTGCTCTTCCTGAGATACCCATAGTCATCAAAGATGGCAGGTGGAACGTGATATAACTAGCAATCTCCCATATAATAATTCCATGTCATAGATAGTTTGGTCCCCTATCTTTGTTCCCTTCTTCATAGACTCCATGGTGACAACCTTAGAGTGGATAGATTTATAGAAACCTCCAGGTAGGGTTCCTCTGAATTCTGCTGCCATACATTCCCCGATTGCTAGTGCATCATGAACATTTACCTTGTCATCATCAGCAATGTGCCCATTGACAATGTTAAAGAGGGCATCTGCATTTGTCTGCTGCAGTGGGTGAGGGTACTTTGCTAGTTCCTGTTGGATTTTCTTCCTGTCTGCTTTGTCTGCCTTCATTCTTTCTCTTCCTTCCTCTTTGTGTATGTTTGTCTTAGCATCATACTCACCTTCATCATGATCATGAAACATTTCATCCATCACCTGTTAAACTGTATTACAGACATGGTAGGAGAGAATCCATCCTGCAACCTGATCTGGGTCCAACAAGACCACCCTTTGCTTTGCCATGACAAATGTATGTCTGTTCACCAAACTGATCTGAGAATACAGCATTCCAATTTCCACTGCTGTACCGACAAACATGATGACCCATGTAGAAGACTACAAGTGCCTCCTCATCCAGCTGTGCCTGGAACTCCATTAGGTGCCAAGTTATGTATCTGGCATAGTTGCAATGGCCAGCAGCAAAGAAATATGGCACCATTTTGGTAAGACAATATATATGCAGCACATAATTGCCTTCTCGCTCTGCTTTGACAAACATGTGTGCCAATGCAACTGGATAGATGAGGCAGTCTATCCAAAGGCGGCCTGTTTTTGATGACCTAACAGACCCAAGCTCTTCCTCTATGGCCTCATAGGTAGTTTTTCCTCTGAGGATACAATCTTGCAGAAGCCCAGTGACAACCATTCGGAGACCTCTCATTGCCTTTGGCCGGGCTTTTCTATTGAGCATGCTGCTCACACCTTTATAAGCAGCGTTCAATATTTCTTCAAGGCCAGAGCTCTTCATTAGCTTCCCTATGCATCCCAGGAATGACATTAGTGTGTGCATGCCTCCTGGTCTGACAATGAGGTTTTTCTATCTTGTTGGGTTAGACCACTTTATCTGAATTGCTACTTTATAGAGCTGTAGATCAGCCACTAAGTGAATATATCTCTGACCATGAGCCTTCATGAACTCTTCAATGTACAGAATACTTGTGAGTAGTACCGTATCGGGATGGCTAGGTGGAGCATCTATGAGAGGTCCATAGATGTATTTTGTGGCTTTAGATACATGCCCTTTTTCTCTTGCAAGGTGGTTCATGTAACCAGACCACTCAGCTGGCAGATTTTCTACATCATCCTCAGAAGTAACAATTATTAAAACTTCAGATATAATTATGTATCTGATGTATGTAGTTTACATGAATATCAAATAGGAAATAGACCTTGAATTTTGGGTGGACTTTGGGTGCCTGTAACTCTGACATCGTTATGCCTATACATATAATTTTAGTGTCAAAAGAGAGCCTAAAGCAAGGGAAACATTTTAAATACAGTATTAAGTATTTCCTATGAAGCATGTGGATGTTATGGAAGTTTAAAGTAGACCACACCCATTTCCGAGCCTAGTAATATTATTCGGGTAAAGCCTTCCCTCTGTAGGGGAAAATGCTCAATGATGACAGGGTGTATCATGCATTTTCTGATTCAGTACACCTTAAAGGTCTAAAAACTAAAAACATTTTGGTTGTACCCTATTGCAAGGTTCAGCCAAATTTGGCCCTCCTGCTGCCTGACTATATATTATGGTGGATTTTTTAACAGCAATGTTTTTTTTAATGCTAGCTTGCTAGATAGAACTACGACATGGTTTGTCTCAGAGGCTTAGCTAGAATTAACCCAGTTTTGGGTTGTTCTAAGTTGGCTATATAATTATGTTGTTTGTGGGTTTAGTAGAGTTGATAGTTATCTAATAGCTTGGTAATCAAAAGATGTAGTGAGGTAATGGCAACAACATCCATTGCATCAAAATGTCAAGTGAGCATTTTCCAGGTTGATTATTGAGGTCATTGTAACATATTTTGTCTCACAAATATATACACCAGAAATTTTGTTGTGCTGTTTATTTGGCAGGTAGATGGAGTCCAGGCCTTCTCTGTATGTTCGTTACTTGTTATCCTTATCTTTTTTATTTCTGCTTGCTTTTCTTTATTGTAGAGTATCAGTACTTTCAAATTCTCATTCCGATATATTTCTCTCCGAATGTCAAGGTATCTTCAGTGAATGTGCCAAGCACTTGCATGGTTGGTGGTATTAATAGACATGATAGTAATAGGTATTGCAATAATGTATTAGCTAGAGTAATTGGAATGAGAGAAAGAGTCATGTGATAGAGGAAGTGAGTAATTATTGCATGACTGAGTAAGGAAAAATTAGTTTAATTGATGTGGAAGACAACTGTTCAATGTCTTTATCCAGCCGTCTTCTCTTTCCAGCAGTTGGTCTTATTCTGGGATGACTTTAAGATGGAGATCTTCCAGCCGAGTGGGTGTCTGAGTGTTTTAGAGGGACATCTTCTTGTCTGCTGCCAGTAGTACTCTGTGTACTGATATTCTCTGTCACCTAATAGTCCTGCTCTTTTGACCGATGTATATGGCACTTGTTCCTGCAGATGGTACATTCCAGCAAGTAGATTCCTTTTCTTGTTTGGCAATTGATGTATCTGGCCAGTCTGTAAAACTTTCCCGTGGATGTTGACATTGTGTCAAAGCATTTACCTCCCTTTGTGCAAGGTGCCAAAGATGAAGAGACCATGACTATGGGAGGTTGGACGGGCATTTGTAAAGCGAGTGGTATCTCTTGAATGTTCAGCTGTGCTCTGACCAGCGAGTGGGATATTTTTTTTTTGCCAGATTTGAAAGTTATTCTAGGCGATTGCACATTTGGAGGTGGGACCAGGGCCATCCAGAGATATTTTTTAATTATGTTAAAATGAAATCTAAGATGAGTGTGTGTGTGGGCGTAGCTGCTCCCGAGGAGCAGTCTGTGATTGAATTGTCGGTCAGTAGACATGATCTTTTCAAGTAAGGCAGTGGAAGGTTTCTTGGAGGGTGTGCTGCTGGTATCTTCTGGCTAAGAAATGAAGTTTTAGTTTCTTTATTACTGCCTTGTAGGTTTCGGCTGTTGATGCTCTTAAAATCCTGCTTTGCCTTTGACTATGCCCCTCAACATGGACCTGGGATGAGCCGAGTTGAAGTGAACGTACTGAAAGCAGTTTTTCCCCACTTCCTTTGTAAATGGTGAGGTCAAGGAAGTAAATGGATATGTTTGATATGATGTGGGTGAACTTGATTGTGGGGTAGTATTGGTTCAGATTTGTTAGAAAAGCCTGCAGTTCTTCTTGTGACTCCTCCCACAAGGCAATGATGTCATCAATGGAATGTTTCCACATTATCGGTTTGTTCTCTGGGCTGTCCAAGAACTCTCTTTCCAGTTTGTTCATCAAGATATTGGCATACACAAGGGCAATTTTGGTGGTCATGGCCATTCCTTGCACTTGGTGGAACATTTTCTTGCCAAACAGAAAAAAAAATTTGGCAGGACACTTGCCAAACCGAATATTTTTTTCCTGCAGCTTGGATGCCTTCATCATGGGATATGTTTAGGTAGAGTGCTTTGACATCAATAGTAAGCCGCATGCAGTTCTGTGGCATTGACAAGGCCTCCAGGATCTGACTGGCACTATTGATCTCAAGAAGTAATAATTATACACAATTTTTCTGTTGAACCATTGCAGCTGCTTACTATCGGTCTTACCCCTTGTGGATCCTTGTGCAACTTTTTTAGGAAATATAATTGTTGTGTTTTTGTGTCTTTGATTTGCAGGTGCTCATGTGTCTGTAGCAATGAAGCCCCCCTGGTGAATAGAGTGGATACAACATTAAGAATTGACAAGATGCTGTGTGGGGACTATGGAGGATTTCTTCATAAATTTGGGTGTCTGACAAGTGTTCCAGACCCACTTGCACATAGGAAGCAGTGTCCTCTACTACAATGCACAAGCCTTTATCGGCATTTTTTATTTACCAGACCCATGTTGTTTCTCAAGTCTGCAATACCTTTTTTCTCTTGATCAGCCAAGTTTTGGCAAAGTTTCTTGTTTTAAATTTAGTAAATTTGCCAGGATGTTCTTGGAGATAATCATCCATCTCGACAGTGACTCTCGCAGAGTTCAGCTGCTTTTTAATTTGTATGGATAGAGGGATTCATATTGCCTCCATTCATTTCTTTTATTTTGGACATAGTTTTACAGTCTGTAGCTTCGAGGGAAAGCCTTCCACGTAGTTGTGAGATATTTTTGTGCACGGTACCCAGGCCCTTTGTGAGCACATACTCTTTGGAGGCCAATAATGTGTGACTTGACAGATTAACTATGTAGGATTTGACATTCTTAATCTTGTGTTTGGCGATGCTTTTTCTGTGTGTCCGTTGTATCTGCTATACCTTCTAGCTCTCATTTTATTATTACATTCAGGTGATTGCTCTAATACGGCCACTGGGGCTTCCTGTAATCTGGCTGAAAATTTTGTTGAATTTGCTGAGTGCCAACATATGGTTGGCGATGGTAGGGGTTGATTTCAGATGGCTGAACAGAGTTGGCTTTGCTAGTTTATTGGTTGTTGCATAGTTTGAACTTGGTAGAATTGTTGTGAGTGCAAGTTTGATCAGGCTGAAGCATATTGTTTGGGTGATAATTTGGCCATTGCTATTTGTGTTGCATATTGGCAAATTGCTGTTAATGGTGGGGTCACCGGGACATTAGTGGATTAGCATAGTTGTTGTGCATTGTTGTCTTTACCATTGCGGTTGGTGCCCCTTTTCTCTTGTTTGTGTTTTTTCTTGCCCAAGGCTGTTCTATCTGCATTGGTCTCATTGTGTTTGCGTTTTTGGACTTTAGCTGTTGTGTTTTCTCATGGATCTTTTTGAGGTGTACATTTATTTTTGTTTGAAATTCTTCTGCAGCCGGGCCAAATAACTAAGATGTCATTTGATAAATCATTTCCACAGGAGGAGCTGGATTGGTTCTTGTTCGGGCAATTTGATTTCGAGATCTCCATAAAGAGGTTGACATAGGCAAGTGCCATTTTGGTGCACTGCCATCCCCTGAACTTCTTTGTAGATTTTGCCAGTAAACTCAAAGTAATTGTCACTCAGCATTATCTGGAGGACTTATTCAGAAGGTGGGAAAGATACATGGATTTCAGTCTGATTTGATGATGGAGTAAGTTTATTAAATACATCAATTGGACAACTTTCTAGCACAGTCATGCATCCATCAAATTCACTGACCAACCATCCTCCAAGGAAATCACATTCCTTGAGTTTACCATCTACAAAGTAGACAGATTCCTCACGTACCAGAATCATTGTTCTGCTCTCGGCGAATGAGGTTTGTTGTGAATTTTTTTCAAGCAGTACAGTTTTTGAGTTCTGACTTCCTGTCGAAAGTCAAGTAACCTATCATGTCATCTGTTAGCCCTTGTGATGGAGCATTTTGACGTAGGTGTTGATTGGCTGAGCCAGTTTGACGGTTGGGTCTGAATCTACTGCTTCGTAGATGCTTTGGTCTGCCAGGTGTTTGAGGCCTTCTGCTATGTATTTGTCTTTGTCTTCTATCACTTTGTCTGAATTCTTGATTACAATATCTTGGTTGTTTTTGAGTTCAGCGATTGCAAACACTTTAGGTTCCGTTTGTACAGTCAACCTCCATTCTTTTCAATTTCTCAGGTAGGGTTCTGATGTATTTTTCAGTATGAGCGGACCATGGAGGTGGTTCCATGTTGATTTAGGTTTGAATGGATGAGTTCTGCTTTCTTTGGATGTGTCTTTATCACCGACATAGTCGATTAGCCTCAGTACTGCTTGGCCGTAATGGGTTCTTGAGTTATGTGTGTGACAAATCCCAGTCCTTTGTTGAGGACAGTAAGACAAAGTGTGGATGCTGAGATTGACTGTTCAGAGATTTAAAAATTTATTCAATTTTCCACTCAACTTGCATGATTAATGATGGCTTTTTTGTAATGATTTGATTGGCACTGCAGGTACGGTCTGTGTTTGTGCAGTAAATCAAGGCTGCCTGGTGGCCTACTACCTGCTGCCAAAAATGGTGGTTGCCTGTTGATATAGTTTAGTGTCACTTCTGCATACGAGGTACCCCGTATGGATTAAAGAGAGGAACTGAATTATTGCATGCAGAAAAAGGGAGGATGTATGGTGGGTGGTTCTTTTGTGCAACTTCTCTCGGACTGGGGATGGATCAAGGGTCTAGGCCACCTTGTTTCCTGATTTTCTTGCCTTTGCTGTCGACATTAAGGCTAGGGGCTAGAGCTACAGCTGGAGTTAGGGCAGGACTGTGGCCTGCTAGAGTGCACCCAATGCCATTTGGCATGTTTTGAAGTCCTTGTTCAATTGTCGGTTTTTTTGTGTATCTAAATAACTTTTAATTGGGCGGCAAAAATATTGTTCACTCGACGTTTCGCAGGGTTGCACTTGTCATCTTTACCACTAGCTTAAAAGTCACCAAGTAGGTATGCTATGCATATGATTAGTTAAAATGGAAAATGAGTAAGTGAGAATTGGAATATTACTGAGGGTAATTTATATACAGTGAGTAATTTTAAGACACGAGTGCGTACGACTAGAGTATTGTTTATGCATACAGAGAGTTGAGTACATGGGCAAGTCTTGTGTCTAGCTTGGTGATACACTCTTGCTTCGCATCCAGGAGTTGTTGCTCAGGGGCACTTGAGAAGTGTTGCTGGATGGTGACCCTGAGGATGTCAAAATCGTGTTTTGCTTTTTTGAGGTGCCTGTAGAGAAGCATATTCTTTGTCTTGTGGATGGCCCAGTGTCCCGGTGTCCAGCCATTCTGATTCTGACTGCCCTCAAAGTCTGGCCGACATATCTGCCTCTGCTGGGGCACAGCTGGCATTGTATTTGGTAGATAATACGTCTGCTTCTGCAATTTGTTTTCGGGGTTAGCTTGAATGGCTTTCCTTCCCTCGAGAAAATGACTTTTTTGTTGACATCATGCTGCAAGTGTGGTACAGAGCAGTGTATAGGGTAAGGAGCTTGCTTGCCTTGAACGATGGTCTGTGATGGATGGTTAGGTGCAGACGAAGGCGGTGGTTTCTGCATTTTGTGAAGTCTGGCTCTGACTAGAGACTGTCTTGTTCTTTTCTGAAGCAGATTGACGGTTCTGGTACTTCCTCTGGTGCTTCCCAGGTCTAGCTTGAGCTGTGATGTTGGTATGGCATAATTGTATTGCGAGACAAAGGGAGGTTATCTTGGTTTTGCAGGTTGATGCAATTATGGTCTCATTAGTCTTTAGCAAGTCTGATCCTGCTGAGAATTTGATGTGATTTTTCAGGTCCTGTGAAGTTTGGTTGGGTAACCCCTGTCCTTGAACTGGGTGAGCGGCATTTTTTGGTTGTAGAGCAATTTTTCCCCGCTATGCTCTTATCTAATTACTCCTGTGAGTTCTCCTTTGACAATGCCTCTAAATGTGGACCTTGGATAGGCTAAGGAATAGTGTAGGTACTGAAATGTGTTAGTGGTCTTATAGTGTAGTTTGACATCCAGTTTTCCTTCTGCCAGGAATCTGTCTCCCTTGTGGATGGTGAAATCGAGGGATGTGATTTCCTCGGAGGAGTGCTGGTGGGTTAACTTAATGGATGCATGAACCTTGTTGATGCATGCCAGGGAATTGTCCAGTTGGTCTGTGGAACAGGGCCAAATAACTAAGATGTCATCGTATCATTTCCACCACAGGATTGGCTGGATCGGTTCTTGTTCTAGCAATTGGGTTTCGAGATGAAGAGGTTAGCATAGGCAGGTGCCATTTTGGTTGCCATCCCTTGGACTTGCTTGTACATTTTGCCAGCAAACACGAAGTAATTATGACTCAGTATATGTGGAGTATTTCTTCAGTGACTGAGGGTGGGAATGATACGTGAATTTCAGTCTGATTTGGGTCATGGAGTCTGTTTTTAAAGCTGTTGATTCCCTCTTTGTGTCGGATATTCAGGTAGAGTGCTGTTACATAGATGCTGGCAAGGATACAATTTGCAGGGAATGTCATGGATTCCAGGGAGGAGAGAATTGTGCCGGAATCCTTTTGACGTAGCTGCATGTGTACTGCATGAAGGGTTGGATATAGTAATCCATCAGGGTAAGATAAACTTTTGGTGTGACTGGCAGATCTGTTGACTATCGTAATGACACAATGTGGTTGCTTGTGGATTTTTTTCAAGAAGTACTGTTTTTGGGTTCTGACTTCCTGTGGCTGATCAAAGGTCAAGTAACCAATCATGTCATCAGAGAGGTAGCCTTTGCGATGGAGCATTTTGATGTAGGTGTTGATCGACTGAGCCAGTTTGGTCTGCTAGGTGTTTGACGCCCTGGGCTATGTATTTGTCTTTGTCTTCGATCACTATGCATTACCCCTTGTCTGCCTTCTTGATTACAATGTCTCTGCTCTTTTAGAGTTGAGCGATTGCAATCAGTTCTGGTCTAGAGCTGGGTTAGGGATCGGGCTGGAGCAATATCAACAATCTGCATTGTGGAATCCGTGCAAGTTCTTGCCATGGTCCTTGTCTTAATACTCATAGAGAGTTTATCTGCTGGTGTGAGTTGTGGCAGTTTCTTTTTTCTTTTTTGGCAGAGTTGTATTTCAATGCTTCATAACTTATCATTCAACTTCAAATATTTCACCCTGTTCTGGCAGGAATGGCTCAGTGAAACGAGAGAAGCACCCAGTAGAAGAGAGTTTAAATATACCCAAAAAATTGTGAATGACGTCATAGTTTGGTGGTATTGCACAATGAGTGCAGTGCATAAAAAATGTGAGAGTCACGAATGGGAGCGTAGCTAATTAAAGTAATTAAACAAATTATCATTAAGAATACATTGAGTTCAGGCCGTAAGGCAAACGAGTGTTGAGTTTCTTCATCCAGTGATCTTCTCTGGGGCAGTTGGTTAGGGTCTATCATTACTTCTAGAATGGAGAGCTGCCAGCAGAGCAGGTGTTGCTTCTTTCTGTAGTGGTGGTAGAGTGGCATCTTTTTTCCATCTAGCATGGCTGCTCTGTGTCAGGACATTTGCTTGCCAATGGTTTGGCCGGTTTGTCGCACGTATTGTGATTTTCTTTTGCACATCTTGCAATCAAGAAGGTATATGGCATTGGCCGTTTGGCAGTTGGTGTTGGGTGGCAGTTTGAAAACTGTTCCTACAGATGTGAAGAAGATTTGGTCTTGGTTTGACATGACAGGACAGCATTTGCAGCCTTTAATTTTGCAGGGCCGAGGATGACGTGAGCATGACAAGCAGTAGTGGCAGAGCTAGAGCGGCGAAAGAGCTGGGGTTCAGGGTTCTGGGCTCAGCTGGAACATTACCAACAATTTGTGTGTGTCCATTGCTCTGCAGTTTGTTTGGCTGGTCACTCCAGGCCTTCTTCTTTTTTTATTTTTGCTTGCTTGGCTTTATTGCAGAGTGACAGTACTTTCCAACAAAATTCTCATTCAAATATATTTTGCCTTCTAGTTGCAGGGCTTCTTCATTGAATGTGCCAAGCACTTGCAGTGTTGGTTGGTATTTATAATAAATGACATAATAGTGATTAAAGTGTTGTGCAATGGTTCATTAGCTAAAGTACTTAGTAGAAATGAGAGAGAGAGTCATATGATAGACACAAGAGTAATTAATTGCATGACTTAAGAAATAGCTAATTACAAATTAAATTCTAATTAAGAGTTTAGTCCATATGGAAGTTGAGTGTTCAATGCCTTGATCCATCTGTCTTCAGTTTTCAGCAGTTTGCTCTGATCGGCGACGACTTTGAGGATGGAGATCTTCCAGCAGAGGGGGTGTCTGCTCTTATTAGTGCTGGTAGATGGATACCTTTTTGTCAGCTTCCAGTGCCGCTCAGTGGCCAGACATTCTCTGACCTTTGGTCCTCGTCTGACTGATGTACTGGCTCTCGTTATTGCAGGTGGTCCATTCCAGCAGATAGACAGCATGTTTGGTTTGGCAGTTGGTGCGTCTGGGCAGTCTGTAATAGACATTATGTCAGCATTTGCAGCCTTTAGTGTTGTATGGTGCTGACGATGAGATCATGACTATGGGAAGTTGGAAGGGCATTTGCTGAGCGGGTGGTATCTCTTCACTGTTCAGCTGTGCTCGCCAGCAAGTTGGATGGTATTTTTGCCGAGTTTAAATGCTATCCTTGGCGATTGCACTTTCGGTGGCATCTTGGGATCGAGTTGTCATTGAGCAGGCGATATCTTTCAGAGAAGGGCACTTCGTGGAAGATTTGTCGAATAATGTGCCACGGATATCCTCTGGCCAAGCAGTGGTGGTCTCTGCTAGAGCTAGGGCTAGAGCTAGAGCTAGAACTGGGGTCGGGGCAGGGCTGGGGCCTGCTAGAATGCTCCCAATGCCATTACAATTTGAGCTATTTTGTCCTTCCGATTCTGTGCTGTTTGAAATGTAATTGTGGCTCGGAGATAAAATTTCTGGGCTGAGATAATTGTTTCAGGAATTACTGGGGAATCAAGTGGTGATGGGGAGGTTGAAATTCTAGTTTTTGTTGCAGTCGATTTAATTTGTTGCAGTTGATTTAAGCTGTGGGCATGCCCCGGACGATTCCTGAGGCAGACAGCAATGTAATCATTTCTTGCTGTCTTGTATTGGTGGATTACTTTGTTGTTATGCTTGAAATAGTATGGGAGATCTACCCAAAAAACTTAATCTGTAATCTGGTTGTGAATAGCAGGTGAATAATTGCTAATTTGGTATTTGCTGGATAATCTCTATACGTTTATTGAATTCTGTTGCCACTCAACATTTCACAGTGTCTGCTTTTTCAAGAGTATGCCTTTTATGCTATGATGATGACTGAAAAGCGAGATGGGTTTGGATGTGAATAACATTTAGAGTGAAGTATACTGTGTGAAATTAATGATTAAAATTTAGTGTATATAACTTGGGCATGTCTATGAATGTATATAATTAGTCTATCAGAGATGGTATTATGTAGTTCAGGTCACCTGGGAGCCTGGTATTTAGTCTGATGACCCAGTCTTCCTCTTTTTGGAGCAATTGCTACTGTGTTGCATTGCTGAGAAGCTACAGGATGGTCACTCTGAGGTTCTCAAAGGAGTGGTTTCTCTTCTAGATATGTCATTTGTCAGAAAACTTCTGACAAACACCAAGGAACAGCTGCCCTCACCCCAGCCTGTTCAACTCAATCAAGACATACATCCGGTTACAAGAACAACTACACAACCACAAGACATCGTATATTCAACTCACCTTCCAGAGTCTTCGATAGACACACACGCGGACAGCAAGGAATCGGATTGGTCACTGGCGAGGTGTGCCTAGAAGAAACAGCTAGTAATTTATAAAAGGAACTGCTCGAACAGGGAGGAAAGTTGGGTAGAAAGGGAGAACAGTGTAGAAAGACTTTATTGTATGATTGTGTCCTAGATATATTTCGAAAGAGTGTATAACAGTTGTGTTCAAGTTGTTATATGAGTTTGCCTATATAAACCAGGAAAGAAAGAGAGAGATTGCTAGCAAGGTGATCTTTAATGAGGTTATAGGCGTCATCAGTGGTTGATCGAAAGTTAGCATAAACCCTAAGCAAGGCTTAAGGTATAACCTAGAAAGAAATCACTGACACATTAGAAGGTCATGTTTTTCTTTTTGTGGACTGGTCGATGTCCTGCGATTCTCACACGGATGGTTCTGGATGTCTGTCCCACGTATCTTTCTCTGCAGGAGACAGTTGGCATTCCAGCGGGTAAATTAGGTTTCTGCTGCCACAGTTGGTTCTCGCAGGGAGCGTGAAAGGTTGGCCTTAAGTGGAACCTCTTTTTGGGACACAAGCTTGCAGGTTCGACAGAGAGGAGGTCCATACAGTGTTGAACTGCCCTCTGAAGGTGGATCTGTGACTGATGAGGGATGCCGTTTGTTGGAATTGGGCAGTCTGGCTCTGCTAGGGATTGTGCGATTGTTTAATTTCTTTTGAAGCAGACCAGTGGATCCTGCCTAGGTCTAGAGTTGGAGTTGGGGTAGGGCCTGCTAGAGTGCATATGACATTTGGCATGACTTGAAGTCCATGTTCTGAATGTGTTAACTGATTCTAATATTTCTGAACTTGTTGGTTAATTTTGGAAGTAGAATTGTTGCGAGTCTTCCATCTGCTGACTGAAGTCATCTGTGTTTGGCGGTAATCACATATTTCTTTTTTCTTGGTGAGACATAAGTGGTGCGAGTGAATTTTAAGCTAGTGGTAAGGTTGATGACAAGTACAGTTGGCATGCTATGAATATGATTAATTAATAATGAGTAAGTGTGAGTTGGAAATTGCATTTACTGAGGGTTTGAGAAGTGTGCAGATTGTGACCCTGAGGACACCAAAATCGTGATTCGCTTTTTTGAGTTGCCTGTAGAGTGGCATATTCTTTGTTTTGTGGACAGCCCGGTGCCCAGCCATTCTGACTGACTGTCCTCCAGGTCTGGCCGACATAGAGAGATGATTTGTCTGCTTCCACAATTTGTTTTTGGTGGTAGCATGAATGGATTGCCTTCCCTTGAGAAAATGATTTATCATGCTGCAGGTGCAGCACAGAGCAGTTGTACAGGGCGAGGAACTTGCCTTGAACGATGGTCTATGATGGTTGGTGATGGGTTCAGATGATGGTGGTGGTTTCTGCGTGTCTGGCTCTGAATAGAGATTGGGCGACTGTTTTTCCCTTTGCGACTGTTTTTCCCTTTTTGTAGCAGACCAACGGTTCTGGTGTTTCCAGGGCCAGCTTGAGCTATGATGTTGGTATGGTGTCATTGAATTGCAAGACTAAAGGAGGTCGTCTTGGTTTTGGTGGTTGCTGGGATGAACTCACATTTGTCTTTAGCAGTTCTGATCTTACTGAGAATTTGATGGCATTTTCCAGCTCTTTAACTGTTGCTTCCAGGGCCAGCTTGAGCTATGATATTGGTATGGTGTCATTGAATTGCGAGACTAAAGGAGGTCGTCTTGGTTTTGGTGGTTGCTGGGATGAACTCACATTTGTCTTTAGCAGTTCTGATCTTACTGAGAATTTGATGGGATTTTCTAGCTCTTTAAGGAGTTTGGTTGGGTAGCTCGTCTCTGAACTTGGTGAACAGCATTTATTCGCTTCTGCACGCTCTCATTATTCTTGTGATTTCTCCTTTGAAGATGCCCCTGAATGTGGATTATGGATGGGCCAAGGAATAGTGCAGGTACTGGAATGTATTGGTGGTCTTGTAGTGATGTTTGATATCCAGCTTTCCTTCTGCCAGGAATCTGTCTCCCTTATAGATGGTGAAATCGAGGAATGTGATTTGTATGGAGGAGTGTTGGTGGGTGAATTTGATGGATGCATGTACCTTGTTGATATGCACCAGAAAATGGTCCAGTTGGTCTATAGTTCCGGGACAGATGACTAGAATGTTGTTGATAAATCGTTTCCACAAGAGGGGCTGGATCGGTTCTTGTTGAAATGGGTTTCAAGGTCTGCCATGAGGAGGTTGGCAAAGGCAGGTGCCATTTTGGCATCTCCTGCACTTGCTTGTACATTTTGTTGGCAAACTCGAAATAATTGTCACTCTGTATGATCTGGTGGATTTCTTCAGTGACTAAAGTGGGAATAACATGGATTTCAGTCTGATTTAGGTGGCGAGTCTGTTTATTAACCCTTTCACTGGTGACTTTATTTAAAAAATTAAATAAACAAATGTGAAGATATGCCTTGCTATCTCGGCAATACTTCGTAAAACTCCCTATCAACCGTACCACATGATAGCATTTGTATTGACCAAAATTGTGGTTAGTGTTTATTGCCTTGGAAACATACCAAAAAAACCACATTGAGGTGAATCTCATTTCAACTTGGTAATTCTTGTTTTTGTGTGTTTATCGTAATAAGCTAGTTATTTTTATCATTATAGGTTACAAGGAAAAGAAAAATACAAGATATACCGTGAATACTCTAACAACGTAGGCAATAATGTGAAATAGGTTTCAGGAGACTCTAAAATGAAGTGCCGTATCACAGTAATGAATGTTTTGAATGTGTCTTCATAACAATGAAGACATGTTACTTTACGTCTAGTGTGTATACCACAATTTGATCTTTTGATCTGAATTATAACATTCCAGAAGTGTGAATAGATATATGCATTCTAGCATAATACATAACCATCACAATGAATCACATGAAGAACACAATATAACAGAAAGAGAAAATACCTGCAGAAACCAATAAATGCAACAAACAACAACAGATTGAAATGGAACCCCCCCCCCCCCCCCCCCCCCGGTGAACTCTACCATGGTTTGATATTTTAAAAAAATCCTTCTTTGTGACACAGAAGTATTAAATAAATTAACATTTTTATGTGGACTACCCTCGAACAAGGAAGCTAAAACGGCCTTTGCAGTTCATTCTGCTTACCCATTGCACAGCTAAACTCACAGACAATGCCTTCTTCATTGCTAAGCACTCTCATCTTTTTCCAAATTGTCAGCTCGAATGAGAGCGCTAGGCTTGGCTCGAAGGTAAGTCAGGCCTGACTACTTTGCCGAGTGATAGCAGAGCTTCAGGGTCAACACTGGTCTTGTTAAAATATCACTGCTTTCGGCCTCAGAGAGTCAAAAATTATCGTGAACCAGACAAAGCATGAGACCGGACATCTTGTTGCAGTAAAAAAGCTGCTCGAATTCTGAATGGGCCGCATTTTTCAATATTTCCCCTTAATAACTACCAAATATCTATAGTCGGTAGGCAAGTAGAGAAGAATGTAGCTATAATTATATATAGACTAGTGGATGACAGACAAACTATTAGTATGTATATATATATATATAGACTAGTGGATGACAGACAAACTATTAGTATGTATATATATATATATATATAGACTAGTGGATGACAGACAAACTATTAGTATGTATATATATATATATATATAGACTAGTGGATGACAGACAAACTATTAGTATGTATATATATATATATATAGACTAGTGGATGACAGGCAAACTATTAGTATGTATGTATATATATATATAGACTAGTGGATGACAGACAAACTATTAGTATGTATGTATATATATATAGACTAGTGGATGACAGACAAACTATTAGTATGTATGTATATATATATATATAGACTAGTGGATGACAGACAAACTATTAGTATGTATGTATATATATATATAGACTAGTGGATGACAGACAAACTATTAGTATGTATATATATATATATATAGACTAGTGGATGACAGACAAACTATTAGTATGTATGTATATATATATATAGACTAGTGGATGACAGACAAACTATTAGTATGTATATATATATATATATATAGACTAGTGGATGACAGACAAACTATTAGTATGTATGTATATATATATAGACTAGTGGATGACAGACAAACTATTAGTATGTATGTATATATATATATATAGACTAGTGGATGACAGACAAACTATTAGTATGTATGTATATATATATATATAGACTAGTGGATGACAGACAAACTATTAGTATGTATGTATATATATATATAGACTAGTGGATGACAGACAAACTATTAGTATGTATATATATATATATAGACTAGTGGATGACAGACAAACTATTAGTATGTATATATATATATATATAGACTAGTGGATGACAGACAAACTATTAGTATGTATGTATATATATATATATATATAGACTAGTGGATGACAGACAAACTATTAGTATGTATATATATATATATATAGACTAGTGGATGACAGACAAACTATTAGTATGTATATATATATATATATTTAGACTAGTGGATGACAGACAAACTATTAGTATGTATGTATATATATATATAGACTAGTGGATGACAGACAAACTATTAGTATGTATATATATATATATATAGACTAGTGGATGACAGACAAACTATTAGTATGTATGTATATATATATATATAGACTAGTGGATGACAGACAAACTATTAGTATGTATGTATATATATATATATATAGACTAGTGGATGACAGACAAACTATTAGTATGTATGTATATATATATATATAGACTAGTGGATGACAGACAAACTATTAGTATGTATGTATATATATATATAGACTAGTGGATGACAGACAAACTATTAGTGTGTATATATATATATATATAGACTAGTGGATGACAGACAAACTATTAGTATGTATATATATATATATAGACTAGTGGATGACAGACAAACTATTAGTATGTATATATATATATATATAGACTAGTGGATGACAGACAAACTATTAGTATGTATGTATATATATATATATAGACGAGTGGATGACAGACAAACTATTAGTATGTATGTACAAACTATTAGTATGTATGTATATATATATATAGACTAGTGGATGACAGACAAACTATTAGTATGTATGTATATATATATATATAGACTAGTGGATGACAGACAAACTATTAGTATGTATGTACAAACTATTAGTATGTATGTATATATATATAGACTAGTGGATGATAGACAAACTATTAGTATGTATGTATATATATATATATATATAGAATAGTGGATGACAGACAAACTATTAGTATGTATGTATATATATATATATATAGACTAGTGGGTGACAGACAAACTATTAGTATGTATGTATATATATATAGACTAGTGGATGACAGACAAACTATTAGTATGTATGTATATATATATATATAGACTAGTGGATGACAGACAAACTATTAGTATGTATGTGTATATATATATAGACTAGTGGATGACAGACAAACTATTAGTATGTATGTATATATATATATATAGACTAGTGGATGACAGACAAACTATTAGTATGTATGTATAATTATATATATATATATATAGACTAGTGGATGACAGACAAACTATTAGTATGTATGTGTATATATATATATATAGACTAGTGGATGACAGACAAACTATTAGTATGTATATATATATATATATATATATGTATATATATAGACTAGTGGATGACAGACAAACTATTAGTATGTATGTATATATATATATTATATAGACTAGTGGATGACAGACAAACTATTAGTATATATATATATATAGACTAGTGGATGACAGACAAACTATTAATATGTATATATATATATATAGACTAGTGGATGACAGACAAACTATTAGTACGTATGTATATATATATATATATAGACTAGTGGATGACAGACAAACTATTAGTATGTATGTATATATATATATATATATATAGACTAGTGGATGACAGACAAACTATTAGTATGTATATATATATATATATAGACTAGTGGATGACAGACAAACTATTAGTATGTATATATATATATATATATATAGACTAGTGGATGACAGACAAACTCTCTTCCATATACTCACATCATGAATGAAGCTTCACTATTTCAAGCTCATCCTTTGTTGTGGGCGAGCTAGCAAGCTCAAATCCTGGAGGAAAGATAAGGGATTACATAGCTAGCTGGCTACTCATCAGACTTGCTTGTCGGCCTAGAGACGAGCAATCGTCACTGGTGTACTTGTCTTCCTCAAAATCAGGAAGACCTGGAGTGGCACTAGCACACTTGTCCTGCACTCGTGCAACATCTGGAGTGGCACTAGCACACTTGTCCTACACTCGTGCAACATCTGGAGTGGCACTAGCACACTTGTCCTGCACTCGTACAACATCTGGAGTGGCACTAGCACACTTGTCCTGCACACGTGCAACATCTGGAGTGGCACTAGCACACTTGTCCTGCACTCGTGCAACATCTGGAGTGGCACTAGCACACTTGTCCTGCACTCGTGGAACATCTGGAGTGGCACTAGCACACTTGTCCTGCACTCGTGGAAAACAAACTAAACCTTTAGATTGCTATGCTGGAGTGGGTGTGGTGATTGGTGATTTTGCCACTAAAAGCAATTTCCATTCTGACCCCATCCTTTGCTTATGGAAGTGCCATGGTAAAGGATGTCATTAACCTTACCTAACCAAGTGAGTTGATATATAGAACGTACTTGCTGACTATAAACTGAAGGGTTAGACTTCCTGATGAAGGCTAGAGCATCTAGTCAAAACATCGGGTGAATACAATTTCAAAATTGATTATTGAGAAGGATGTCATTTCAACTGAAAGTTCATTGATATTTTATGGGTCAGACTAAACTATTGTATATATGGATTATGGGTTAGACTAAACTATTAGTTAGATCCATTTACGATCATTTATACCAATTAATATAATGCTGCAGTATATATGCTACAGACTAAACTATTATATGGATGGGTTAGACTGAACTATTATATGGATGGGTTAGACTGAACTATTATATGGATTATGGTAAAGATCGTTACTCTTCGTAAGTTAAAGGTTTGGTCTCAGTGTGTGGAAATGGTCGCCACTGCGCTACATATTGTGTTCCCTGGCAAGCTTGCTACAAGAAGTAATAACCACATGTCTGTGTATTGCATGTACAATTGCCTGCTGGCTAAACTACAAGCCCTTTTGCAGCTGCAGAATTCCGAATATATATATGACTGAAGAGTCGGTGGCTCTGGCAACTCTTCTTCTCATGAGGGCATAGCCATGGATGCAGTCAAGCTAGTTCTCCTGGTTCATCAACTACTGGTGGCTCTGTTGCCGGTATGCAGGGGCAGATCTAAGATTTTGAGAAGTTTTTTTATATTAATAACAACGGCAACAATAATAATAATAATGGTGCAATAGGATGTACTAAAACCTGCACACAAAAAGCACACTTGAGTTCCCCCTATTCCCACACCAAGGACCTGGGGCATGTTGTCATGTGTGACCGACTAACAAGCACACTTGAGTTCCCCCTATTCCCACACCAAGACCTGGGGCATGTTGTCATGTGTGACCAACTAACAAGCACACTTGAGTCCCCCCTATTCCCACACCAAGACCTGGGGCATGTTGTCATGTATGACAAGCACACTTGAGTTCCCCCTATTCCCACACCAAGACCTGGGGCATGTTGTCATGTGTGACCGACTAACAAGCACACTTGAGTTCCCCCTATTCCCACACCAAGACCTGGGGCATGTTGTCATGTGTGACCGACTAACAAGCACACTAGAGTTCCCCCTATTCCCACACCAAGACCTGGGGCATGTTGTCATGTGTGACCGACTAACAAACACACTTGAGTTCCCCCTATTCCCACACCAAGACCTGGGGCATGTCATGTGTGACCAACTAACAAACACACTTGAGTTCCCCCTATTCCCACACCAAGACCTGGGGCATGTTGTCATGTGTGACCGACTAACAACCACACTTGAGTTCCCCCTATTCCCTGACCGACTAACAAGCACATTTGAGTTCCCCCTATTCCCATACAAGTCAATTGTCCATAGGCAACAAACTGGCTCTCTATCCCCAAGATCTACAACTGGGTAGTCACAAATGTTTGAGAAGCATCCCCACTTTATAGCTCCCACCTTACTTGATATAAAATATTCCAAACAGCACTCGAGAACTGTGAGCCAGCTCCTATAGCTACAAATTCATTAAATCTTTATCATAATCCATTACTGCTGAAGCTACAGCTGCTGCATTGATCTATAGGTTGAGTCCAAAAAAAGGAAGTCTACAAATGTAAATTTACTTCATTAGTAAGTTTTTCAGGCACACACAACTTACTTGCAGGGCACACACAACTTACTTGCAGTATAGCTATTGTGGTTTTCAATAGAGTGCTTGAGGTCAGTGTACTACAACCTTCAACTGCAGCTACTGCTTCAGTCTAGTCTTGATCCAAAGAAGGAAGTCAATAAATAACTAGGTTAGCCAAAACAAATTAAGCGCTCACAGCTTATAGAATGAATACATATTGTGGTATTCAGTAGAGGGCTAGAGTATGAATAGTATGAATGGTTAGCCAAAACAAATTAAGCGCTCACAGCTTATAGAATGAATACATATTGTGGTATTCAGTAGAGGGCTAGAGTATGAATATATATTGTGGTCCTCAGTAGAGGGCTCGAGTATGAATATATATTGTGGTCCTCAGTAGAGGGCTAGAGTATGAATACATATTGTGGTATTCAGTAGAGGGCTAGAGTATGAATATATATTGTGGTGTTCAGTAGAGGGCTAGAGTATGAATATATATTGTGGTGCTCAGTAGAGGGCTAGAGTATGAATATATATTGTGGTGCTCAGTAGAGGGCTAGAGTATGAATACATATTGTGGTCCTCAGTAGAGGGCTCGAGTATGAATATATATTGTGGTGTTCAGTAGAGGGCTAGAGTATGAATATATATTGTGTGTTCATAGAGGATATGAATATATATTGTGGTGTTTAATAGAGCACTTGAGTGCCGCAGCTGCACTGGTCTAGGCTAGCAAGAAGGAAATCAATTGATGGAAAACTACAATGCTAGATACTAGTTTTCTAAGTAGCCTCCATGGGACATTTCATTGCATTGCCACTTAGCACAGCTGGAGGGTTGAGGGAAGGGGGTGACTAATAGGTTAGATGGATGAGATAAATCCCATTTTGTGGGAGGAAGCACCAGGCCAGAAGACAGAAGGAACTGCTAGTGAAGGAGGCATTGCACATCAGCCTAGCACCAACTACTATTGTTGTATTCAGGAGGCCCGACGCTCACGCTGGATTAGTTTATTCCTCGTATCTATTCAAAGGAAACAAATAGCATAGTCAGCTAATATTAAGGTACCCTGATTATTTATGAGTGGTGATGACAAGAACAAAGGTGCAATGTAGTGTTTGAAAGTGATTGTTAAAATTTGAATCCCTGTGTCTTAGCAAATGGTTGATTCAACAGGGGTATCAGGGTTGGGTTAATGAATACATCTTGATGAAATTGCAGCTGGCCTTTCATGATTTTGAATTGCATATCAGAAATGTTCTGCAATTTCAAGAGATGGGCTTCGTAGACCCTGATAGTTGCAGGCACACTGTTTTGTAAACATTTTGAGAGCAAACTTCTAGTTTCGCAACATCTCCGATGTGGTATGGGTCCCAAAAAGAGCAGCATATTCTGGACGCGGATGTCAGTTTATCCAGGAGTGACTGATGAGGAATTGAGTCAAACACTTTTGTTAAATCAAAAAATATGGTGCATACCTCCTGACCATATTCCAACACCTTAAGCCAATCATGTGCAACTGACAGTAAAGGAGAAACTGTTGAGTTATGTTGGGAACCCATTGCTTGTCAGATAGTGGGTGTAATACTTCTGTCAGTGATGCTATGTGCTCAAGCATCTTGCTAACTACTGACAAATGTTAGATGGGTTGATAATTAGAGTATATACTCATTTTCCTTGATTTAGGGATTGGAACAACAGGATATTTTCCAACATTGTGGGAAGCACCCCTGAAATGGATAAGTTAACAGTTTTGTAAGAGATGGGACAATGCTATATGCTGTTCTCTTTAGCATTTTTGCTGATATTCCATCCGGACCATTTGCTTTTGTGGTGTCCAGTGACATTATCATATGAAATACTTTCATCTGTGCACAGGAACTTGTCTGTGATACAATTTTCACTGTCATAGACATTGTCGACTGAGATAAAGGGGACAGTTTGGTTGAAGCAGTGCGAGAAAAATTCATTTAGCATATTGGCCTTGTCCAAGTCGGACTCACCAATTTCATTGTTATAAAGGAGAGTTGGGATGGCAGACTTTTTCTTGTTCAGATAGTTTACCATTTTCCAGAACTCTTTTTTTTGTTGGGTTAACCCTCTCCTGACCACCACGTAGCAACCTTCCAACTTCATTTCTAACTTTGCTATGCTCAGGTTCTTGTTTAGTTCTCAACGCAGCTCTGAAGGCATTTCTTTTCATGATTAGCCGAATGACACGTGTTGACAACTAATGAACATTTTCCTTGCTACTCAAAGTCCGCTGAGTACTGCATGCAGATATGATTTCAAAAAAAAATCACAGACCAGTTAGCTACAGAACAATTACCGTCTCTTCCCCGGGCTAGCAAGTCCTTATGTGCCCAGCTTAATGTTTCTGTGTAAGGGATAGGTCCAGACCAATAATGGAGGAAATGACACGCTTGTAAATAAATGTTTTGTCAGATACTAGACGCAATTCTATTAGAGTCACAATTTTCAATGCAGAAATGTGTTGGTGTTCTAACAACTTGCAATACCGCTGAATACTTTGAAGTCCTGAAAGATGTGAGTGGTTATGGTTGAGAATAAAATCACCAATTAAAGTGAAGCTGGACAACTGATGTGGAACACTTGCTGCAATATACTACATGAGCTATCAAAAAAAGGAGACCAGTGACAAAGGAGGACCGACGATATACAGTTGAGATAATACAATGCTTACCATTACTACAAGGTGACCTGACTTTTATAGCTACAAACTTATCTTGTCTTGCATCATAACCCATCGTCATATAGTTGCTGGTTCACAGCTTGACGATAGGATACTAGAGGACGATACGATAGGATACTATTGGATGATAAGATGAGATAGGATAGGATACTATGGGACAATATGATAAGGAAGGATAGGATATTATGTGACGATAAGATAAGATAGGATAATTACGATACTAGGGGACGATACGATAAGATGGGATAGAATACTTTTGGGACAATTCAATAAGGTAGGATAAGATATGATATTAGGGAACAATACGATATGGGACGATAAGGTAAGGTAGGATAGGATCGATGGTTGAGCGTCATATTGACAAGCCTCAGGAATCAGTGAGCTTATTTTGATCTGCCACTGCCAAAGAAGGAAGTCCACAGACCAAAACTTCCAGTCCGTGACAGTAAGAGTGTTATAGGAGGGATTCGATCAACTCTCCCCTCCCCCTTTCTTATGTGCCCTGTGTTCTGGAACATGGAGCACTTCCTGTATGATGTCCTTTACGACATTATTGTAAATGGCAAAGGAGGCACTAGAGCAACTGACCGAGTGGAGCACAAGAGCAACCGACCGAGTGGAGCACAAGAGCAACCGACCGAGTGGAGCAGAAGAGCAACCGACCGAGTGGAGCAGAAGAGCAACCGACCGAGTGGAGCAGAAGAGCAACCGACCGAGTGGAGCAGAAGAGCAACCGACCGAGTGGAGCAGAAGAGCAACCGATCGAGTGGAGCAGAAGAGCAACCGACCGAGTGGAGCAGAAGAGCAACCGACCGAATGGAGCAGAAGAGCAACCGACCGAGTGGAGCAGATGAGCAACCGACCGAGTGGAGCAGAAGAGCAACCGGACCGAGTGGAGCAGAAGAGCAATAGTGAAGTGAAGTTAAACTTCATAGGACCGCCACAAACTATATTGACCAGCCAGTCAACTCCTTGCATATTCCAGAGGACGGCTACTGGTATTTTAGGTCTTGTCTATAGCTATATAAACAACACTTTTTTGGCAGACCTCATACATCTTCCCCCATCTCAGGGCCTGTACCAAAATTAATGTGAGAAGCTGTTACGGCAAAAGGAAAAGTACCTAAAGAGCTGCAAAGGGAATATATATATAATATTTCACCACTAGAATGGTCCATTGCTCACTCTGTCTCTGGTGCTGTCCTGTCACTCACCTCGTCTGTGTCCTTGCCATGCCTGGCACTGCATTCTCATGATGTACGCATGTGTCCAAGGTACTGTCAAGCTAAATATATACACATATTGTATGGTGTTGATGTATTCACATGATAGGCACCTCCAGAAGTGTGATTTAATCCATCCAGGTGGGCATAATTGACACACATTACCCAGAAAGGCAGTTTCTTTACTCATTGACAACACTGCAAGAAACCTTCCAATGATTTCGTCGTAGGGTGACATAAAATCTAATAGAATTGACTTCACCATCACAACTAAATATTCAGAACTTTCTTGTATGCATAAATCTGCTATCACTTTATGTCAACATAGTCAAGGATGATGAAGGGTGCACAGGAGACTGGTGAGAGTATAAAGTAGCACATGTGTATAATTAATACATTATTTCCAGAGATTCCCCTGGATTATCCGGTTCAGTGCCTAGTTATGTACTGCTTTAAGAGCATGTGCTACCTGAGCCACCCCTGCTGTAGAGAAGAATGAAGTGACTGGGAAAACTTGGAGATGGGAATGTACATATATGGTATGATGTTGCAAGTGAGTTTATTGGCCACACTGCCTCATGTCTTTACTGATATGGTGTGTTATGGAGGAAAAGCACACTCAACTCCACCCCAGACGTTCACAATGGGAATATACAGGTCACCAGATGATTTGAACACAGCTGCACAAACAAAAATTATTTATACCATTTCAGTTCATAGTTGCAAGGTGACTTCAAGTTTCACTCACCTGATAAAACACACACCATTGATGACAAGCTATGCCAACTGACACCATGTTACACTTACAGAGGGTCGCTAAAAGTATCCTGAAAAATAATGATGCCAAGGAATGAAGGCAAAGTGTAGCTAGCTAAAACACTGCCACCAATCTTCACCTTTCAAACGCTTACAGTTTAATACATGAGTGTTGTTGATATATAGTTGCTCAATCCGAAAAATAGTCCATTTATCAACTATTGTTGGCAATACAATGTGTGCTCTTGCTAGAGCTTGAAGCACTTCTCCTGAAGCTGTAGTCCTTGGCAAACTTGACACTTTCCAGTGCTTCCATCGCTCTAGTCTCTCATCAGTGAGTGGTTCATTCTTTTTTGTATACTGCAACTTCAACTTCTCCTTATGACTATATACTGTCTGGTAGTTGGGACTTAGTAAAGCACATCCCATGTCATGGGATGTTTGTTTTTTGTAAGCATAATGCTGGTTGCTAAGGAAGTTGCTAGGTAAACTTTGCTGATAATTATTAATCTGGTCTGATTTTATACAAAGATCCATCTGGCCTGTTTGAATACACAATCTAAAAGCCAGAGCTGTGGAAGAAATGCTGCCTAAGAAGTCAGCTAGGGGAGCCAAGTAGCCGGCAAGGCCAAGTGCCGGCAAGGCCAAGTGCCGGCAAGGGGTGCCAATTATCTCGAGGCCAAGGGTATTTGGCTCAGGAATGCAATATTCCCTGGGGGTGCCAATATTCCCTGGGGGTGCCAATTGAAATACCCTGTGACGGATCACCACCAAAACTTGATGGATTGCTTCTTGACCCGTGTAAACTTTATGTAAACTTTATGGTCATTCTGCCAACAGACAGCCTACAAATACAGAGTGCATTTCTTGTTGTACTGAGGGGAGTTTGCTGATGATTGAGGAAGAAGATTTGGATATGGTCGAGGGGATTGAAGGGGCTGTAGCAAAAGGGAGAAATGAAGATGATGAAAGGAAAGTAGGTGTAATGTTGGGTAGACCAGTAGCAGGGGTGAAGGAAGAGGTGTTGGGTGGAGTAGACGGAATTGTTATGGGAAATGTGCTCAAGTGGTGGGAGAAGAGGAAATACTTGATGTTTGGCACCTCAGGTCCCATGCCTTTTTGTCTTTGGCACCTCCCCCCATTCCATCGCCAAACAAACTTTGCAGGGGGGGGGGGGGAGAGTGTGCCCATGTCCCCCCCGAGAAATTCTGAAACCCTAAGGTGTGTTTTGGAGCTAGCTTCGTGGCGCAGCACAATTAATGAATTGTCCATAAATGCACATTTTGTTTCAACCAACTGTTTGGGACTTTTGGTGTGTTCAGGCTCTGTAGTGACAACCACCAACACAAAGAGTACAAAACGTATCAATTCTTGTGAGAAGTGTAGGTTGATTGTTATTGGCTGCACGTTGGGCCATCAGCAAGGCTGGCCTGCGATGCAGCCAGTGCTAGTGGATATCATTAGGCAGGACCAGGCAGGCGAAGTGCTACCAAATCAACTGAACTCCAAGTATTGCCAGGCGCACGACTGCAGTCCCAGAGTTGACCAGTTGCTGGTTTTATGGAGCTCGGCGGTTTTGGCCCGCCAGAAACGGTCACTTGATGTTGTAATAATAGTTAATTGATCGGTAGGCATTGTCATTTATAGTTTGTACGTACTGTGAGTGTCTTTGTGAGGCCAATCTGAAGGTCAACAGATTAAGCAAACAAACAAACAAACAAACAGGTGTGAAAACAACTCGTAACACCAGTTCGCCCGCGCGCCCCAAGACGATCAGTCTGCGGACTGGTTCCTCCCCCACTGAGAGTTGTCATAGTTACAGAGCTTGGCACAATCTATGTAAAGGCATGCAAAACCGTGCTGCAAACTTCTTTATAGGAAGGGATGGCTGCTAAAGATGGCTGCTAAAGATTTCAAATTGCCTGCTGGTATTAAGGAGAGCAGCGATTCTGATGAAAGCATACTAGAGGAAATGGTGAGGAGTCTTACCTAACTTCATAACTGGTATTACCAAAGTCAAAACCTTTAGCTATGTAGCTAACTATGTGTAGCTTGTATCATATGATTCTAGGAGCACGGGTAATTAGCATGCCATAGGAACAAGGGTAATTAGCGTGCTGTCAGCTGGCACTTTAGTATTGCAGATTCTGCATTAAACACATTCCAGATGGACAGTCCTTTTCACCATATATAATTTCACTTCCCTCTCCCATGCACTTCCCTCTCCCATGCAATTACACAGTCACATGCATGGCTCATGAGACAAGTGTTGCATGGAGTACACAGAATGCTGGAGTGTTTCAGAAAAGTTTCTTTTGCATAATTTTTTATAGATAGTGTGAATCTGTTTACTTAAAGTGGCAGGACACTGAGCATCCTCAGCTAATGTGTGGCAGGACACTGAGCATCCTCAGCTAATGAGTGGCAGGACACTGAGCATCCTCAGCTAATGTGTGGCAGGACACTGAGCATCCTCAGCTAATGTGTGGCAGGACACTGAGCATCCTCAGCTAATGTGTGGCAGGACACTGACCATCCTCAGCTAATGTGTGGCAGGACACTGAGCATCCTCAGCTAATGTGTGGCAGGACACTGAGCATCCTCAGCTAATGTGTGGCAGGACACTGAGCATCCTCAGCTAATGAGTGGCAGGACACTGAGCATCCTCAGCTAATGAGTGGCAGGACACTGAGCATCCTCAGCTAATGTGTGGCAGGACACTGAGCATCCTCAGCTAATGTGTGGCAGGACACTGAGCATCCTCAGCTAATGTGTGGCAGGACACTGAGCATCCTCAGCTAATGAGTGGCAGGACACTGAGCATCCTCAGCTAATGTGTGGCAGGACACTGAGCATCCTCAGCTAATGAGTGGCAGGACACTGAGCATCCTCAGCTAATGTGTGGCAGGACACTGAGCATCCTCAGCTAATGTGTGGCAGGACACTGAGCATCCTCAGCTAATGTGTGGCAGGACACTGAACATCCTCAGCTAATGTGTGGCAGGACACTGAGCATCCTCAGCTAATGAGTGGCAGGACACTGAGCATCCTCAGCTAATGTGTGGCAGGACACTGAGCATCCTCAGCTAATGTGTGGCAGGACACTGAGCATCCTCAGCTAATGTGTGGCAGGACACTGAGCATCCTCAGCTAATGTGTGGCAGGACACTGAGCATCCTCAGCTAATGTGTGGCAGGACACTGAGCATCCTCAGCTAATGTGTGGCAGGACACTGAGCATCCTCAGCTAATGAGTGGCAGGACACTGAGCATCCTCAGCTAATGAGTGGCAGGACACTGAGCATCCTCAGCTAATGTGTGGCAGGACACTGAGCATCCTCAGCTAATGAGTGGCAGGACACTGAGCATCCTCAGCTAATGTGTGGCAGGACACTGAGCATCCTCAGCTAATGTGTGGCAGGACACTGAGCATCCTCAGCTAATGTGTGGCAGGACACTGAGCATCCTCAGCTAATGTGTGGCAGGACACTGAGCATCCTCAGCTAATGTGTGGCAGGACACTGAGCATCCTCAGCTAATGAGTGGCAGGACACTGAGCATCCTCAGCTAATGAGTGGCAGGACACTGAGCACCCTCAGCTAATGTGTGGCAGGACACTGAGCATCCTCAGCTAATGTGTGGCAGGACACTGAGCATCCTCAGCTAATGAGTGGCAGGACACTGAGCATCCTCAGCTAATGTGTGGCAGGACACTGAGCATCCTCAGCTAATGTGTGGCAGGACACTGAGCATCCTCAGCTAATGTGTGGCAGGACACTGAGCATCCTCAGCTAATGAGTGGCAGGACACTGAGCATCCTCAGCTAATGTGTGGCAGGACACTGAGCATCCTCAGCTAATGAGTGGCAGGACACTGAGCATCCTCAGCTAATGTGTGGCAGGACACTGAGCATCCTCAGCTAATGAGTGGCAGGACACTGAGCATCCTCAGCTAATGTGTGGCAGGACACTGAGCATCCTCAGCTAATGTGTGGCAGGACACTGAGCATCCTCAGCTAATGAGTGGCAGGACACTGAGCATCCTCAGCTAATGTGTGGCAGGACACTGAGCATCCTCAGCTAATGAGTGGCAGGACACTGAGCATCCTCAGCTAATGTGTGGCAGGACACTGAGCATCCTCAGCTAATGAGTGGCAGGACACTGAGCATCCTCAGCTAATGTGTGGCAGGACACTGAGCATCCTCAGCTAATGTGTGGCAGGACACTGAGCTTCCTTAGCTAATGTGAGCAGATTGAATCTACTTTTGCTTCAGGCAAAGCTAGCTTCATCTGTCTGCCAACTGCAGGCCCGTACCCAGGGGGGGTTCGAGGGGTTCGATCGAACCCCCCTTTCAACTTGCAGAAAAGCTGGTAAGGTACGTTACATCACATGTGCTTGTTTTTCTGAGCAGAGTTGGCAGCTGATAATGGCGAGCAAGAGAAAGTTACCATTTGGCAACCCTAGCGTGCTTCTGAAATATTTCAAAAGGGTGGTAGAAGTCGAAGAAGAGTGGAGTGAACCAGGACAGTAAGTGACAAAGAGGAAGTAGTGACAAAGATGAGAATAGCAGCAGTGACAATGAGAGCAGTGATGATTCTGGGGCTGGTAATACCTGTGGTAGTGTGTTGCCACTAGAATTGAAGAGGCTGCAGCTATTAATAGTATCTCCAGTGATGTGGATATAGGCTGTGTTATAAAGCCTGCAATGTGGTCTTCAGTTGACGCAGTCCAAGATGCTGTAAAGTCCTATCTCTTGGACAGAAGTACAAGATCTTAACCGAGCACTTTATACCTGGAAGTATGTTTACTTTCCCTAAGGTGTACGATTCCTGGTGTAATAGGAACTTTCAGGTGAAATGGCTCCAAAAATATCCAAGGTTAGTATATAGCAAGGCAATAGATGGTGGATTTTGTAAATATTGTGCGTTGCTTGGGACTAAATGTGGTGTGCTTGTGAATAAGCCTTTTAAGAAGTGGTTAAAGTAAATAAAATACTTGGTACACATGGTACTGCTTATCATAACAATGCTGTTGCTGATGCTAGAGCTCTGCTACAGTCCATAGACAAACCTGAGCGTAATACTGATGTCCGTATGAATGCTGAACATGTTCGAAATATACGAGACAACAGGCATATTGTGAAGTGTTGCGCTGAAGGTGTTCTATTTTGTGGTCGACAGTGTATTGCACTAAGGGGTGACCATGAGAGTCACAACCACACAGGAAATCCTGGAAACTTTCTTGCTTTCTTGAATGTTTTAGCGGAGCACGATCCTTTGTTGAAGATGCATCTACAGCATCCAAGGTGAACAATGCGACATATATGTCATCTAGAATACAAAATGAAGTGATCGATATTGTAGGCAGGTCAATAATTAATTATAGTAAAAGAAGTAATTGATGCTAAATACTTTTCATTAATGGTTGATGAAATAACATCCTTTAATAAAGAAATAATGCCACTATGTGTTCGGTTTGTCGATTCTAATACTGAAATTCGTCCCGAATTTTTAAAGTTTTCAGTTTTAACTTGTATTACGGGGGTGGCCATTGCTACATGTGTGCTAAAGGACTTGGAGGAGCTAGGACTTGATGTCAAGAATGTTCGAGGTCAAGGATATGATGGTGCATCAAACATGTCTAGTGCCCGGGTAGGCTTGCAGGCTCTGATCCGATAAAAATCTCCTTTGGCAGTGTACACACACTGCACTGGCCATTGTCTGAACCTTGTAATTGGTGTTTCTTGTAGTCTACCAATGATAAGGAATGTGATAGACAAAGTTAAGAGTATTTGCAAGCTTTTCTTGAATAGTCCTAAAAGGAATCAATTATTGATAGAAATAGTTAAGAGTAATGTCATAGATCTTGGTAAGAGGGCGCCCCTTATTGACTTATGTAAAACCCGTTGGGCAGCAAGACACTCTGCGTATTCACATTTCTATGGATGTTATAAATTTATGGTCACTGCTTTCGAAGGAATAGGACTTGGATTGCACGTTGATACATTCACTGCTAATTTTAGTAATGCTGTGTGGGATTATGCGTCAAGAAGCAAAGCCACTTCTCTTCTGCATGCTCTCACAGAATTTGAGTTCATATTGTTTTCCTTATTATTTATCAGTTTCTTTCACATCTGGCTAGCATTACAGTGAAGTTACAGAGTAAACACTCAATGTAGTTCAGGCATTTCTGCAGATTGATGGTGTTTTATCTTACTACAAGGTAATAAGGACTAATATCAATAATGAATTTCATAAAATATATATACATGCTCGTCATCAGTGAATGTACAGCCATGTAAGCCCAGGAGCTGCGAAAGGCAGAGAAACAGGCCTAATGTAGTGACAAGTACAATTGAGGAGTGGCTTAAAATAAATGTGGCTCTCTCCTTTGTTGACCATATAATATGTGACTTAGAGACTCGATTATCCAAAACTTCATCCTCTTTGCTATGTCTTGTCCCTTCTATTTTGTGTACGAAGAATGATGTAAATTTTTCTGATAGTATGGATGTTTATTTTAGTGATTTGCTATCACCTGAGCTTTTTGACCAAGGACTTGGCCGTTGGAAACAAAGTTTTGTCTGCATGCCTGCTTCAGAAAGGCCCAGTACTTGTGCTACTGCCCTGAAAGAGTGTGATCAACTTTTGTTCCCCAATGTATACACCTTATTGAAGATTGCTTGCACCAAACCCGTCACTTCCTGTGAATGTGAACGAAATGCTAGTACTGTACGCAGATTACGTAATTTTATGAATGTAATATGACCGAAGATCGATTGACATCTTTGGCGTTGATGCATATACATATTACCAGCATCACATTGATCTAGATCAGGTTGTGAATATTTTTTCCAGGCTGCACCCAAGGCGGTTGCACTTGAGCAGTGTATTTCTGGATTGATCACAGATTACCCACACAGCTATTCCATAATATATATATACTCTATATTGAGCCATTTTACCTGAAGCTCCTGTACCTGAGCTTCTGCCTTTCATCCTGAACTTCATGATGATGGTTGTCTTTCCAATGTTTTGCAATTGACAGTTTTTAATGTTCATCATATGAACAGACGACATTATAATTGTTTACATGCACTTATATTGAATAAGATCAATTTATTTGTATATTAATATATATAGAAGGAAGTTGTGACTGGCCCTCATTTAAAAAAAAAATTTATTATTATTATTATTAATTTTTGATTTAATTATTATAGTATTTCAATTTTAATTAACTTAATTTTAATTTAATGTTTGTGGCAGACTCCATCAACACTTAATGAACTACTTTGTTGTATATATCCATAGTATTAAGTATATAATTTATAGTAATAAATTAACAAAATAATATATAATTATTTGTTGGATTAAATAACATAATATCTTATATAATATATAAAGTAGGACCTCAGAGTTATGGACCCCTTGGGAAACTGAGTGTTGTTGGGGTCAGAAAACATAAACATAATGTAGCATACAAAATCCTGACACGAGGCAGCTGTAGGCTCTACTGTCAGGTAATTAGGTAAAGATTACAAAACACCAGTGATGGATGGAACCCCCCTTTTTGGAAGTCTGGATACGGGCCTGAACTGGCCGATCATTTATGCTGCTCTGCTTTATATAATGCGAGTCTGTACATTAGAACTTGTAACAGTGTGTTACACAGTAACAGTGTGTTACACAGTGGTGTGTGTTAAACAGTGGTGTGTGTTAGTGGTGTGTGTTACACAGTGGTGTGTGTTGCACATGGTGTGTGTTAGTGGTGTGTGTTACACAGTGGTGTGTGTTGCACATGGTGTGTGTTAGTGGTGTGTGTTAGTGGTGTGTGTTGCACAGTGGTGTGTGTTACACAGTGGTGTGTGTGTGACAGTGGTGTGTGTGTGACAGTGGTGTGTGTGTGACAGTGGTGTGTGTTACTGGTGTGTGTTAGTGGTGTGTGTTGCACATGGTGTGTGTTGCACATGGTGTGTGTTGCACATGGTGTGTGTTGCACAGTGGTGTGTGTTACACATGGTGTGTGTTACACAGTGGTGTGTGTTGCACACATGGTGTATGTGACAGTGGTGTGTAGTTAACTATTATCCCCACACATAACCAGGCCAGTCTGGACTGGCAGTGTGTAGTTAACTATTATCCCCACACATAACCAGGCCAGTCTGGACTGGCAGTGTGTAGTTAACTGAGTTATGTTGCCCTTCCTCTCTCGTCCCTGCAGTGTTTGGCGAATGGAATTGATTTCAATCATTTAAAGCAAGGAGGAAGATCTCGTGTGAAAAAGTTGGAGATGTTTTTCTTTGGGTGTGGCCATATTCCCAAGGGGATGCACCTCTTCCAAAGCTTGACATGCTTGTGCATTATCAGCCAGCAGTTCGACCGGATCCGTGGGTTAGAGTCGTGTTCCCTGCTTGAAGAACTCTGGATCTGTGAGACCCAAGTGCAGGTGGGCTTGCATGCATGTGCAGGTGGGCTGACATGCATGTGCAGATGGCTTGCATACATGTGCAGGTGGGCTTGCATGCATGTGCAGGTGGGATGCATGCATGTGCAGGTGGGCTTACATGCATGTGTAAATTCATGATCAACTCACTTAAATGGACCAGAACTGATTAACATTTGTAAGTGGACCAGTAAGCCATGCTGTTCCCTGTGCTCTGCTAGTGATGTATCTGCTATTAGATGTGTATGTAGTTACATATGCACGCATGTAATTATTTGCAGAAGATTGACGAACTCTTCCATTGTCCATGGCTAGTGCGACTCTATCTCTATGGCAACCTGATCAGCAAGATACAAGGGCTGTATACTCTCACCAAGCTGGAAAAACTATGGCTGAGTGGGAACTCCATTACAGTGATTGAAGTAATGACCTGTGTGTGTGTGTGTTTGTGTGTGTGTGCGCACGTGCGTGCGTGCGTGACAGTAGCTGAGAGAGAAGGGGGAGGGTGCAGGGTTGTTCCAATCACGAGTCCCTCTCAATTCTCTGCTCTCCGTGTCGTCTGCGTACGAATGCTATGACATCAGCAGATGCAGAACATGAGAGTCTCTAGTTTCATGCCGCTCACTGTCAGTGTTGAATTTGAGTTTTGTGAAGAAGAGCAGAGTGACTGAGATCAAAGCCACCCGAGAGCTCGAGTGACTGAGGTCAAGGCCTCCTTGGAGCTAGAGTGATGTGAGGTCGAGGCCTGCTGGGAGCTAGAGTGATGTGAGGTCTAGGCCTCTTAGAAGCCTGAGTGACTGTGGTCAAGGCCTGCTGGCTAGAGTGACTGTGGTCTGGGAGCTAGAGTGACTGAGGTCAAGGCCTCCTGGGAGTTAGAGTGACTGAGGTCAAGGCCTCCTGGGAGTTAGAGTGACTGAGGTCAAGGCCTCCTGGGAGTTATAGTGACTGAGGTCAAGACCTCCTAGGAGTTAGAGTGACTGAGGTCAAGGCCTCCTGGGAGTTAGAGTGACTGAGGTCAAGACCTCCTGGGAGTTAGAGTGACTGAGGTCAAGACCTCCTGGGAGTTAGAGTGACTGAGGTCAAGGCCTCCTGGGAGTTAAGAGTGACTGAGGTCAAGGCCTCCTGGGAGTTAGAGTGACTGAGGTCAAGGCCTCCTGGGAGTTAGAGTGACTGAGGTCAAGGCCTCCTGGGAGTTAGAGTGACTGAGGTCAAGGCCTTTTGGGAGCTTGAGTGACAGAGGTCAAGGGCTGGGAGCTCGAGTGACTGAGGTCAAGGCCTTCTGGGAGCTAGAGTGACTGAAGTCAAGGCCTCCTGGCAGCTAGAATGATGCGAGGTCAAGGCCTCCTGGGAGCTAGAGTGATCTGAGGTCAAGGCCTTTTGGGAGCTAGAGTGAATTAGGTCAAGGCCTCCTGGGAGCTAGAGTGATGTGAGGTCAAGGCCTCCTGCATAGAGTGACTGCGGTCAAGGCCTGCTGTGATCTAGAGTGATGAGAGGTCGCCTCCTGGGAGCTAGAGTGATGTGAGGTCAAGGCCTCCTGGGAGATAGAATGACTGCGGTCAAGGCCTGCTGTGAGCTAGAGTGATGAGAGGTCAAGGCCTCCTGGGAGCTAGAGTGATGAGAGGTCAAGGCCTCCTGGGTGCTAGAGTGACTGTGTTGAACACTACTGGTGCAAAGGAGCTTGAGGACAGACTCTTGTATTCAGCTAGTTTCTCACCTCCGTCATGGCAACACGCCTCTATTTTGCAGTATGTACTATATACATGTATCATATAAGGATGATACATGCACCCTGGTGAGTGGACTGCATGAAGAAGTGGTCGTCAAATAGGAAGTCTCTTGCAATAAAATATAAAAAAATAACTCCATGGTAACACCAAAAAGGAAATTATTTAAGTTCATGTAATTAGTCAGTAAAGGGGTGTGGTTGCTATAAATGTCCTTACTCGTAAGTGCTCTCTCAACAAGAGGCTCTATCCTGTGTGTCAACTAACCTGGCAATATACTGTGGGACAGCAAGCCTGGCGATGTCCTGTAGGACAACAAGCCTGGTCATGTCCTTTGGGACAACAAGGATGGCTCTGTCTTGTGGGAAACAATTATCTCTAGTTGAGGATCTCTTAACATGCCTAGGCACATGTGTTCCTCGCCATGTACGAGCTCCAAGATTAGAGGTAATCCCTATCCCACCCTAAGCCGAGCCTAATAATGAATTAGCTCACCATCAAGTAAAAATTTATTGAGTGCATATCAATCATTATACGCACACATATTTCAATTTTACCAGGCTGGCCAAGCTTCAGCGTAATACTTACATAAATTATGTATGCAGGGGGTAGGATATGAGATACATCTACCTCTCTCTATTAACCAATAAAATTACAAGAATTGACTTCATGGTATATCCTCAAGACCACCTGCTAGTAATAAGTAGTGTAAGTTTATATATCCTCAAGACCACCTGCTAGTAATAAGTAGTGTAAGTTTATATACCCTCAAGACCACCTGCTAATAATAAGTAATGTAAGTTTATATATATCCTCAAGGCCACCTGCTAGTAATAAGTAGTGTAAGTTTATATATCCTAAAGACCACCTGCTAGTGATAAGTAGTGTAAGTTTATATACCCTCAAGACCACCTCCTAGTAATAAGTAGTGTAAGTTTATATACCCTCAAGACCACCTGCTAGTAATAAGTAGTGTAAGTTTATATACCCTCAAGACCACCTACTAGTAATAAGTAGTGTAAGTTTATATAACCTCAAGACCACCTGCTAGTAATAAGTAGTGTAAGTTTATATAACCTCAAGACCACCTGCTAGTAATAAGTAGTGTAAGTTTATATACCCTCAAGACCACCTGCTAGTAATAAGTAGTGTAAGTTTATATATCCCCAAGACCACCTGCTAGTAATAAGTAGTGTAAGTTTATATATCCTCAAGGCCACCTGCTAGTAATAAGTAGTGTAAGTTTATATACCCTCAAGACCTCCTGCTAGTAATAAGTAGTGTAAGTTTATATATCCTCAAGACCACCTGCTAGTAATAAGTAGTGTAAGTTTATATATCCTCAAGACCACCTGCTAGTAATAAGTAGTGTAAGTTTATATACCCTCAAGACCACCTGCTAGTAATAAGTGGTGTAAGTTTATATATCCTCAAGACCACCTGCTAGTAATAAGTAGTGTAAGTTTATATACCCTCAAGACCACCTGCTAGTAATAAGTAGTGTAAGTTTATATACCTTCAAGACCACCTGCTAGTAATAAGTAGTGTAAGTTTATATATCCTCAAGACCACCTGCTAGTAATAAGTAGTGTAAGTTTATATACCCTCAAGACCACCTGCTAGTAATAAGTAGTGTAAGTTTATATACCCTCAAGGCCACCTGCTAGTAATAAGTAGTGTAAGTTTATATACCCTCAAGACCTCCTGCTAGTAATAAGTAGTGTAAGTTTATATATCCTCAAGACCACCTGCTAGTAATAATTAGGGTAAGTTTATATACCCTCAAGACCACCTGATAGTAATAAGTAGTGTAACTTTATATACCCTCAAGACCACCTGCTAGTAATAAGTAGTGTAAGTTTATATACCCTCAAGACCACCTGCTAGTAATAAGTAGTGTAAGTTTATATACCCTCAAGACCACCTGCTAGTAATAAGTAGTGTAAGTTTATATATCCTCAAGACCACCTGCTAGTAATAAGTAGTGTAAGTTTATATAACCTCAAGACCACCTGCTAGTAATAAGTAGTGTAAGTTTATATACCCTCAAGACCACCTGCTAGTAATAAGTAGTGTAAGTTTATATATCCTCAAGACCACCTGCTAGTAATAAGTAGTGTAAGTTTATATACCCTCAAGGCCACCTGCTAGTAATAAGTAGTGTAAGTTTATATACCCTCAAGACCACCTGCTAGTAATAAGTAGTGTAAGTTTATATACCCTCAAGGCCACCTGCTAGTAATAAGTACTGTAAGTTTATATAACCTCAAGACCACCTGCTAGTAATAAGTAGTGTAAGTTTATATATCCTCAAGACCACCTGCTAGTAATAAGTAGTGTAAGTTTATATATCCTCAAGGCCACCTGCTAGTAATAAGTAGTGTAAGTTTATATACCCTCAAGACCACCTGCTAGTAATAAGTAGTGTAAGTTTATATATCCTCAAGGCCACCTGCTAGTAATAAGTAGTGTAAGTTTATATACCCTCAAGACCACCTGCTAGTAATAAGTAGTGTAAGTTTATATATCCTCAAGACCACCTGCTAGTAATAAGTAGTGTAAGTTTATATACCCTCAATACCACCTGCTAGTAATAAGTAGTGTAAGTTTATATATCCTCAAGACCACCTGCTAGTAATAAGTAATAAGTTTATATATCCTCAATACCACCTGCTAGTAATAAGTAGTGTAAGTTTATATATCCTCAAGACCACCTGCTAGTAATAAGTAATAAGTTTATATACCCTCAAGACCACCTGCTAGTAATAAGTAGTGTAAGTTTATATATCCTCAAGACCACCTGCTAGTAATAAGTAGTGTAAGTTTATATACCCTCAAGACCACCTGCTAGTAATAAGTAGTGTAAGTTTATATACCCTCAATACCACCTGCTAGTAATAAGTAGTGTAAGTTTATATACCCTCAAGACCACCTGCTAGTAATAAGTAATAAGTTTATATACCCTCAAGGCCACCTGCTAGTAATAAGTAGTGTAAGTTTATATACCCTCAAGACCACCTGCTAGTAATAAGTAGTGTAAGTTTATATACCCTCAAGACCACCTGCTAGTAATAAGTAGTGTAAGTTTATATACCCTCAAGACCACCTGCTAGTAATAAGTAGTGTAAGTTTATATATCCTCAACACCACCTGCTAGTAATAAGTAGTGTAAGTTTATATACCCTCAATACCACCTGCTAGTAATAAGTAGTGTAAGTATATATATCCTCAAGACCACCTGCTAGTAATAAGTAGTGTAAGTTTATATATCCTCAAGACCACCTGCTAGTAATAAGTAGTGTAAGTTTATATATCCTCAAGACCACCTGCTAGTAATAAGTAGTGTAAGTTTATATACCCTCAAGGCCACCTGCTAGTAATAAGTAGTGTAATTATATATACCCTCAAGACCACCTGCTAGTAATAAGTAGTGTAAGTTTATATATCCTCAAGACCACCTGCTAGTAATAAGTAGTGTAAGTTTATATACCCTCAAGACCACCTGCTAGTAATAAGTAGTGTAAGTTTATATACCCTCAAGACCACCTGCTAGTAATAAGTAGTGTAAGTTTATATATCCTCAAGACCACCTGCTAGTAATAAGTAGTGTAAGTTTATATAACCTCAAGCTAGTAATAAGTAGTGTAAGTTTATATACCCTCAAGACCACCTGCTAGTAATAAGTAGTGTAAGTTTATATACCCTCAAGACCACCTGCTAGTAATAAGTAGTGTAAGTTTATATACCCTCAAGACCACCTGCTAGTAATAAGTAGTGTAAGTTTATATATCCTCAAGACCACCTGCTAGTAATAAGTAGTGTAAGTTTATATATCCTCAAGACCACCTGCTAGTAATAAGTAGTGTAAGTTTATATATCCTCAAGACCACCTGCTAGTAATAAGTAGTGTAAGTTTATATATCCTCAAGACCACCTGCTAGTAATAAGTAGTGTAAGTTTATATACCCTCAAGACCACCTGCTAGTAATAAGTAGTGTAAGTTTATATATCCCTCAAGGCCACCTGCTAGTAATAAGTAGTGTAAGTTTATATATCCTCAAGGACCACCTGCTAGTAATAAGTAGTGTAAGTTTATATACCCTCAAGACCACCTGCTAGTAATAAGTA